>LNAC01000098.1:1683064-1941754 GCA_002007465.1 Ailurus styani | reverse complement strand
CTGGGTTCCTCAGCTCCAAACCTGGGAAATGGGAGGTACCACCCCACCACCCCCACGAAAACTCAGGTTTTGGGGTGTTGCTTAGGTCCCGAGGCCCATAGCCCGTCACCTTTTTCTTTCTGCCTTTCGGGGTCCTCTTATGTTTGTCTCATGTATAACATCCAGGGGTTTTCAGTGGTACTTCGCAGAAAGAGTAGGAAAAAGTATATTTATGTCATCTCTGAAGTCGAAACCTCTTTCACCCCATTTGATCCAATGGTAAATGAGCAAAAATATTAAGTTGTGGTAATAAGTAGATATGGCCTTGTTTGAGACCAAAACATAATTTTTCACTCTATAGTTTCGAACAGTGCTTTGTAAAACTCTCCAGTTCTGATACTTATCCTGATTCTATGTCCCTCAATTACAGGTAGCTGATGGTCCTCTTTACCTGGATAGTCCATTACCACCTGAGTTATCACACTTAAGTATAATACAAAAAAATTAAAAGCGCACTTGTTTCTCTTCCGTCTTCAGATTCCATCAGTTTCTTTTCCTGGTGTTGCACTTTCTGTTCTCAGAGACCACCCCACCCCCACCCCCACCACACAGGCAGGTTCAGAAGCTCAGCACTGCTGTCAGGTATGCCTCCCCATCATTGCTGCAGTCCACGCTGCCACATCTGTTGTTCCTCCTTTACATTCTTCCTCACACCTGTGGGTTGCTTTTCATGTCTAATACTGTCACATTAGCCACGATCTTTAACTTGACTACGGAAATGTTTTCCTCCATGTTCTGTCTGTTGTCATCAGAGTCTTGCTCTGATTCATTCTGTAACACGGACCATCCTTCCTGAGCCAAATGATCATTTAGATCTTAGCTTACCGGTTCCCCACCTCCGCGCCTTGGCTTATGCAGCACACACCCCACCCCTCTTATCTGCAAATATCCAAGAGTTATGCTGTTTTGGGGAACAGACCAAGGAAACTCTTCTGAACAGTGCCCCCTGATCCTACCAGCCATTGGCAACCTTTCTACCTCGGACCGCACATCCGCTTTGTTAGTAACTTCCTATCATTTAATGTTATATATGGCATCTCCCTGAGAACAGAAGTTCATCTTACGTATCTTCATTTTTCCTAGAGTTTCACCCCAAACATCTTATGTGGTAGCTGTTAAAGTTGTTGAATGAATGAATAAAGAAAAACAAAAATAATTCACAATGCTTGTCTTGACATTTTCTTCTTGTCTTCCCTTTCCTGTCACTGTCTCTTTAGTCTTCTCAAAGTGACAATATTCAATCCCAATGACTCACAGATATATTAAACCTCGTGAGAGGACATTGTCAAGTGAAGAATGGACACTTGAGTTTAAATATCTTCTAATAGGGATGAGGAAGCCAAAAGATAAAATGTTTTTTTCTGTCACAGGTGAGAAGGGGCAAGTCTGTTTCTGTTTGTGAAAGGTGTAAGTGAAGTACAGTGTCTCAGATGATACAGCCGGTGACAGAGAACATCATCATCTAACTCAGTGGCTTCCAACTTGTCTCTAGGCAACCACAATACAGCCACATTAATATATCAATCCAAATATGTAATTTTAGAAGAGCACATAACCTCTAAAGAGAGTTGCAGACAAGGTTTTGCTCAGTAGTGACTCATCTTAGTAGCTGACTTTTTTTTCCTGGATTCAACCAAGGAACTCTGAGTAAGTTGGCTTTGCCACGTCCCAAAGAGACCCAGGGTAACTCTCGCTCAGCCTTTGCTGTGAACAGAGACTATCAGGTCACCTAAGAAACAGCAATTTGTGGGCTCCTGCTTTATGCAATGATGACCTTGGCTTGCACAACCCAAATAGAATGTGCCCCAACTCATGAAGTCAGGGCTATGTGGTAAACAGAGCCTGTGCCAACAGGACATCATTTCAACATCCCCTGGCCTATGAAGCATGTTTGGGCAGGGGCACACACATCGTAAGCTGTATTTTGGTATGGACAATCTGGGAACTCAGTGGCAACTATGTCACTGGTCCATTAGCTTCATAGAGACAGCCTCTGATGTTACTTTAAGTCAACTACTTGTTAAACTTCTGAGAAGTCACTGAAAATGAGAGTCTTTGAAACATGAACAATAGTCACAATGGTATGGAAAACAGAACAGATGGCCAGCTGTTTGATGAAGGTGTCAAGTAAAGCATTTTTTATGATGCCATTATGGTAATGATGGTTGGTTTCCAATACAGAACATTGTTTTGTACCAATTGACATCAGTTGGGTACAGTCGAAGTATGTTGGGGTTGTAAGAGTAAAGGTGAATTTCTTCTCTTAAATATCTCCACTGAATTTATTTCTATTGAACACACCCCCCTCCAGTCTCTAATGATAAACTAAAGGGACATAACCTAAAATGTGGTCCTTGTATAAAGCCCTACCACTTTAATAAAATGAGCATTTAGCTTACCATTTTATAACGTTGTTTGCCACTCTAATAATTCAACCACTACATTTTGTTAAAAGCCTTTTAGTTAATATTGAATGTTCCAAGACCATATGCAAGGACTGGTCTTTGAGGCCTTTGGGCTTAGTACTTTACAAGGCACAGTAAAACAAAACAAAACAAAACAAAACACAATGAAAGCAAAAACAAAAAAACTCAGTAAGTGGCTTGTTTACCTGGATTTGCTTTGACATCATGCTAGGCTCCCAGGTAAACCAGGTGCTTGCAATTGCGTTGCTAACTTTCTTAGTTCACAATATTGAGTTATACCTGGGTCTTTCCGATGCTCGACTTGATTAGATGAAGTGCTAGCTACCTACTCATAATATTTTGCTGAAGAGTATTATATTTAGGGCACAGTTCAAGTTCGAAAATCAACCAATGAAATGCTGTAGAGTTTAAATATCATTGTTGTTTTGAAAAAAGGTTGAGAGATATGAAATTCAGAGCAGATAAACACAGAGTAATACCTTTACAGAGTCAGTGATCATTTTTTCTCCTGGCGCTGGCAAGAGACATCTCTACCCAGTCATCACTGTGGTTTGCACGTTCTCCTGCACTTAACAGCTATTTTTTTTATAATAAATAAATAAATAAAATGAAAATTAGAAGTGGACTGTGGATTCTAAGCTGTTCATATAGTTACATGCAAGAAATATGAACTTGGAAACTCAGACTGTGCACCTTGGTTCTTATTCCACTTTTGGTTCTCAGCTTTCTGTCTTTGGGGCAGCTTTTTAAAGATGCTATTACATCTCTAGGGCCTAATTCATACAAACATTAGCTTGTGATGGATAAAACAAATGTGAGATCTTGTAATAAATAAATAGCACCATTTCCTATGAACCAGAACACTAAAGGACCTGAATATAAAATACAGTATGCTCAGAAATATGGGGGCCATAATTGCAGAAAGAAAAGACATACCACGGTGAGTTCAGAAATGTGATTTCACAAATGATCCAGACCAAAAAGCATTTAAAAAGAGAGCCATACTCACTGAAGCAATTTCTAATAGGTGATTTGGATTTCTAAAGGGCTCCCATGAATTTGCGGGGCTCCCACACTGGACCGTACACAGCCAATCTCCCGATTTGAGTGAGAATATTTTTATTGTAGTTGACAAGTGTATTAGCGTTTTTATATATCGAGGTGATCATTGGAGTCTGTACGCTATTACAGTCTCTAACGGTATTCCATGTCAGAATAAGTAGAAATGTTGAGATTCTGACACCACTGAAATTTTGAAACACTGTCACTAATGTTTGCTAAATGAGATTAAAAACTTTTTATCCATATTGTCATATTGTCAGAGAATAAAATGAAAACTATAAATTTTCTAAGTAGCCGAAGTGTATTGCTTGATGAATTTTATGTTGAATTTGAAACATTTTGAACTGAAACCTTAATATGTGTTAAATCCTTCTCTGCTTTCTTAAGGAGTGTGCTCTGGTATGAGCCTTCATGAGCTTAAGCATCTTTGTGATATTCAGGCCAGTGAGGAAAAGAAGAACACTGATTTGTGTGGTGTCACTATACAGCATGTTGGTTTCATGTGGGCTTTTTTTGGTTACTTTATTCGTTGGGAAAAAAAATTGCATTGTGTATAATTGATGTTAATACCTTAAACAAAAATTCCATGTTGTTTATAGTGCCTCCCTTACTGGTTTATTGTGAGGGTAAAATAAAAATGTATATAAACGTGCATGGAACCTGGTATGTGCTCAGTAAGTATTAGCTACTGCAGGTTGATAATTTTTATAGATAAGGTTCTACAAGAAGCATCCTCAAAGATGGAGGCTAGTGTGCAGCGTGTCTTTATGAAGCACCCTTGAGGTCAACGCCTGTGGATGGCAGGGGAACAAAGCAGGGGTGGGCAGAAGGAAAAATCCAGGGACAATTCAGTCCCCAAATCAGCTCTGGCTAACCTTGCAGGGAACCCTGGAGCTGGAATGACCCTTCAGATTCAGCTCGCATTGAGCCTGAATGGCCAGGCTCCTTACGCATTGATCAGTTACTGGGAATGTGTCACTTGGGAAGAGCATGACCTTGGTGAGGCAGCTCTTCACAACTGAGGCAGTCTCTAAAGGGTCAGAGTGTTGGGTGGGTAAAGCAGTGCCCTCAGTGCAGAATTGAAGGGGGCATCCAAAACTCAGGGATCAAGATAACTGGTGTTTAAAGGCAATATTTTTAAAAGTCAAATTTCGTGTAAAAAAATCCATGGTGAGCAAAGTATCAAAATTTAAATAAAGCCAAGCTGTTGTTTGTTTGATGGCCCTGTGATGGAAGTAGTCATTTCCAATCAGACAGTGGTTCTCAGGCCTTCACAAGTATTGACTCTTCACTGGGGCGCAAATAGATTGGGCAGAGAAAGATTCTATTTATAGTCATGTTTTGTTTTTGTTTTTGTCTTATTTTTTTGATTGATGGGCTGCTGTTAAATTTTCCACTTGGTTCAAAGCATGGGGGTGGATATTTTGATACGTGTTTATAGGGGCATGCATTTTGTCTTTTGCGTATGGATCCAATATGGCTGCAGAGGGCCTCGCTGAGCATCCAAGGCTACCGGCGAGGGCATTCCCAGATTTGGGAGCAACGGGTTCATTGAAATGGGGTCTGGGAAGCCTCTCAAAATGTCCTCTAGCACTTTCTATATTGCTGAATGATCAAAAATAGCATCCAACAATGAAGTCTTGATTTATAGTAAGTAATGAATATACTCAGCACCAGATTTTTAACCTTCACCTCAGGTAAAAAGAGTGACCAAACTCATTATTCACTTATCAGTAACACTTGTTAATATTTAATATATTAGATATGGCTGGACATTAGCTTTTGGTTATAAGTGACTGAGTCGGGTTCTATCCTTTTATTTTTTATTAAAACAAAACAAAACAAAAAACAGCTGACTGCATTCTAACCACTTACTGGTTTCCCAGAATTCTAATTTCCTTCTCTGTAAAATGAGGAAAAGCTAGAGTACGTGATTTTTCCACATCTCAGCCAACTCTCAGTTTTAAATATTTGCTGCTTTACCCTTGTGAAGATGAACAAAAGTCATCCCTAAAGAACAGAAATTCAGTTTGTGTTGTGAGCCTAGCAAATTCCTCGAAACTGCACGGCGTAGACTTCTTTGCTTCTACTCCCAAATGGTTCCAGCCCATCAGATGTTGTGAGAGACTGCTGTTTGCTATCATGCTCTCACTGTGTGGTCGTCAGGGTACCAGCTGTTATTAATTGGTGGTATCCTTAGGCCTCATCATGATCTTCCCCACCACTCTCCCCTCTTTTCTTCCCAACTGCTCAAGATCAGATAATCAGCTTGATATCGCCGACTCCTTGGTGTTTACTAAAGGGGTGAGCGATTGGGGTGGGAGGGTGCCCTGTGAATTCTGAAATAGCAGCTTATGATATCCCCCCCCCCAAATCCAGAGTGGATCAACAGGGTAGATCCTCTGAGAAGGTGGTAAGCAAAACCTGTGGATAAGTTGTTAGTATTTTATTTTGTGTGCATATTTTCACCAGAAGGATTCTTTGTCAAGGAACATCTCTCATCATACACTTCAAGAAAAGCTGGCGTAATGGGAAAGTCAGTAACATTCAAGGGAGGGACACGGTGGCTCCATAAATATGCATGGAATTCATGGTGCAGTGTCCCCTTTGCTTTCCACTCTTTGGATTTGCTTAGGATTGAGATGGCCACAGAATTAGCCTCTGGTTTTGTGAAGTATATAGGAAGCAGCCACCGACTCTATTATACAAAGTAAAAAGCGAAAGCCAAACAAGTAAGCACTGGTGATTAAGGGCTCATGTATTACTCTGTTATTTGCACCCCACAGAACTAAATGATTATCTATCAGCAAGAACTGCTGCTTTTAATTTCATTGTCTCCAAATGTCAATATGTAACCATGAGTGTGTTGATTCCCTCCGTTCCAGTTCTCTAATCTAAAGAGGAAAAATGGTTCATTTCATAAGTGGTTTTCAGGAGGAAGTAAATTCTCAAAGTGCAAAGAGTGATTGATTAACAGTGTTGAGTTTGTTTGTGGGAGAACTTGTCTGACTTGTTACCGTGGCTGAGTAGAAACACACACACACACACACACACACACACACACACACACGTGCAAACCACACAGAAATGTCAACCGAACACATCACCTTTGGGAGCCCACCGTTGTGACTTCTTAGCCACAGTACATTCTGTCACGTGACTGCTCAGAGCTTGATGTACATAATGTGCTTTGTAATCTTCGATAGTTTCGTCTTTTCTTTAAATACTCATGACACTTTTGTGCTGTTCCAGGGCTTCCGAGACCCTTTCGGAGAGGCAAGAAAGTAAGTGTAATACACAAAAATTTATCTATTTTATGAGATTTCATTTACTGTGGAGAATCTTACTGAAATGAAATACATACTTTACATAAGTTGAGTACTCGTTTCATAAGCTAAAGGCCTCGGGTGGACATACAGATGGGATTATGCTTGAATATGGCATTTTTCTTTTCTGTGAGGGGACACTTTAAGCTGTGTGGTTTTAAAAAGCTAAAGCCTGTGCTAAAAATACGCTACTATATTAATAGGAGCCTATTGACTATACTTAGGAATGCCCTGATGTCAAAATAGTTCACCAAAATGCCACAGTGTGTTGCAAGAGAAAATAATAATTAGCACTCAATGAGCCACATAAGTCTTACATTTAACTGCTATAGCCAATATATATATTTCCAGTATATGTATATATGCAGTATATACATTATTTAACATCAGGCTATCTTTTTAAAACTTATTAATTTGTTTGCTTGTTTGTTTATTGGGAGCATAAAATCAGAATTCGAATGATATACATTATTTGCACTGGTCAGTTGTACAGTAGAAATTATTAAGTAAATGACAGTAGGATTTATATATATATATATATATATATATAATTTAATTTATCCAAAGGCATGTCAGTAAAATTTAATATAAGATCATATAACTCAATTTATCCAAAATGGCATGATAATTAATTCAGGTTAATATCACATTAAGTAGTAATAGGCAAATTTACCCAATGAATACAGGCTAATCTCTGATCATTCGGGTTTTTTTATTATTATTATTCTCTGGAGTACTCTATTAATTGAAGTAAATTTTAGTAATTTGAAAACATCATTCAAATCTTGTTCTTATACATTTAATTTATCCTAAAATTTATGCTAAATTTAATTTTGAATCGATCTAGCCCCCTCCCCCCAAAAAAACAATAAATCTATTGAACAGGATCACTTTGCTTGTTTGCTTCTTTATCATTTGATCAATGATATCAATATAGCACTTGTACTTAAAACAAATAAATCCCATCTGATTCCATCAACATCTCAGATATGTGTTGAGTCTTGGGTGTATAGTTTTGAGGTCCATCAAGAAGATGGAAACCTTGTCTGAGTGTACCTACCTTTTCCTGGCAAGGCTCTGGCTGAATCTCACCCAGTCTGGGTGATCTGAGGAAAGTTTTGCAGCAGAACGGATTACACTGATGTGGGAAGAGTTTAGAGAAAGCTTCAAGGAAAAGTACAGTTCTGTGGGGCTAGTTGGAGCAAGAGTAAGGAGTCCTTCCTGGAACCAAGAGAGAAGAGTGTTCTAGAGAGACTCTTGGGATAAGAGTAGTGACTAACTAAGCCTCCCCAGCAAGGAGGGAACCAGGAGGATAAATATTTTAATCTCATTTTCTTCCTTCCTTCCAGTCTCCAGGGCTTCCCATTGGTTGAACCCAAATGGAAGTCAAAGGGCAAAGGGATTGTTGTTGTAATACTTACGGGTCTGCCTCTCAAGACGCTCAGTGGGGTGGGTCCGGATGGGGAATATATCTGGAGGGGCAAGCGAAGTTATCCAGCACACAAGAAGAATATACTTCTCTGGAGTAACCTATTAATTGAAGTAAATTTTACTCACTGTGAAATATCACTTAAGTCTTGTTTATATGTATTTAATTTATATATAATTTTGAATCAGCCTTCCCCCCCCAGAAAAAAAAACAAAAAAGCGAAAAACACTGAAATGTGCTGGTTTCATCCAGAGATGGGCTCAAACTCTTTAAGGGAATAGAGAATTTAATCCTTGTGAATCCACTTTTCACTGAATCACTTATTGTGGCTAGTACAAATGTTGGTAATAATATATGTAGGGGGGGAATACTCTGGGGGAGGCTTAGTAACACTTTGAAGATTTTTTAAATGTGTTCAATAAATATTAATATGAAATTTGATTCTATCAACGAAGGAATGCATCCTCTTTATGAAGTACTTCTGCATGATAGAAAACAGGCTCTGCACTGGAGCTTAGCAAAAGCTAAGTGACTGCCTCTACCTTCTCTTACCCAGATGTCCTTAAGTCACTTCACCTCTCAGACTGGAATTCCTTTTCCTGAAAGAATTATCACAGACGTTGCCTTCATTTCCTCAGGAACTGTGCAGGGAGCCCATGCGATAGTACCTAAGACAGGAACTTATATGCTCTACGGTCTATAAAATTTCATCAGAGTTGGTAGATCAGTTATTCTTACTTGAAAAGTACAAGGAAAAAATATCTTTCTTCTTCAAACCATGAAAGGAAAGATTGCTGTCCTTAGTCTTTTTACTTTGACTTTTTTTTTCCTTCGCGAAAGACCAATATATAAGTTAAAAATAAGTGAGGTGAAGACAGGCCTCCTGCTGTTACACATTTTCCAAAGTCTCAATTGTAAAATATGATAATAAGTTATTAATCAATCTTTGTTTGTTTTAGTAGGGTAGCTATTCTCTGTGGAATTGGTTCAGACCGTATAGGGAAAACCCTTCAGAATCTCCCATATGAAGGTTGCACCTTCAAATAATAGCCAGCGTTTGTAGAGTTTCCTTCTTGGCCAGCTAAAAATTCCCCCTGGCTTGGGAGAGCATGAAGTCTTTAGTGAGGATGTCAACAGTGATTTATTATAAGCTGAGTTAATTCTCCCTCAATTTAAAGGCCTTGCATGCGACATAATCACTTTCTTTCCCCCCCACAGAGGGAGCTGCTTATTCCATGATTCTCAAGACAGCTTCATCCAGACACTGGCCACGGTGAGATTTCAGCTGTTTTCTTTGGAAAATTTTTGTCGTGGGGGTTGGAGCATGGAGTATAATTAGTCAAGTATGGTTCTCACCCAAGAAAGCTTCAATGTGAAAAAAAGAAGAGGTGTGTGTGTGCGTGCGTGCATGTGTGTGTTCTGTGAATGTATTCATATAACTCTGTGTGTGTCTTCATGAAGCTTAGGAGAGCTTCTTGGCAGCAGAGCAAGGAGAAGTCATAAGCCCAGCCTCGGGTGGTGTACGAGTTAGACTTTTAGTGTATTGGGGAGGTTGTGCTTTTGTTCTTTTCTGGGCTCATAAACTGAATAGAGGTAAAGGAGATCTGGAGATGTTTCAGAGATGAGCCCAGGTAACTTCAAAGTGAAAAATAAGACCTAATAGAAAAACTTAGGTAATAGTAAACATGGAGAGATGTGAACTGCTTGGAGATTGTGACAATATCTTTAATCACATGAACTTCTTAGATGCTAGTAACTCGGTCTTCTCCAAAGTTTCTGGAGACACTAAGTGAAAGTTTCTGGAGACACTAAGTGAAAGTGGAAAGTTTAAGCCATAGCTGTCATGGCTTAGTTGTTGGTAGCGGTGTAATGAGTACTGATAAGGTGCCATTGGGATTGTGATCCTTATACTCCAAAAGTTCTGGACTCCTAATAAGGCAAAATTGATGAGTCTCCTTCTCTGATTTTTTTTAAAGGTTTTATTTATTTATTTGATAGAGACACAGCAAGAGAGGGAACACCAGTGGGGGGGAGTGGGAGAGGGAGAAGCAGACTCCCCCTGATCAGGGAGCCCGATGCGGGCTCACTCTCACTCTCTTTCTCTCCCCACATATGGGAAAGACTACTGTCCTAACCCCTGTATATCTCCCCAGTTCATGTGCCAACAGAACTCAGCTCACATAGCAGTAACTAGTGGTTTTGAGTATATCCCATTCTCTTTTCTGAACTCTTTAATCGTATTTTCACATTTAATCCCAACAACAGCCCACAGTTTCTAATATCATGCAGTTTTATAGGTGGGGACGTTGAGGCCCAGAGAAGTTGAGTAACCTGACTGAGGTCACATAACTCAAGATAGGAGCTAAATTCTAACCTAGGCAGACACATTTTTATGTTCTTAAATACATTTTTGGTGCTTGGTCCAGACCACCTTGGGTTTCAAGACCAATACTGATTCACTACAATGAGATGGAGGTGAGAGGAAAAGATACCATGATGTACTTTCGAGTGAGTTGGACCTTCAAAGGAAAACTATCTGAATAGGCACTAGGTAGGGCAGTGAAATTGACTAAAACATTGATTGGATCTCACTAGCCTGACTGTGGCTTATTATACCTTTTAAATAATCCTTTGAAAAAGTCACTGGAGATGTTTACAAATTATTGAAACTATTTTAAATCTTTTTGATAGTTATATGTTACTGTCCTTGCATCCCCTAACTCCTCTAGACTTGGCTTAGAGCAGACTCAAAGAAGAACCTACCTTATTTAGAATGGAGCAAAAAGAATAAAACATTATCTGCCTTCTCCTTACAGTAGAGATGTGATGAGTGTCCCCAGACTATATGCTCTATTCCCCCAATGACATTAGGCCTGGGCATCTTTCTCAGATTCTTCATGGAAAGCATGCAGGCTACTGCCACAACTGTTGTAAAACTGATGACTCATGCTTTCTGTTACATGGAACAGAAAAACAAGAACAGCACTGAAATGGTTTGCAGCATTTCACCATTCTGTTGCCAGCTTACGCTTTTATACCCAGATTTTCTATATAGGCCAAGGTGTAAGATGTTGTTTGTGATCCACATTTTAAAAATCTCATTTGGAGTCATTATTATAATGCCTCTGTAAGAAATATACTGCAGTAAATGAACTCTGACCCCCTCAAAAGTATAATCTGAAATAATGTACCAGAGAGTGCATCCTAAGATTGTTTTTAAATTTATACCTTTGTAGATTTATATAGCTTTAAAATAAAGTGAATCCATGGTTGTACCATGCAGAAGGGGAAAAGGAAGCCATGTTCTCCTGGAAAGATGACATCATCTTACGCTTCATTCCAAGAGTTACTTTAGGGAGCAATGGAAACTAAAAAATCCTTGTAAGGAAGACAGACTCAAAACCATGCCTTTTGAAAACAAAATACATATGCATCAAAAATAAGTGAACCCTTTTTTTTCTTTGGTTACCATGTTCATATGTAGTTAACATGATATGACCTTTATATTTCTCTCTTAGGGAGTTAGCACCATGAGTTTTAGAGAATGTGTTTTATTTATCATTATGTTTTCAGCACCTAGTATGGTGCCTCACACATAGTAGATGACCAATACTATTTGTTGAATGAATAAATGAAGTGTAAATGCCAATACAAATATAATACTAATTCTCATACGTGTGTGTCTTTAACCATTTCCTGCTTCAGTGGTGATGTAATATAGGATGAAAGTTATATATATGAATGTGACGATAGTTTATTAATTTCCCCACATTGAGTAAAATCTGAGGTTCAGTACAGATTGCCATGATGTTTGATTGGGGATTTTGGGCATTGAAAATATAAAATTCTTGTTTAGGATCAGACCTCAAAGTCATGGGTGATGCATGATTATAGCCTTCTCAACAAAGTGAAATTTTCCAAAGATGATGAAACTATGCAGACCTATTCTCTCATCTCCTTTGAGAAGATGCTTATCCCAACTTATAACAAGATGAAACCGACATGTGCTACAACACTTGTGCCTAGTGAGGATGATACTAAACTTTTAGCCACCAGCAATTAACTGAAGATAGGAGAGACAAGAGGGAGGACATGAGAAAAAATTGGTGGTGTGGGGGACTACTGTACATATAAAACGCAGATCTTCTGTAATACTGGGGCCTTGACTGGAGCGTGGCCCATGCCAAGTTCTTTTAGCAAGAGGGCCACATGGTAGTTGAGTGAAATTTGATGTTTTGCTTAGTTGTCTCAGACATGTTTACTTTAGTAGAGGGTTATAGAAAGGTTGAATCAATAAACACTTTCTTTTCAGTCAGCAGACTGGCCAGGGACAGCAATAGTCATGCTTAAAATGAAACTGGGCTTTCTTCATGAATGGAGGCATTCCTTGTTTTTTGGGGAGAAAATGTGATCCCAGAGATGCTAAGCACTATTTGGGGACCTGACCAGAGACTTTGATACTTTTCATTTTATTCTGAACAAGATTTTGAGTAATGGTAAAGGACAACTCAAACAGTAAGATTGCATTCTAATCTTTATAATCATTTTGAAGAAGAAATAATAAGTAAATCATGTAATTGTTGTATGACTTCCATCCTGTACTATTTGGATTAAAATAAATCTCAATGACCTTTCCAGTATTACAGAGCTAGGTCACAAATGGATGTTAGGTCTTCCATCCTCATTTTGTCTTAATCTTTCCATATGGGAATCCTTCATAAAAGAGCAAATTTAATTATCCAATATAGCATTGTCTTGCGCTATGTCTCTAGTAAAACTAATGCAACTAGGAATTAGGAACCTGAAAAATAGCCATGGAAAGTTAAAAACACAAGGTGGAAAGAATGGAATTTTTTTTTTTTTTGAAACTGCAGCTATCATACAATGAAGAAAAACAGCCAAATGAAGCATAATTTTAAGCCCTTCACTTTTCTCCTTTCCCAGATTTACTCTATCGATTCGGTAGGGTGAGTAAGAAATTCATGCATTCAACCTTAATTCCGGAAGTCATATATAAACACATGACAAGCTTAGAATATTCTTGTCTTCCGTTGGCATAGCTGTCTGCTGTAATGCTCACGCATAACAAAGCCACTCAATAGGAAAGCTGGAAACAATGCAGTTTTATGGTGTTTGCAGTTTGTTTTTAAAGAACTTTATTTCTTATTACACCTTTGACATCCAGTCACCATTATCAGCCCTGAGAGTTCAGTTTTCTGCAGACAAAAGCTTTTAGACATCTCCTTGGACCTAGTCCAACTTGACTATAATAAGGTGTTTATTTTATTTCTTCTCCTGTTTTGCTTGTTGAGTACCCACAGCATACAGGTGCACATGAGGTCTAGAGATTTTCCCTTGTTCTTGACATGGAAAAAACTGATGGGGAAGTGCTTAGTGAATTGGAAAAGGCCCAAAAGCAGGTGGGGAGGCTGAGCCACGACACCAAGATTAGCATCGCCAGTGAAACCAAACTGGGTAAATTAATCCCTTCAAGGCCCTGGAGTCAGGTGGGAGAGGCAGTGAAGGTAGATGAGCCCAGGTTTCCAGACCCAGGAAGAGCTGGAGGCAGCTAATTCCGGATGTGCTGAGGAAGAGACCAACACGTTGCTAAAGGAAATGCTCCAGTAACCTGGGCTGATAACAAAATAAGTTAAAAAAAATAGCCCCGTATTGTATGTTTGAAACAATAAATGCAGCAGGAGCAGTCGAGAATATACTTACAAATTATTCTTGGTAAACAAGTGGAGTTCCATGATGATTTTATTGTTATCTTTATGTTTACTTTTACTTTGTCATTTTAATTTGTTTAGTATTGGTGACAAGTTTGTAATAAACCATCAGGGTTTTATCCTGGGCTCTATTTCCATCCTCTGGCTCTGGTTTCCCCATGTCTCCTAATGAACAAGGGCTGTGTTTTTTGAGAGCCTTGGAAGGTGAAGATAAGCTAACTGAGGAACTATGTAAGAAAATAATCATGGATAATGGAAAGATGAATGCACAGAGATGTTTCTGACAGCCCGATAGAGAAAAATTGGAAATGTTCTAAAGTTGAAGGTCAGGATAGAGGTCAAATACATTATGGTACAGCTCCATGGGGCAACGTTCTGCAGTTATCTAGAAGAGTGAAGTGGGGGCACCCAGCTGGCCCAGTTGGTTGAACTTACAATTCTTGATCTTGGGGTCATGAGTTCAAGCCCCACGTTGAGTGTAGGGCTCACTTAAAAGAATAAAAAATATATAAAAAATAAAATTCCTCACTATCAAAAAAAAAAGCCATGAGGTAGAGCAATATGTATCGATATGGGAATTACTTATAATATCTTTTAATTTAGTGCGGGTTTATATGTTTTTCAAAAACATGTTAGTATACCTCAACTCCAGGGTGGCAGGATTGTGAATGACTGCAAACACAGCCACTCATTCTCCCAATCCAAACTCTCCTGTCAGATGTGGAGTCTATTTCTCCGCCCCAAGACTCTGGATTGGGCACGTGAATTACGTTGCCAACAAACCAGTGGTATACGTGATCAAATGAGGGGCTTAGAAAGGGCTTGTACGTTGGACTTGCCTTCTTGCTTCTCCTGGGAACCCTGCTACTGCCACCATAGAACAAGGCTGAATAAATTGACTGGATAATGAGACCCTTATGGGCCAGTCACCCCCAGGCAATCCCCAGGGATCCCTGAACTTATTGGCAGCAGAAGAATCTCCCAGGTGAATCCAGCTGAAATTGCTGACCCAAGGAGATATAAGCTAAATAAATGATTGTTATTTTAAGTCATAAAGTTTTGGGATGGTTTGTTATACAGCAAGAACTAATGCATACCGTGTGTGTGTGTGTGTGTGTGTGTGTGTGTGTGTGTGTGTGTGTGTGTGTGTGCATGCACACATGTGCACACACACACAAGGTTATGTTTCTGGAAGGACATAAACTTAACTATTAGTAGTGTTTTATTTTGGGAGGTGAAATTATGGATGAATTTTACTCTTGTTTATATATACTATGTTTCTCCTTTTTTTCCCTAAAAGAATCATGTTTATCCATGTGATTAAAAATAAACAAGTGGGGAAAAAAAGGAAATGCCTAAAATTAAAACAAAACAATCTTTTTTTTGTAAATAAGGACTAACTGCGAGGCGTGGTAGTTTGCTTTGTCTATTTTTCCAAATCGATTTTTCTTGAGCGTCCTGCTAACTCATCAGATGGACATGCCTCCAGATGTTATTGTTAAAAGCATAGGACCACTGACAACATCAAATGCTGGCAAGGATGTGGAGCCACAGGAACTTTCATTCGTTGCTGGTGGGAATGTGAAATGGTGCAGCTATGCTGGAAGATAGTCTGGTGGTTTCTTACAAAACTAAACATATTGTTACCTTATCCTGAAAATTATGCTCTTTGGTAATTACCCAAAAAGGTTCAGAACCTATGTCCATGCAAAAACTTGTACACAGATGTTTTTCGTAATTGCCAGCATTTGAAAGCAACCAACATGTCCTTCAGTATGTAAGTGGATAAACTGTAGAACATCCAGATAATGGAATATTTATTTATTGGTAAAAAGAAATGAGCCATGAAGTCATGAAAAAACATGGAAGAAATTTAAATGCAGGTTGCTAAGTGAAAAAAGTCAATTAGAAAGCTTGCATACTGTATGATTCCAACTACATGACGCACTGGAAAAGCTAAAACTATGGAGACGGTTAAAAGATCAGTTGTCAAGGCTTGCAGAGAGGGGTGGGGGATAAATAGGAAGAACACAGAGGATTTTTAGGGCAATGAAAATACTCTGTATGACACTGTAGTAATGGGTACCCGTCACTAAACTTTGGTCCAAACCCACAGAATGTACAAGACAAAGTATGGACTTTGGGGGATAATGATGTGTCAGTGTAGGTTTATCAGGGATAACGTGTGCCTCTCTGGTGGGGGTTGTTGACAGTGAAGGAGGCTGGACATATGTGGGGGCAAGGACCATATGTGAAATCTTTGTGCCTTCCCCACAATTTTGCAGTGAAAAACACCTCTAAAAGATAAAATCTTAATAATACAACAACGTTCCCCCCTCGCCCTCCAAAAAAGCACAGGAAAAGTAGATATGGAGCATATCTAGACCTATGCCATTTAACTTTTTCCCTGTGTCTGGGTTTCTTTGCCTTCTTTACATTGTTGAAAAATCTGGAAAATTCAAGCACCTAACACACATGACATTTTCATAATGTCCAGGCTTGTATTTCTCAGACTTTCGTTTTCTTAATCATTTATATAGACACAAAACAAAATTGAGACGATGTATGTTTGAATAACACTTTGAAGCTTGATAGACTTGATACCAGAACGATAACACAGGTGACTGAGGAAGATAATGGAATGCCAGGCACAGGGTTGAGTGATGGAGGAAATTTGCAGAAGCAGGAAGATGCTTACCAGGTCAGAGCTGGGTGGACTTCATACTTACTGTGCCTTGAAAATGGATAGAAAGCTTATTACACTCATCACATTTTTTAAGGATGAGTGAGAATAAAGAAACCACAATTGAAACACCAAGCAGCCTACCAGGGAACCACAAATATCTTCTGAAAGAATAAGCTCAATTTTATACTTTGTATAATCAGACTGTATTTTAAAAATTCCCAGAAGTTTTACCATCTCCTGTGTCTTTACCAACTTTCCTTTTACCTTGAATGTCCAATGGCTGCTTTTTGGGCTTGATGATCAGTTCTCAGCTCATTGAAGGAATATTCCATTCACAGGTAATTTTGAACAGATTACTTTTGTCTGGGTCTTATCTTTGTAATATCTGTAAGGCTTAATCTTTCAATACATCTGAAATATTTAGACTGTGTCCTTTCAGAGCATAGGAATGCACACTTACCATGTGTAGGAGGCTGGGCCATTTGAAAAAAGTTGAGTCTAACAGAGAATATCTGATTATTACTGTATGAATGGAAGAGCAGGGGAAATCTAGCTGGTGGAATTGATTTTTCAACAACTTTATGTAAGACTCAAACTTTCATCATCTTCTTTTGGTTGTTGGGACAGTATTTAGGGGTTGGTTGGGGAATAGGTTTATTGTGCCAACTGCCGCATGCTGCTCTGTTGGGAACATCTTGAAAACTTCATTGCGTGGATCTGTTATGTCAGAGTGTTTGTTTTTTCAAACAATTTGACATTTTGAGCCGTCAGCAGCCTGGAAAGTTTGCCTTCCAGATGCAATTCCTCTGAGCGCCAATTTCCATGTGGCCCATTTCTGCCCCCTGCTCGAACTGTGGGCCAAATCAAAATACCTTGCTGACCACAGTGGCTGTCTTTGCAGGTCCCTTGCCTATCAGGCTTTTCTTCTGGAGAATGCCAAATGTAGTTTTCTGCAAACTCACCTAGCCACGCTAGTGATGTCTGAAAACTCAGCCCAGAGTAAAACATCCCTTATTTTCTTCCCGATACCAGGTTTCTCCCCTCCTCCTCTCTCCCTCCCTTCCCTCCTTGCTTCCTTTTTTCTTTTGAATAATTGACATGCAGTATTGTGTCAGTTTCAGGTGTATAGCATAGCAATTTCGTACTTATATACATTATAAAATGGCCACCAACAGTAAGTCTAGTTACCATCTCTCACCCCACAAAGTTGTTACAATATTATTGACTATATTCTCTATGCTCTAAATTACATCCTTATGTATTACTTATTTTGCAGCTGGAAGATTACACCTCTTAACCCCCTTCACCTACTTCATCTATCCTCCTGCCCCTTTTCCTTCTGGCAGCCATCAGTTTGTTCTCTGTATGTGAGAGTCTGTGTCTGTTGTGTTTCCTTTGTTCGTTGACTTTGTTTTTTAGATTCAATACCAGGTTTCTTGTAGGATCTTGCTTCTCAGACTGATGTGTCACCTTTAGTTTCTTGTTTTTGAACGCAGAAAATACTTAGTACAAGAATATCTCTCATCTTCCATTCTGTAGATATATTTTTTCTTCTTTATTTATTTTTTCAGTGATCCCAGATTCTTGTTTATGCACCACACCTAGTGCTCCATGCAATACGTGCCCTCCTTAATACCCACCACCAGGCTCACCTATCCCCACACCCCCTCCCCTCCATAACCCTCAGTTTGTTTCTCTGAGTCCACAGTCTCTCATCTTTCATCCCCCCCTCTGATTAACCCCAATTCACTTTTCCTTATCTTCTAAAGTCGTCCCTTTTATTCCTTATGTTCCACAAGTAAGTGAAACCATATGATAGTTATTATTTCTAGTGTCAGCTGCTTTTTGTTGTTATCGTTTTTTGATGATTTTCAAAGACATTCTCTTTCATTTATATTGCATACTGACTAGAAGAATTTTATTTAGAACAAGGAAAAAGATAACGTCATTTCGCAGATGAAGGTGGGTATAGAACGGTACCTGCAGAAAATGTGAGAGAAAAAAAGACAATTGCTTAGAGCTGGGGATGGGAGCAGTCACGACCAGTCTTACCGCGGTGAGCAAGTGTTCTAAAACAGGGCTGTGGAGATGACGCACAGCACAGTAAATTGGACAAAAACCTTTAAATTCTCTACTTTAAATGGATCGATGTTAAGATATGTACAATATACTTCAATACAATTGCTTACTAAAGGAAAGGATGGTATCTGCATAGTAAGATTATTTTAATGCTTCTCTATACGAAGTATTTCTGGGAGTTTAATACGTGCTCAGGAATCCTAGCCAAAATTATTACTATTACCTTCCCTGAAAGTCAGCTCATTTCCATGTTTCCTTATAGAAAGTATCTTTTAACAACTATACACACACACACACACACACACACACACACACACCCGCTTCTTCCTCACCTCCTCCCCCCACAACACACACTGTACACACCCTAATCTCTCTCTGATTCCTTTAGGTGGCCCTGGAGGCACAGAATACCCATTAAAACATTTTCCCCTTAGCCCTTCAAGTTTTTCGCAGCTGTCATTTTTACTGTCTGTGTTCCTATCACACAGGATAGCTCTGCAGGCCCATCATTGACCTCAAAAGCCTAATATTCCTTCCTCTTGGAACAAATTGCATCTCTGAGTCACTCTCTGTTTTACCAACACATCTCCAAGAGATGCCCGTTCCTTCAAATCCCACAAGGACAAACCTGAATTTCTCTCCAGTTCCCACCCCAACTTTTATTAATATATTTTCTCTCTATAAGTCTTGAAACTTCAGGATTACCTTTGACCTCTTCCTTGCTCTCAGCACACAGAAATTTCCACGAACCATTAAGTTTGCTCTTGAATGACTCTTACATCCACGCATCTCTTTCCGCTCCCTCTTTCATAGTCTTTAAATATCTGATGTAAGGATTATACTGAGAAACAAACCAAACACTGAGCTAATCTCTTTGCTTTATCACCTTGTTCCATGATATCCGGATTCCTTTGCCAGATTAATGCTCCCAAATGTCAGATTTGTTGTTTTTCCTCTTCACAGAAACCTTAATTATTTAGTACTGCACTCAACCTACATCTAGAAAAATTTTTTAAATCTAAAAATTTAAAGTCTGAAAGCCCTTGATAGAGTGTGTGTGTGTGTGTGTGTGTGTGTGTGTGTGTGTGTGTGTGTGTGCATGTACGTTGAAGGTAGGGCAAGTATATAATATCTCATCCTCTTCCAGAAGTTGATGGTATACCAAAGTGGGATAAAAGGAGCTGAGAAGTCTTATAGCAAAGAAACATGTTTAATTCAGTTTTGTGCAGAGTTTGTTAAAGTGCTTTGAACACGGACTATTTTGATAACATCTGTAGCATCAGCCTGCTCTGTAGGACTAGTGAGGAAAATAGTAGTTTGAGGAATACTAGCTAAATATGAGACTCAGTCGAAGAGAAAAAGCATCGATTTGACTTCTCTGTGTCTTGAAGTAGAAGAATTTGGGTACAACTCGTTCCATCTTGTCCATGTGCCTGGTAAGTATAAGTCTTTCACTGTTGTTCAGTTTGGTTACATCTTTTTGAGAGTTTTCTTTTTCCTCTTATCTTTTGTGTCCTTGACCCCGTACAAGACTGTTCCTGTAGGAGGTGGCTATGGTGGGGAATTTACTGGGCTCCAAGGCACATCCAGTAAGGATCTGCTAATTAAACCGCTGAAAGCCAAGCCTGCAGTAACTGTAAGAGTGTAGCAATCCAAACGTGGGGAATCCGATTCTTCACCGGGATCCACTCTCTTTTTCCAGGCTGGCCACACATACTTGGATGTTCTTGGTGTCTGCTCTATGCAGGATATATTATGAAGTTAGCATCAGTTGAGGGGTAGCCAAGGGCAGGCATTGGCCAGATCTTTGGTGGAATAAAATGGTGCCTAATGCTAAAAGCAAGTCGTCATTCCTACCTAATCTTTCTAGGAAAACAGTGTGACACAAAAACATTTGAATCTATAATTGGCATCTTTAAAGATGCTTGCCATCTGGACCTCACTCAGTTTAATTAGTCATTGCAGGGTGGTGGTTCTCTTGTAAAAATCTTGCACTCCATTAACCTTGACTTTTCACACATTGACATTTCAAGCCCCTTCTTTTCTTTCATATGGTGGAGTGGACACGTTTCCATTTAACGGGAGTCCACCTCAGGGTTCATGAGCCAGACGCTTGTTATTTGGCAAGGCCGCTGAGCCCAAGTCTATAAATTGTGGCAGCCAGGAAAGGTTGCAGGCAGCTAAAAATGGCAAGGGAGCAGGAGTCATGGGGCTCACTCCACCCTTCCTCTAGAGATTTCCAAACAGCACGGTGAGCAAGGATTGGGAAGGGTAGCTGAGGGAAATAACACGTGGAGATGAACCTGAGCAAAACTTAAGAATGGTTCATGCACTAAGGCAGCTTTCTTCAGCCGTGGACAGCTACACAGGCTGATTATTTAGCAATTTCGGTCGCTAAACATTTTAGACAGCTCACCATTTATTTCTTTACCATTTAAGTGAAATATTGTCAAATGTGGGCATCAGAAAACAAGGCTTCTTGTATTTCAGGGCAGTCCATGACATTCAATACTGTCCTTTCTTACCACTTTTTCCTTTCTTACCACTTTCAATTCCCTTTCATTACTGTTTATTTTCTGAAGGTAGTTTTCAAGAATGGGAGTGGCCATGGTTGGTCAACAGAGTATCTGTTTTACATATTTCTTTTTAGTTAGAAGCTGTGCAGCAGAAATGGCTGTAAGATGTGGTAAGAACGATGTCAGAGTAGTTACAGAAGGCTAGAAAGTCTTGCCTCTTGTGACCCAAGAAATATCCATCTTTTGTAGCTTGTCAGTATTCTCTCAGGTCTTAATTGAAATAGGAAATGTTTTACTGTGCCCCTATATTATATTTCTAATGTTATTCTCTGTTTTTTTTTACCCTTATCATTGTGCCTAATTATTTTTGTAAGATTTTCTTTATTTATTTGAGAGAGAGAGCAAGCAAGTGGGGGAAGGAGTGGCAGGAGAGAGAGAATCCCAAGCAGACTCTGCACTGAGCGTGGAACCTGATGTGGGGCTTGATCTCATGACCCTGAGATCACGACCTGAGCCAAATCAAGAGTCGGACGCTTAACTGACTGAGCCACCCAGGCGTCCCTCATTATGCCTAATTATTAAAATTATCTCTTCACATAGGGCATTTAATCATCTCTTTCAGCTGTTCCATAATTATTTTATCCATTTAACAAAGCAAATAATTAGTATGTGCCAAACTTCTGATAATAGCAAAGATCAGGAAATTTAAGTACTATATGTTTACTTGCTAAACACCGCATACAGAACACAGTCAAAATAGAGAATTGAGAGTTAGCAATAATAGCTTAGAAATTAAGTCCACTAAAATATGGAAATGATATCTTTTAGCAGCCTTCTAGCGTGTGTGCCGAAATCAGTCTGTATCTCCGGAAGTGCAGATATTGTGCTGGTCATGGATGGAGCTCTAGCATTAGTGTATTGATTAACCAATTGGTTAATTAGCTCTAGCTGTGTCAGTCAGTTGCCATAGTCTAAAATTAAAAAAAAAATGTATGCTGATTGCCTTCTCAAGTAGTCTTCATGCATTCTTGAAATCTAGAGGTTCACTACTACATTGTACTAATACAATAGGATATATAAGTATATGCTAGTGAAATAGAAATTTTTTTTAAAGATTTTATTTATTTGACAGAGAGAGAGAGATCACAAGTAGGCAGAGAGGCAGGCAGAGAGAGAGGGGGAAGCAGGCTTCCCGCAGAGCAGGGAGCCCGATGCGGGGCTCGATCCCAGGACCCTGGGATCATGACCTGAGCCGAAGGCAGAGGCTTTAACCCTCTGAGCCACCCAGGCGCCCCTGAAATAGAAATTTTCTTGGAGGATATTCAGTCTTTACTTGTGTGTGCATGTGTGTGATTTTTTAAATCACGTTTTCTTTTTTTAGAACAACATGCCAGATAAGTATACCTTGTGGGCATGATGGCCAAGCCTGAGTACCTTTTGAGGTACTGTTACCTCGGGGAAGAGCATCAAGCAGCCAAGGGGAATCATGTGAGCATTAACTGGCTTGGGGTATGGGCCCAGCAAGGTTGCAGTCAAGCCCCCCCAAGATGGTATTAGGAGGTATCAACACCACAACTGCTTTGTAATTTTTTACAGAGCCTGTGTGTTTTGATGGGGGTGGGATACAGGGCCCTTTACTTTCTGCCAGTTATCTATTATCCTAGTAATACGGTGAAACAAACGACATTGAAAACAGGTCACTTACGACAATAAGCATCTTAAAAATCATGAATCCAGGAGTTTAGTTTCTCATTTAGGCAGGGCTCACCTGGGTGGTTTTTTGGTCTCCGATGGGATCACTCGGTGATGTGGCAGTTTGATAGCTGTTAGCCGGGAATCACATAGCACAGGGCCCTGTGTTTCTCATTGACTGACAGGCCAGCACAGACATGTCGTTATGGCAAAGGTGGAGGAGCAAGAGAGAGAGAACGTAGAAAGTAGAAACACACGTGATCTTTGTGCCTGGGCTTGGAACTGGTGCGCCCTCACTCTGTGGCATCCTGTTGACTGATAGCACATCTCAGACTCATCACAAAGGATGGGGAAACAGACCCATCTATTTAGAAAACGGAACTTCAAAGTCATACGGCAAACTGTGTGGGAACAGTAAGCCATGAAGAACCTGGGCTCTTAAGACAGCTAATCTTCATCCATGTTTTGATCAGAAAATTTTAACTTTCTCAGACTTCCTTAGATGTAAAGCTGCCTATAACAGGACAAAAATACAGAATCAGAAAATGGAAGCTGTGAGAGAGGCATCTGTAGAGTTGACTTATAATTCTGCCCATAGGAAGCGAGAACAATGCCTTTTCTCCAGTTGATATGACAAATGTTGTGCCATTTATACTAAAATATCAATCAGTTTTGGAGAGTTCAAAGCATTACATGGTATTGTTTCTAAGAAGCATTGGGAATTTATGATCTATTGTGAAGAACTTCCAGGAGGCTCTAACCTTACTGTCCTTCCTTTGTCTCTGATTCCCCTTAATGTTGATGTTGTTTTCCTTAAAACTAAGTCCTGCTGGTCCAAGTGGAGGAATGATGAACCAGTCCATGGGAACTGAGGCTAGTTCCTTCCAGACTATCAGCAGTGAAATTCTTCTGCTGATACAGCTACAGCTTAGAAACTTGAAGTGATGCCTAGGTTAACTATATTCTGAGTGCCTTGTGCTAAGTCCACTACTCCAACCCTAGAAATAGATTTGAAATATGGATTCTTTTGACTATAAAGAAATGAACCATCATCAGGGAACACTTGTCCCACGTTTAGTGTTTTTAGGGAAGGGTGAGATCTTCCTCCGAGTAACTGACAAACAAGGTCTTATGAAATATATTGAAAAACAATGACAGGGCGCCTGGGTGGCTCAGTGGGTTAAAAAGCCTCTGCTTTCGGCTCAGGTCATGGTCTCAGGGTCCTGGGATCGAGGCCCACATCGGGCTCTCTGCTCAGCAGGGAGCCTGCTTCCTTCTCTCTCTCTGCCTGCCTCTCAGCCTACTTGTGATCTCTCTCTCTGTGTCAAATAAATAAATAAAAATCTTAAAAAAAAAAAAAAACAATGACAATAAGATAAATTACCTGCACAAGTAAGGTAACCAAGTATACCTTTCTGCCCAGTCCTGAGGGGTTTTCTGAAGCATGGGCTGTCAGTGCTCAAATGTGGAAAGCCTTAGTCAAACGGGGACAAGTTGGTCACCCTTTTCGCAAATATGCCCTTTGGAAGGATAGTTGATAATCTGGCACTATTTCCTGGAGTCAAACAAATTTGCTTAAACTGAGTTTTACAAGTATTCTACGTATGTCTTACAGGCATAGTTTTATTTCAGTTTGTATGGAAAATTCTAAATCATTCTACTTTACTTTGCTGTTCAAAGCCGAAGCTGAAAATAAGTGAGGTAGAGCTTGTTTCACTTGTGTGAATATTGGCTAAAGGCATAAAAGTCACTACTTTTGTAGGGTATAAATAGCAGAAATGAGATGTCATTATTTTTAATGATTATTTTTAAAAAACCCTAATTTATCTATTCCTTTTTTACTCTGCCAAATAAAGGAGTAATTTGAAGATTTCTAAGATCCTTCCAGCTAGAATATTCTAGAACTCTGTGTTTATAATAAAATGTATTCTTCATTAGGAGAGAAGGTACTTCAGAATACAGACTGACTTTTAAAGAGTTAAATAGTACTGGCAAATGCTGCCATTTTAACAGAACATTTTAAAGCAACGAAGTATACTAACTACTGTTATTGTTTATTTTCTTTCTAGTCTAGGGAAATTTTTTTTCTTTTTAATCTGCCAGAAGGGACCTTTAGGATTTGAGCCTGAACATTGTTCTTAAGACTTGAATTTATTTTTTAATTAGAGTTAAAATAAAAATAAATGTTCACTTTCTAGAGCTATGTGAATTTGGGAAGAAAAAAAAAGAAACTTCCTCATCTGAAAAGATTTAATGGTAATCTATGCTGTAAAAGAGCATTTTGAAAAATATAAAACAAAGAGCTTTCAAAGTGGTCAAAGACTAATGTAAAGTGATATATTTCAGACCGGAGAGATGGTGTAACTTACTCCTGTCACTGCTGCCTGTTTATTGTGTTTGTCTGGTTGGCCTGGCAACCAGCTCATGCCATTTCACTCATTTTATAACGTTCCTGTAAATGTTAGGTAGGCCTGGATTTATTATACACTGTCAACACCTAAAATGGAACCCGCTGCTTAACGTAGTTTATTTGGCTGGATGCCTCTGCCTCCTTAAAAAAAAAAAAAAATTGTGTGTGTGTGTGTGTGTGTGTGTGTGTGTGTGTGTGTGTGTGTGTGTGGTGTTAAAGAAAAAAAAAAATCCTGTAGTGCCTCCAACAGAAATGTAGCCCAGGCATAATTGAAGTTGGGCGGCATGGGCTCTGTCAAAGGAGCATTTGAGCTCAGGAGCTGTTGTGTTGTTGGGTGGGAACCTCTGACTCACAATATTTGTGACTTGGGTTTAGAGGGACAGAAGACCAGGAGTCATGTTTATTGCTGAATTTATCATCCCCAATGAAACCAGATGACCAATCCCTGTTGTCCAGAAAGGCCTGTGAGCCGTCACAGGATGAATCATAAGCCTATTAGAAGTTGGACAGATTTCTTTCCTTCTTAGTAACATGCTCGTTTCATCCGTCTGCTGTATGACAAAGCAAATTCGATGGAGGCTCAAAAAGTACAGTCTTGGAGAGGTTGCACGTTCGGATAACCTTGATCGAGCTTACATGCACTGTTGAGATAGCTGGAGCATTAAGGTGAAACATGCCAAGAGCCAACGTGGGTTGAAATATTAAAGGGAAATGTGATACTCAGGCCACAACCAATGGCGGCAGACTCAGCCCAGCAGTAATGAAAATCACAGACAGGTACCTCTGCTGTCTTGCTCTGGATCAGCCACACATTGAATCAGTGTCCTATTCGTTCAGTGCCTTCAGGAAGGGGGGTTGACTATAAGTGGGAGTAGACTTTTGTTAATAGCTCCAAAATCAGTGAACAAATCTTTAAATCCTATATTCTTTAGGCTCCTAGGGATCAATGAGTTCATCCTGTTGACTCCTCTCTCAGTGTGCATTTCCACCAGGACGACTGGGTGCCAAATGCAAAAGGTTACTAGAAACTGTGACACCTTCTTGTTAGGCTTGGCTTGGTGCACATCTAGCAATTATTTAAACTTTTTTTTTTAAAAGATTTTATTTATTTATTTGACAGAGAGAGAGAGATCACAAGTAGGCAGAGAGGCAGGCAGAGAGAGAGGGGGAAGCAGGCTCCCCGCTGAGCAGAGAGCCCGATGCGGGACTCAATCCCAGGACCCTGAGATCATGACCTGAGCCGAAGGCAGAGGCTTAACCCACTGAGCCACCCAGGCACCCCTATTTAAACATTTTTAAATACGGAAAAGATTCTTTTGAGAAAAATTACCATAAGCGCCTTGGCAATTTGAGAACAAAAGCTATTCCAGGTAATTGTGCCTTTTTGTTAGTTGGGTAATTATTGTAACTATAGCTCAATGTAGTTTGAGCTTATAAATTTTAGAGGAACACTATGTTTTCTTTAAAATTCTTTTTCTTTCAAGTTTTCACTTAAATTCAAGTTAGTTAACATATAGTGTAGTATCGGTTTCAGGAGTAGAATTTAGTGATTCACCACTTGTGTATAACACCCAGTGCTCATCACAAGGGCTCTCCTTAATGCCCATCACCCCTTTAGCCCACCCACCGCCCCTCCAGCAAGCCTGAGTTTGTCCTCTATAGGTCAGAGTCTCTTAGGGTTTGTCCCTAGAGGGACATTTGAAAACAGAGCAAATCTATTGAATAATTGTATTTTACTCCCATCCCCACATCCAACTTGAGTATTTGGGGAGTTAAATTCGAGAAAGAAAATTTTTCCTGGAAAAGGACATTTTCCCCTCTTCATCTCCAGCCTCCAAACCTAATGAACATGTGGGATAAACTTTTTGAGGGAAAATGAGAAAATTTGTTTTTAAAACTCTAAATAGTATATGTGCCTTTTGATGTGAAACAAATAGACTTCAGGGAATTATCTTAAGAGAAAAGCTACACACACACACACACACACACACACACACCATACATACATACATATTTATATAGTGTGTGTTTATTGTACATGTGTGTGATATATACACATAGGTATGTATTTGTTATTACATAGTCCTGTAATGTCCATATTACATTCCATGTAATATTACATAGTCCATGTTATGTACATGTTCTAAAGTGTTAGGGAAAGCTTTCATTTAGGTGATACAAATACAGGATCTTTGAACATACGTGTATCTGTGTGCATATGGGTTCTTCTTTATTTGTATTGAGTGGGTAGTCTAAACTTAAGATAAAACATTTTAACTTTGGTATTTTTCTAGACAGAAATAGGATCATACGGGCGTCTCCCCAGTGTCACTGGCATTATGTAGAACTACTCTGGCAAAGGAACTGATGGCAGAGTCCATTTCATGCCGGAAGGTAGACTTGGCCAGTGTCATTGTCACCACGATAGTTGGCTTGTGGCTACCTCAGACCAATATACCTCATTCTCCTCCTGCATTCTGAATGGGGACTTCCTAGGTACATTTGTGATAAAGGAGCCATTTCTGGTGATGGAGATCCTAGGGCCAATCTACAGGGTTCCATGGCATTTGGAAAGTGAAAACAAACCAAAGAACCCCACTTTATTAGTTAATCAGATAGCACTGTTTATGACAAAATTTTATAATGAAAACTAATTTGGGGGTTTCGTCATTGTGTGTGTGAGTGTATACGTGTGTGTTTGTGTGAGTTATATTTTGCATTTTTTTGTTTTCCGTTTTTTGCTTTTTTGCCATGAAATAACTCATTGTTTGAATTTATCCTTGCTGGCCCCCGAGGGAAGGCGAAATTCTCAGCCGTGGTGATTTTGGATCTCACCAATGAGCTGAAAGCACAAGGGAATGGCATTCTAGAACGAGCAGTATGAGAAAGATACCTAGGTTATGGCTGAGTCCATTCTTCGTGGATCTGACATTTCGACTTCATTATTCAATGAGATACACATATGTGTCTACTTCTGGGTTTTCTTTTAGTTCAGATTTTCTATTCTTTGGCTTATGTCACACATTTTAATTTTTGTAGTTTTATTGTTCTTCACCCCTCCCCTATTTTCATCACTTTTTTCTTGTCTATACTCAAATTATTATTATTTAGACAAACTCTAAAACCACTTCACCAGAAATACCAAATCAGATTTCAATTGTGACTAACAAATACTCTTAAAATAATTTTAGAGAATATATTATTGAGTGTTCTCAGTTAAGGGTATGGCCTTATTTGAATCCTTGCTTTAATTCCCCATTAATTTTTATGGTACTTAGTGTATAGATATCACATTTTCAAGCTGGCTATTTCTGGNTTAAGGGTATGGCCTTATTTGAATCCTTGCTTTAATTCCCCATTAATTTTTATGGTACTTAGTGTATAGATATCACATTTTCAAGCTGGCTATTTCTGGAACATCTAGGGAAGTTATTGCTATCTCTATGTATTTTGGGGAAAAAAGCTTCCTATGCAATTCTATTATGATTTCTAATAATTACTCACTTCATTCTCCTATGCTTTCTAGTGATAGAATAATTCATCCGCAAAGAGTGCGGTGTAGTCTCCCTTTTTTGGTGGTCAGTTTTACTGCATCGACTGGAACTTCTAGAATAATTGATGTAATGATAGCTATTCCTGGCTCTTTTCTGACTGCAATGGGAATTCTTCCGTTTATGTTTGAGTATTTGTCACCCATTGATTTTTATCATTCCTATTTTATATTACATGTTGGTTTTTAAATAACTTATTATCTTAGACATATAGAGGAGAGATTTCTCTTTTGACATATCCATGCAATGTGCTAAAAAATAGGATTTCTAATATTAATCTATTTTAAATATGGGATATATCCTGATTGGTCATGGTCATTGGCCAATTACATTAAAATAGGAATCTTTGGCTGCTGTTTTCACTAACGGGCATCCCAACAGCCTAAAACATTAGCTCATAGTAGGTGTTCATTCAGCATTTGTTAAATGAATAAATATAAATAAATTGCCAAGAAACGTCAATTCCTAAGCGGATAAAATAGCATCTCTTATAAAAAGATGTATCGTCCTAATAAATAATTCCCACGTAAGTTATATTTCAGTCACATAAATTTCTGTTATAAAATTCAAATGCCTTATTTTGCTCTGGCCACTTTGGCCTCCTGTTTGTTTCTCTCAGGTGTTGGCCCGCTCTTACCTGTGGTCTCTGTACCCCTGATCCACCAGCCTAGAGCACTACTTCTAGACATCCGCATGTGTGACTCATCTCCTTCATAGCTGTACACACATCATCTTTTCAAGGAAGTCAACCCTGACTTTACCTCAACCCTAAACAATCCTGTTACTCTGAAGGTGTTCTTCATGTGACTTGCCTTTTATTCACCATTCTGGCCATACTTTTTAAAGCATATATTAGTTGTTTTATATCCTTTTGAAAGCTATGGACATCACACTTCATTGAATTATCTCAAAAGTGCAAAAATCTAAGATTGAGCAAACAATTTACAACTCTCTCCCCTTAGAGAGGATGATGGGTTTTTTTATAAGTTCATATAGCTACAGCATTACAAATCTTTGTCCAAACCATGTCAACTGGAAAAACCCCAATCTCTGTTCTGAAGGCTCACTGAAAATGCCACTTTATCCACTTTAAAAAATCTTATCACATCCTATCTGCTGGTCCATTCCATTTTGGTTCTTGGTAGCTTCTTCTGTAAACGTGATAAAGAAATGTCTGCAATCCTGCATTAATGACCACCTACATAATGAGATCAAATCTTAATTCTTGGTGACAAACAGAGTAAATATATGGGTAGTTTGTTTAGGCTCTATTTTGAGATGACTAAGTAGCCTGTGAAAACAAAGTTTAACAGGCTCATAAAAGTATGCTGTCTACATAACTAATGTGGACTTTGTTTTTATGTTGCCTATTACAGACTATAAACAGTAAGAGTGGAGTCTATCTTTTATTCCACAGAGCTGTAAAATGTCCTGCCTGTGACAACGTGTATATATACTAACCACACTTTGTAAAGATGTTGCACTTATTTTATATGTAAATGAAGCAATAAACTGTTAAAAATACAAAATGCAGATAAACACATTACACTTGAAATGTACTTAAAATTACATAAAATATCCAGGAGTTGTATTTTAAGATGCACGCCGTCATCAGAAGAGAGAATTTTCCTGCAGCAAACTTTGCGTGTTTAAAATTGTTCCTTAATCAGCCTCTTATGGAATTTCTGACAGCAGGGGCAGGACCATGTCAGTGGAGCCATGACTGCCCTTTTTAATTATCTCACAATTTGCTCACTGGTTTTGGGTAATTGCAACAATTTGCTTGCAGAAACCTGTGAGGAATCAGATGTTAATTGACTTTGTCTTGCTTAATCAGCCCCTCACGAAACAGGCTTCATTTTCTTGACTGTTTCTTAAGCTGTGTGCTGGCATCCTGTGATACAGTGGAAAGAAAACATACAGACAGTTGCCTTGGTATTGACTGGCCAAATCTGATTATGAGTCCAACTCTGAATGGAGAGTTTCCAGGAATTAGCAGAGGGACCTAGAGAAAATACTCAGAAACGTGAAATGACACTAAAAAGTGTTTCTATGATTTCCGTGCAACATAGTAAAAAGGTAATTCACATTTAAAATCAGGATCCCAAACTCATTCTGATTCCAATGCTATGATCTGGCACAATCTAGATTTAATATGTGGCCCAATTTATTATTAGAATGACCCATTTGTTTGACTCTTTGGGATCATTTTGAGAATCTCAACCCAGCATCTTTGTTTTACCTTCTCACCTGACAGTAACTTCCCAATATCTGCTTTACCTCTCTGCCCTGCCCTTCACAAAGAGCCCCATACTAAAGACAGCTGAATAGTATCTACATTTATCCAGAATCTAGTAGAACCCACATACTCACAAAACCAAACACACAAACCTATAGTAAATACCCTAACCTTCTGTATCCTTGATTCTAAATCCAAACGGTTTTGTGATCAACAGGAGGGCGAAGGATTGGGCAAAATCCAAAGTAGTTAAAAGAATACTATTCCTTGGACGCCTGGGTGGCTCAGTGGGTTAAAGCCTCTTCTTTTGGCTCAGGTCATGATCTCAGGGTCCTGGGATCAAGGCCCACATCGGGCTCTCTGCTCGGCAGGGAGCCTGCTTCCTCCTCTCTCTCTGCCTGCCTCTCTGCCTACTTGTGATCTCTCTCTCTGTCAAATAAAGAAATAAAATCTTAAAAAAAAAAAAGAATACTATTCCTTTTTCCCTATCCATAGATCATTTTCCATACATCGGCCACTTTCCTTTATATTGTTTACCTCGTTTAAATTTTACATATTTCTCACGGGAGACAGTTACTGTTCAGTTGTTCCCACGTAAGTGCTAGTTTGGCCACTTGGTGAGACACGTCTGTAGGCAGCTGCCTTAGTGTCTGTCTCAAGTCTTTTTAATTGGTGTTGTCTGCGAAGTAAGTGTATAGATTTCAAAATGTTGAGCCACCCTTGCATTCCTAAATTGAATCTAGTGTGGTCATTATGGACTTTCTTTTATACAATGTAGAATTCAATTGGATTTTATTTTCTTTAGAACTTTTGCATCCAAGGTTGTGAATAAATGAGCATATCCATTTTTTTTCTCCTTCTACTCTTTTTTTTTTTTTACATGGTTTTAGTACCAAAATTATACTGGCCTTAAAGAATGAGTTGAGACATAAGCTCTCCATTCTCTAGAAGATTTGAAAAAGATTAGAACAATCTTGTACTTGAAATTTTGGAGAAACTCCCCTTATAAAATGCTGCTGCCCTGGTATTTTTGTGCCTGTGTATATGAGAGTATTTTAAACGTGTGCATTATGTTTTCTCAGTATAAATATGGAGCTTTTCAGGATATTCTGTTTGAGTACAAAAATCTACAAAGTTATCTATTTTATCTAATTCTCAAATTGATTGGTAAAAAGTAGTTTATTATGTCCTTTCTTTAAAACTTCTGTTGTGTGTTTCTGCACCATTTCCATTCCTAATTATTATTTTTGATCTTGAGAATTTATTTAACAGTCTTTCCAAAAAAATTGGGATTTTATTGATTCCTTTGTTGAAACTTTGTTATTATGCTAATTCTTGTTCTTCACTCTTTCCTCCTACATTTTATTTTTTTATTTANTCAAATTGATTGGTAAAAAGTAGTTTATTATGTCCTTTCTTTAAAACTTCTGTTGTGTGTTTCTGCACCATTTCCATTCCTAATTATTATTTTTGATCTTGAGAATTTATTTAACAGTCTTTCCAAAAAAATTGGGATTTTATTGATTCCTTTGTTGAAACTTTGTTATTATGCTAATTCTTGTTCTTCACTCTTTCCTCCTACATTTTAAAGATGACTCTATAATTCTTTTTCCAACTTGTAATGATGGATGCTTAGCTCATTAATTTCTATGAAGCTCCATTTTTTATACATTCCATAATTGTTAATATGTAGTGTTCTCATTTTCATTCAATAATTATATTTCAACTCTTCATTACATTTTCTCAGAAGTATATTTTGATTACCAGATGTAAATAGATTTACTGTTTTTCTTGATTTTTAACATAATTGTGTTATTTACCAAAAACACGTTCTGTATGTTAACTCCTTCCTGAAATTTATTGAGTCCTGAATTATGGCCTAGTAGCATACATTTGGTTTTCCTAAAGGTTTATTTTACACTCAAGAGAAAGCTGTATTCTCCGACAGTAGATGCATAAATGCATGTATGTCCATTAAATTAAGTATGTTAGTTTTGTTGGTAAATTTTATTTTATTTATTTATTTGACAGAGAGAGAGGGATTACAAGTAGGCAGAGAGGCAGGCAGAGAGAGAGGAGGAGTCAGGCTCCCTGCTGAGCAGGGAGCCAGATGCGGGGCTCTATCCAAGGACCCTGAGATCATGACCTGAGCCGAAGGCAGAGGCTTTAACCCACTGAGCCACCCAGGTGCCCCAATTTGTTGGTAAATTTTACTTAAGTTTGTTTTTTATTTACCACTTATCATTGAGATAGGTGTGTTATAACCTCACACTATGATCATGAATTTGTTAATTTCTTTTTTTTTTTAAGATTTATTTATTTGAGAGAGAGAGTGTGTGCAAGCATGAGTGGGGGGAGAGGCAGAGAGAGAGAGAGAGAGAGGGAGGGAGAGAGAGAATCCTCAAGCAGACTCCCCACTGAGCATAGCCTGACATGGGGCTTGATCCCAGGCCCCTGAGGTCATGACCTGAGCTGAAATCAAGAGTTGGATGTTTTACCAAGTGAGTCACCCAGGCACCCCTCTTCTTGGAGTTCTATGCATTTTTTAATTTATATATTCTAGAGCTAAATTAGTAGATGCATACAAGTTTGACTTTTTCATCTTACTGATGAATTGAACTCTTTGTTACTTATTATATAGTAACTATCTTTTCCTGAAAATGCTTTTGTCTTAATGCATTCTTTGTATGACATTCATATTGAGATGTCAGCTACCTTTTGTTGATTGTACCCTGAGTATATATTTTATGGTCTCTTTAAATGTGTGTCTTTATGCTGTAGAAATCTTTATGAGCTGTTTAGGGATCAAGGCTGGTGTATTCTGAATACATATTTATAAGCTGGGATTTTTTAAATACAATTTCATTATTTCTGTCTCTTTAATAGCAAGTTTAGTACAAGTTTCTAATTTCTACTTATCCCTCTCCCTTTCTTCTTTTCTTCTTCCATTTCTTGCATTCTTCAGGATTGGCTGTGGTTTCTTGAATTGCTGTAGTTTATTTTTCTTATTTTTCCACATTAAAAAAAAATCACTGGGTTTTGAATTTATCCATCTCTACCCTTTTAGAGGTTAGTCTGGAAATTATATCATGAATATTGAACGAAGCCCAAAGTTTTAACATGCTAAAATTTCAAACTAGATTTAGAATTAATCTTAATATTGCTATTTTAGTGACCACTCCTGAACTTTTATCATGCATATTTGGTTACTCAAGTACAAAGCTTAACAATATCTTAAACCCTATTTTTAGCCCTTCCCCCCCCCAAATATAAGGACCTCATAAAGACCTGATATCCTCCAATTTATATGCTATTAATTTCCTGTTCTTTATTACTGTTCTTTAAAAATCACTTTTTATTTTAAGTAGCAGCATTAATATCATTGCTTTAAACCAGATAATATTTGTCTAGATTTAATAAATGTTCACCACTTTTTCTTATTATTTGTTTTTATATCTTGATTTTTTTCACATTTTCCTCCTCCTTGAAGTGTATTTTTAAATTCAGTCTCCTAGTGGAAAATTTGTTTTTTTTATTTCTCATTTCTTTTTTTTTTTCTTTTTTTTAAAGTCTAAATCCAATTAGCCAACTTTGGCACATCATTAGTTTTTGATGTACTATTCAATGATTCATTGATTGCATGTAACAGCCAGTGCTCATCACAACACGTGCACTCCTTATTGTTGATTTCTCATTTCTGTCGTTACTTTGAGAAGTCTCCTATCAATGTAATTCCTATTCCTTTATTAGTGACATGTCTTTTCCTTCTGCCTTTTGTGCCACAAATTTATAAATTAAAATTGGATTGATTTGGGGTTGGTCATTTACTATTTTTGCATTTAAATTCAATTAGCCAACATAGAGTACGTACTTAGTTTCAGATGTAGTGTTCCATAATTTATCATTTGCATATAACACCCAGTGCTCATTTATAATTAAGGATGTATTCTACTTTCCTTCTTCATGCAGTAGTGAGAAATATGCCACCACGTGTGAACATGCACACACACAAAAGCCTCAAAACTTAAATTGTGTGAAAAAAACCTATTACATGCCTTATTTAATTTTATATAACTAGATATTTAATGTATATTTATTATCATATATATTGTATGTATGACACGTACATATATATCTTAGATATTTTAAATGTGTCATATTTATTTAAACAAGTAAATAGTGGAAATCATAAATAGCTCTTAAATACCTGGTGCTGTGTGGATGTACTTATTTGGGAGTTTCTGTAGCTTAATATTATGCCCAGAAGAATTTTTAAAAAATCATCACCCTCCTGTAATGCCGTCTGAACAGGCCATTAAAACACTCTTGAGCCACAGCCAAGTTTTGCACTACAGGATTGAGATATTCTGAATAAGTGTTTGTGAGGTGGGTTCTTAACTGAATCAACCCTCCCCCTGTTGTGTGCTTGGGCCTGACATTCTCTGCTGTTGACACAGCATAGTAACCAGTTGTGGAGTCGACAACTCAAGGGGAGTGTGGAGGCTTTGGAGGGAGTTCAGAGAAACAGGAGGATGATTAAAGACTAGAAAATCAGACCTTTGAGAAAAGATAAAAGGAACTGGGTTTCTGTCGTCTGAAGAATAAGTAACTGAAGAATTATTTGGGAGTAGTTTTTGACTTGAATGAGGAACTTTAACAGGTGACGGTGACTGAGGGCCCTCTGTCTCATGAAGCACGGCCTGATGTCACAGGTTCTGAGTCCAATAAGAGGATAGAGGTTACCTAGAATTCATTATCTAATGATAATAATTGTTTAACAGTTTGATTAAACCAGAGTTGGCTCAGAGACCATCTTTCTGTAGCTTTACCCGATTTCTAAGTGGAGCGAACTAGGTTTCCATACTACTTTGCATATCACTTTTATAGCAATATCTCCAATTCTCCAAACACTCCACTGAGCACCTTAGTGGAGGGCCTTCCATCATCTACTTCCCATTATCGGTGCCTGGCAACGAGATGGGACTTAACAGATTTCCGCTAAACTGAGTTGAATGAGTTGAGAATTACTCTGTAAGTGTTATCATTGCTATGTCCCACATATCATGGGAGACCTATCTAAACTTTGCAACTGGAGCACTGCAAAATCTTCATAAAAGAGGTGGCATTGAATGAGATCTTGAAAGATACAAATGATTTTTTTTTTAATTTAGCCAGTAAAAGTTAGTGAAGAAGGGAAAAGTCTAATCAGAGAGTGTAGACTTGAGACGTGGTGCTGGTGTTGAAGGGGAGAGGGGAGAGTGCAATAAAAGACGAGACCGAATGGAGCACGATTATGAACAAATATGTCAGGCTAAGGAGTTGGAATATCATGATACTCGCAGATGTCTCCCAAAGTGTGTTATTTAAAATATTCAGTCTCAAAGATGCTAATGATTTTTTTATGTGGAAAAAAGGTTTCTATATATAGCCAAATTTGAAAAACGTGAAAGTAAAAAAAAAAAAAACAACGAACCAGGTTTTCCCATTGGTAGAATTCTTCCAGTCCTCAAGATGCTGAGAAGCACCATGGATTTCCTAGAGAGGTTACCGCAGGCAGTCTTTCCCGAATGTAATTAATCATACACCCCTTTTGTTACTGAACAGATTAGTAGCCTGCACAACAGATGAACACAGGACAGGGACGCTGAAGATGAATCACATGACCAAAGTAATATTTAAAGAAGATTAATCTAGTGGTGGCACATGGGACCAGTTTGGTGGAAAAAAGGGTCCAATTACAAGAGTACTATATTGAACAGGCATGAAATCATAGGAGTTCGAATTAAGGTCTTGCAATGGGACAAGCGAGATAGGCTTAGATGGGAAGGAGACATAAAAGCATTGAATAAATTTGGTAAGTGACTGGGCTAAGGGGTAGGAAGCCAAAAGAATGAAAACTAACTCCAAAATTTCAAGCCTGGGTGGCTGGAAGGATGGTGGCACCATTGACAGAAAGAGGGAAGCCAGCCAGCAAATACATTTAGTGCTGTGTGTGAGGTGATAGCAGAGAATGAACTACAACTTTTCACAGACTCACAGGGCCATAAAAGATCTCACGAGGCTTCGGGTTCATGTTCCTCGTAGGCTAGTAGGCCTATAGCTTACCTATCTCGAACCATCATGGGCCTTGGCACAATATGGGGGGAAGAAAGGAATGAAAAATCTTGCCCTGAGTAAGATTTTGCCATGTCCTCCAAATTAACATCATTGTTTTTAAATTAGTCAGGGTCTTCTGTTTGCTACGCACAGTAATCTCTGTCTTATTCAGAATGGAGGATCAGTTGTTGCTTTTCACATACAAACTTTGAATTGAAATTGAAGGTACTTAGAATTTTTTATTCTTCTCCCTTTTCCTGGACTCATGGAATTTCTCAAACCTTTTATAAGTTGGCATTTATAGTTACAGTGATTTAAAACTTAGTCATATATAGATCATATGTATTGGATAATATACTAAATATACATTAATAAATGGAAATCTGTTGGAAAAGAACACCGTTAAAATGAGTGCTCCTGGCTTAGGAAACTCATACTCTTTATAGTGTTACGAAAATATCATCCCATTTCTTTGTCAGTGGTGATCTAGAGTCTAAAGGTTTCTGGATTATATTCTTCATAAGGTGTAGCAATCACACACGTTTAATATACCTTATAATGCGATCTTCCGGCTCACAGGCAATAAGAGTGCCTGCAAAAATGATCATACAGTCGGTTCATTTTAAAAAATAGCCAAACTATGGAAAGAACCTAGATGTCCATCAACAGATGAATGGATAAAGAAGATGTGGTATATATATACAATGGAATATTATGCAGCCATCAAAAGAAACGAAATCTTGCCATTCGCAACGACATGGATGGAACTGGAGGGTATTATGCTGAGCGAAATAAGTCAATCAGAGAAAGACAATTATCATATGATCTCTCTGATATGAGGAACTTGAGGGGCAGGGTGGGGGGTTGTGGGGGGTAGGGAGGGAAAAATAATGAAACAAGATGGGATGGGGAAGGAGACAAACCATAAGAGACTTCTAATCTCATAAAACAAACTGAGGGTTACTGGGGGGTGGGAGGGTAGGGATAGGGTGGATGGGTTATGGACATTGGGGAGGGTTTGTGCTTTGGTGAGGGCTGTGAAAGATGTAAGCCTGATGATTCACAGACCTGTACCCCTTGGGCAAATAATAAAAATAAAATTAAAAAAAATAGTCTGTGTATTACTGAGCATTAGCCATATAAAATAATAATATTGAGAATAAACTAGTTGACTAAATGTTTTATGTATACATAAAGATTTGTTATTTTATGTGATGACCTTGAATAATATGTGTACCAGATTGACTAGAAAGTTTATAAAGCTAAGTCGTTATCATCTACTTCCTCTGTATCATCAAAGATACCACATAAAGGAAACACACAAGATAGAACATAATTTTCTGATTACTCAGTCATATTTAAGTCCTTCAAATAAATTTAAAAAAGACTTTCAAATAATCATCATTATAAAATGCACATATAATTGGGAACAATCTGAAGAAATTACCATGGTCTTTTTATTAAAGAAGGAAGAGACTTTTTAATTGTTTACATAATTTTAGGAATAGGGTGTTTATATCCATGTTGCATTAATACAAAACAAGACAGCTAAGGACTATTGTTCTTCCAAGCGTTCTTTCCTCCCCTACCCACTGCTCACCTCCATCCTCATATTCAGGCCTTCACACTTCATCACAGCCACCCCAGACCTATACTTTGGGCACATCTTGTGCATTGATTCTTTCCTGATTCTCTCTCCCTTTTTCTGTATAGCAGCAATGACAGCTATCTGCAGCTCTGTTTTATCCAGACCTGGATAAAAGAGAGCTTTGTCAGATGCAGTTGGAAGGTTGGCATCCATCTGCTATGTCTGAGCCTTAGGAGCCCAACCAAGCAACATACTTCAACTCTCTACCTTTTCTCCATCATGAGTGGCCCACCTGTTTGACTAGACTTTTAACCTGGTATCTGAGTTTTACTACATTCCACCCTCAACCTGAGGCCAACAAAGTCTGAAACCCCATCTAGTCACCTCAGGTTCTGAACTCTTACCCAGCAACCTCCCTCCTTTCCGCCAAGGTAAATCTGTGTCCTCTAGGGCGCCTGGGTGGCTCAGTTGGTTAAGCCGCTGCCTTTGGCTCAGGTCATGATCCCAGGGTCCTGGGATCAAGTCCCGCATCGGGCTCCCTGCTCCGTGGAGAGCCTGCTTCTCCCTCTCCCTCTACCTGCCACTCTGCCTGCTTGTGCTCTCTGCCTCTTTCAAATAAATAAATAAATAAAATCTTAAAAAAAAAAATCTGTGTCCTCTGTCCCCTTCATGAATTCCCATGGATGGTCTTGGTTTAAAATGTTCATGTAACTGACTCAAAAAAGGCCTTTCAAGCACTTGCTTTCTTGAAGCTTACCATACTGACTCAGATGGACCACATTCTTTAATTCAACTATGTTATTGAGGATCCCCATGAGCCCAGTTCAGAAAGTCAGCCATATTCAGAATCAGGTTCACTGGGTCTGAGTGTGTATTTCATAGCTCTTTCCCCACACAAAGAACAGGGACTATGTGAAGGTCAAATTGTGTTGTAATCCTCAAAAGTTGTAGTTCTGTAAAAGAAATGATGAACATTGATGGCAAAGAAGATATTGGGGGGTGTGTGTGGGGGGGATCCTCACACCCTGGCCTTTGGCTCTCTTCCCTATTAAGTTTTAAAACTTTGGTCCCAAGATTTGGATTTCCCAAGCTAACATTCTTTTACTTTCCCAATATCATGCAAATGCATTCTGAAGAATGGCAGGGAAGTGAGCAAAACCAGAGTAAGCACACTTCAAAAGGTCTGCAGAGGTGAACGATAGAGAAAACTGAAAGCTACGGAGTGCGCAAGATTACCAAGAGAGTGTTTGGCATTTTGCCATTCTGGAGGCAGAGTGAGAAATGGACTCAGGCAGATCAGCCCTGCAAAGTCTAGGTGGGCCACCTTAGCTCTGGGTTCAGATGACAGAGCTGTTCCTTTGAAAGTTGACTGGAAGAAAACCATGCTCTCTTTTCCTCGTGGAAAGATTTTTAGCCCCCGGTTCTCTACAGTCTAAAAATCACCCTGTTCATGAACACACACACACACACACACACACACACACACACACACACACACACACACACACACACACTTGGTGAATCAGTGCAGGATGCCGTTCCTAAATCCCTTCTGATTAAGCCAATCCAGTAACCCAGAAAACGCTGCTAAATTAAACTCAACTGAAGAGCAAAACCCATTAAGAACTCTGGCACATTTTCCCCACCAACTTGCTCACCAGGCTCTCTCATCATTTCTCTCGCTATGCCTGGAGCTTCAATAAGAGGCCTTCTTTCTTTATAGAAAAAAAAAGGGGGGGGGAGTGGAGGGAGGAAGGAATGTTTAGGAAAAAGTCAAGTTTGTTGGCGGGAACCATCAAGACTTCTGCCATCCCAAGGCTGGTGTTTGTGTAACCTCGTTCCTGGGCTCAGAAACGTAAAAACACAGAAACTTCTGATACGGTGCAGTCCAGGTGGATGAAGGAAGGCCCGTTCCCAGGGGTCAGAGGAGAGGGTGGATGAGGAGCGTCATGAGAGGATGGGGTGATGTTTTACGACTTGGGAATGTGTGAAGAAAGATTCAGTTTCTCCTAGTTCTTTCTCTTTTCCTCCTTTCTGTGGCTTTGGGTTGGGGAAAGCAGTAGAACAATGTAATGGTACAGACGCTATAGTCCTGAGAATCAATGCTTAGAAGATATTATCTTTTTATAAAGTTATCCATGGAAAAAGACAAAGATCACCTCACAAAAGATGAACCTGAAGTCAGTGGTTAATTTTTTCACCAAAGATTCAGGTTAATTCATCTTGTAAAGGTGTATTCATATTTTCCAGTGGAAAGGATCGTCCACAGTTTTAACTTTGACAGATAATGGAACTGTGGATGGTGATGCGTTACTGGAAAATAGCATAGAGAACTAACTCCTTTTTTTGTTTTTCAAATCGAATCCTGTTTCTCCGTTAGTTCACATTATTATTTATGAGACAGCGTATCTTTAATATGTTTTATCATTATTTATCTCTGTTCAGCACTGGCTACTAACAATTTCACAGTAAATTGTCTGTCTCTTTCTACTCACTGTATCCCAAGACAATCTGAAAGCCAACCCTTACCTCAACCAAACAAAATAAAATAAAAGCCACTAGGAATTAAGCAAAATTTTTGGCAAAAAAAAAACCTCACAAAAGCAAACAAACAAACACAAAAACACTTGAGGGTGAAAAAATTCTTGCGTTATCATGCTTGCAGTTGAGAATTTCACATATTCTTCAGCAAATATTTGAATGTTTCCTCTAAAATATCCTCTTGAAATCTTTGTCATGAAATCTGATGAGCCTATCATTGAACTTGAGTCTATGTCTTTTATCAACCCCAGGATCAAAGCAAGAGGAAGGCTTGGGTTTCTAAATTGCATAAAGGGCATTTTCTTGCAAAATTTAAATTTTTTTCTTTCCTTTTCAGTCTGTTCTTCCAATTTGAACCTCTCTATTATAGTGTTAGCTAATGATTTTTATATCATTATTATTATTATTTTATTATTAATGTCTGAGGAACTGCTTGGTAGATCTGTGACTGAGACTTGCTTTTAGTACCTATGTGCCCTGGTGGTCTTGTTTTGGTATTCATAAATATTACAGCCAGACTTTTAATAGACATTCTAAACGAAAATAGAACTCAACTGCTAAAATTTAATTTTCTGTGTAAAATAAAAGAAGTAGCGAGAGACTAAAACATTGGCTGGGGCTGGGGCTCATTTGGGGAGCTCCCATAGGCTATATATCACCATGTGTGGCTTTCATTTTCTTGGTGCAAATTGATTTAATGTGCAGCATTATTAGATGAATGATGTCCCCTTGGAAGAAATGATCTTGCCAAAGAGATTTTGCCTGACTCTGCTCCTCTGCCCCACGCTGACCTTTGTAGTGGTTTTTGACCATGCAGAGACTGGGATAAGATCTGGAGCTATTCCCAGCAACAGGCCCTGTTCTTAGGAAGGAAGCCCCTCTTTATCTACCTTTCCCCCCAGAAAGGTGAACACTTTGAAAGGCCATACCTCATGAGCGCAAGTAAGGATTCACTGCTTCCTTTTATTTTCTAGACTGGGTTTTAGTTCGTATATTCTCCAATAACACAGTTGAAAATCTTGCCCACTTTTTCATTAGAAAACTTTCACAATCAATTCCTCTTAAAGTGTAGGCCTAGGAAACCGTCTGTAGAGTCAATTAAATGCTTACTTGTGTTTTTATGATAGTAAGGTAAATCTACAGAACCTATTATTTTCCATTTGCTTGGAGAGAGATGAACCCAAAGGCAAATTCCATTTTTGTTTCTTGCAGCCATTCTACAGTTTGGGGCCTGAAAGGGCAGCCTCTGGAACCAGACCACGTGGATTGAAATTCTAGCTCCTCCAGCATCAGGCAGTGACCTCAGGTAAGTTATTTGGCCTCTCTGTACTTCAGTTTCCTTGTTTATAAAGAGGAAATAATAGGGTTGATTACCTACTTTGTTGGATGGTGTGAGGATGTTATTAAATAAGTTAATATATACACAAAACTTACAACACATTGTAAGATTAGTGTTATTATAGAATTTATTTCATTAATTTTCATGATCTCTCCTTTTTTTAAATGCATGATTTAAATATATTGTAGTATTGTAGGCTGCCTTAACCTGACCTTGAATGCTGATTGTCTGAATTATTTTAACAAATAACAAGAATTAACCTATTCTAGCAATCAAATGACAATCATATTTAGTAGATAAAATTTAGAATTGTGGAAAATTATAAAGAGGAAGTAAAATCAGCTATAAGCAACTCTAATTCTACTGAAGGAAATAGCTTTTTAATTTTCATATATTTCAACCTTTTTCTCAAATATTTTATCGTAGGGTTTATTTTATTTTAAAGATGTTATTTATTTGAGAGGGAGCACAAGCCAGGGGAGGGGGAGGGTAAAAGGATAAGGAGAAACAGACTCTCCACTGAGCAGGTACCCTGATGTGGGGAATAATCCAGGACCCCAAGATCATGACCTGAGCTGAAGACAGACACTTAACTGACTGAGCCATCCAGGTACCCCTTACCGTTGGGCCTTAAATTGTAGATCCTGAATTTTCTTTTAATTTATGATATATCAAAATTTTCTAAAGTCATTAAATATTCTTAGAAACATGACTTTAAAGGCTTACATAAACTTCTGTTTATAGGACTACACCATTAATATATCCAACAAGTGGGTACTCGGTATAAGTGAATTAAAAAAAAAATGAAGTTGCAACTTTTAGTGAGAAAAGGTGTGGCATTATCTACTTGTGAGCAGAGTCAAATGAACACTTTTTAGTATTGGGCTTCCTTTCTTATAATGCCCTAAGGAGTTTCAAAAGCAAAAAGAGTGATTCTCAACTCCTCCTCACTCTCCAGATCATTAGGTGCTCATACGTATGGTCACATGGATTTTTCTCTGCTCCTGGTAGAATTTTATACTGGGTAAGCCTTGCTCTTGATAAACAGATATTTGAAGGTCAAAATGCAGCACAGTGCTGAAGAGCTAAAGACTCTGGGCTTTCTCCCTGCCACTTATGGTTTCCAGAAGGAAGGTATTTCTCATCACTGTGGCTGACCATTCCTTTAGTCTTCAAAACGGAAACAAAGGATTTTGAGTTTTTCCTTAATTGTCCAGCTTACTCAATGGTTTTGTTAAAGGTCTTTTGGCTGGAGGGACAAGAAAATACCCCTTTCAGGCATTTATGACTTTTTTCTCTTCATCCTTACTAGGTATGTCCAGATTGATGAGTATATTTTCTAGACTCCCAATGTCAACATGCATTTTTAGTACGGTGCTATACCTGGAAAATATTGAAAAAAAGCATAGTCCTGGCACGCTTATGAAAGTAACATTTATATAATGATCACATGTGATTAGAGCTCTGATAGAGCAGGGAACTGCAGCAAAGGTGTGCAAAGAAGATGCCTTGACTTTTCTAGAGACATCAGGCTGCTTCATAATCACTGGTAATGCTCAGGTCGTTTTTTGAGGAGTGTTGTATTAGGTAGAGTATGAAGTGTGGTAACCAATGCCGTAAACCAATGTGACTCAACATATTAAAAGTGTTTTTATCCGCCCTGCTAAGTCTAGCGTGGACGTTCTTCTTTAGTAGTTCTTCTCCAGGTTCTAAGTCGGGAAGCCAGAATCCCTCCATTATGTAACATGCTACCTCCTAGGACAGTGAAAGGTGCATGGGTCTTCTGTATCTAACTGGCAAATGGGCAAGTAGAGAGAGTATGGAGGATCGAAGAGGGCCAGTCTTGAAAGTGCTGGTCATCACTTCCGCCGACACTGCACTGGCTGGCACTCAGCCACGAGGAGATCGGCCTTAGCTGTGGGCCTGGCTGACAAAGGAATTGATGTGTTAGACACTTAGCAGAGTCTCTGCCAGAAGGTGGAGTTTTCTCCACAAGCAACAGACAATACAGGTTCTCGTAAATGGAATTGCATACGTTTTAAATTTGTCAATTTGAAGAGCAAAACCTTAGGATCAAGAAATAAAGGAGATGCGGGTGTTTCTATAGTGAAATGATTCATATTTGATGTTTCTATATGTTGGGTTTGGTTTCTTTCTCTATGTATTTATCTGTTGGGAATTCAATCTTTTTTTTTTTTCTTCCTGGAAAAGGAACTTCTTCAGTACCAAATATGCTGGTGCGTTTCCTCTGTGACGTCAAGCTTGGGAGTTCTCTGAAATTCATACTGAAAGTCTTGTAGGCCTAGTGCTCGACGGGTTACAAAGTTGGTCTTACTTAAGCAAATTATCAATAAGCCTGTTGATGAAGTGAGTCTAGGAGAGCATTTAGTCTCTAAAGAAAACAAAAGAATTGGGCGCCTGGGTGGCTCAGTGGGTTAAAGCCTCTGCCTTCGGCTCAGGTCATGATCTCAGGGTCCTGGGATCGAGGCCCACATCGGGCTCCATACTCAGCAGGGAGCCTGCTTTCTCCTCTCTCTCTGCCTGCCTCTCTGCCTCCTTGTGATCTCTCTCCCTCTGTGAAATAAATAAATAAAATCTTTAAAAAAAAAAAAGAAAACAAAAGAAAAAGCACAAAAATAATGTTGCCTATGTAAATAATTTCTGGGAGAATAGGGTGAATTAAAACTGCCCATCAAAGAGCTTTCATTTTAGATAATACTTCTTTATGCCAAACTTAAACAAATTAAATGAAGAGTCCGGAATAACGTGAAGTTTTGCAATTACTCAGAGCTCGCGCATGGAGCCTGCTTCTTACTTTAGAATGTAATTGTTCCTTCCAGATCCTGCAGAAGGGATAAAGTCTCTATATAGAATCCATTTTTCTTTGTCCTGGGTGGGATAGCATGTGATTCCTGATCTAAGAAACAAGCGAAAAATCTCGCTGTCTGTTTTCTGGCCTCTTGGGTTAAAATCAAGGTCTACCAGCCTCGCTCGCAGGAAGGGCGGTGTTATTTTTTTTGAGGTGAGGGATGGGAAGAGGTGGTGGATGGTTAATATTTCAAAAAGGTAGCAATTACCTGATAGCAGAAAGCAGCGTGGACTGTGTCTTGTTACCGCTCATTCTGGAGGTGCCAAATCCGCCACGGACATCATCGTCATTACGGCTTCAGTTGGCCGAGGTCACCTTGGTTCATGTGTTTTATACATTGGTACCCTTCTCCTCATTACTTGCCAAACAAACCTTTTTATTTTTGCACACGTTTATGTTGATTTTGTGGTTTCTGAAATTGGATTCTGGCTCCTGGAGGCCCGAGTTTCCAAGGCAACTGGAGGCCTTATCTGCTACTGGTTCTTGGCAGGCAGACAACCAGGTCTTTGAGTTTACTTTGGATTTTTTTTTTTTAACTTTTTCTTCTTCTCCCCTATTTTTCCTACACCCTGTCATTTAAGCATCACATAATTAATTGCGTACATCCTGTGCCACATGCAATTGCCACGGCTTTGAAGTCCCAATAGATCATTTTATAGAGCCATGGGTGCCATTTTAAAAGAGAAAAAATAATGAAGACCTGGCGCCAGGGTACGGCTGTGTAGATTTTAGCATATCCTTATGCAGGTATGATAAAGAAGCCTGGGTACCTTCTGTTTGTTTTTCCGCATTTCCTTTCCAAACTGGCCTTCTCGATATATAGGAAAGACCTCAGAACGGACTTTGTTATTTTTCTCTCTGGAGCTAATTCCTTTTCCAAAACCAGCATGAACTGCCTCATTTGGTGCTGAGGTGAGGTTTTGCTTTTTTTTTTTTTCTTTTCAAATTGGAAAGAAAAAAAATTTCTGATTTAGCATCATGTCATTTGGAGGCTGCTACTGGTCCAGCAGGAGCGGAAAAAACAACAGACAAACAAGGAAAAAAAAAATACCGACCCCCTTACTTAGACGCTATTAAAGTTTAGCAACAATAAATGATCTCATCACCTTCTTAATGTTTTTGAAAAAAATAAATGTAATCATTTGCTTCAGTGAAAAGAACACATTTATTGGGATAAGCTTTCAGAATCTTTATGAAAAGGACACACTCCCTTTGGAAAGCAGAAATGTGTAGGTTCCGAGGAAAAAGAATAGATACGTGTGTTTTAAAAGTTTAATTAGCTTTCAGTTTTGTTTGTAGCAAGAAAATATATGAATAATGTATATAAAATATATTATATATAATTATTTTGTTAGCAATTTGCTTTCTTCTGTGGGAAAACACACCCAAATAATAATCTCTAAGGGAAAAAAAAAAAAAAGAGTCCTGTTTCCTTGGCAAAGTAAATGCTGCTGGATTTGTTGGTGGTGGTGGTTTAAAGTTCACTGTAGTCAGAACTTAATCTTTGGTACCCCCACATCTTTGTTCACCTCTTCTTCTTTCTGTTAGCATCTTTGAACTTTTTTGCTCTGTCCCTGGTGTGCCCCATATGCTCACATCCTCCCCACGAGGGCGATTCCATAGGTGGACTCTCTCCATATCCTGAAATTTTCCGAACATGTGCCTCATCCAAACTTACGTGCCTAGTATCCCATTGCATCAGGGAATTTCATCTTCCTGCCAGAGCAAATGCAAGGAACAAATTCTTACTTAGAATTTCATCTTCCTGCCAGAGCAAATGCAAGGAACAAATTCTTACTTATTTGTGTTTGGCTTTGGATCTTAGGATTTAGGCTTCAGCTCAAGGCTTTTTAGAAAAGACCTTCAAGGTCAACTTATCGAAAGCATCACACTCTCCACTTGCCCCTCCAGTCCTCTTCATTATTGTCATGTCTTTTATTATATCATTTTATGTATTTATTTATATCGTTATATAATGATTATTTTTTAATTGGGTAGCTGATGGGGAGTCATGCATTGATTAATTTATTCAAGAGGTGCTCACTGAGCCTCAGCACTGTATCAGGCAGTGCAAATGGTCCTGGGGAATATGACAGTGACTAAAATGACCATGACCTCATGCCGTCATCAGATCGTCTGTTGTCTGGACACAGAAAAGCATGCAAGGGTAAAAGTGAATCAGAGAATCCTAAAGCATCGTAACGTGCTTTAATAACTGCTAGGGTTTGATGTTTGCCAGACGTTTTGGGCCGCTGGAGTCTCTGAGGACCGGGAAAGGTATAAAGGAGAATATGATATCGAAGCAGAAGAGGGAAGTGCAAATAATAATTACCCAGGTGCAATTTGGGGAAGGAGTTTCAGGAAAGGGAGCATTTCTAAAGCCCCTAAACCTGAATGTAAGGGAGAATAGGATATCCTGGGAACACTTCAATCAGTTCTGAGTGGCCAGAGGAGAATGTGTAGGAGAGAGTGTCAGTGAATGAGACCCTGAGCTGGGTAATGAAAGTCCCATTTATGCCATGCTACAGGAACCCAGTGAATGATTAAGCAAGGGAAAGACATGATTGGATTTTTATTTTGGAGATTAATCGACAAAGGGTCACTTGAAAGAAGAGAATTCTAGCAGCATGAGAAATAGTAAGGGGTGGAGGACCAAAATGAAGGTGAGAATCAACAAGCAAGGTGGCTGTGGGGAAGGAAGGCATGTAAGTGTAAGAACAATTTAGGAGGTCTCATGGCCCCATTAGATTTGAGAGAACAGGGAATCCTGTGGCTGAGAGTCCTGGATAGATGGTGTCTACTCTGTTTATGTTAAGCGATTCTTTCAAGAATCATATTAGATAATCCACACTAAAACTGTTTTAATTGAATATTCATTCAATTAAATGTTGAATGTAAGAAACATTGAGATGTAAGAAAAAAGTTCTAGAACAACTTATACAAGGGGACTGCCATTTCGTTAATGAGAGATAATATCCCGATAGTTAAGAGCAAATGTGACATTTGAATAGGCCTTTTTTTAGTTTTATTTATTTTTGTATTTATTACTGAAGTACTGTTGACAGACGATGTTATATCAGCTTCAGAACAGACTGATTCAGCGATTCTATACTTTACTCAGCGTCCACCAGGATAAACGTAATTGCTGTCTGTAGACATATAACATTATTGCACTATTAATGACTGTATTTCCTATGCTGTAGTTTTTATCCCCTTGTCTCCTCTGTCTTATAACTGGAAGCTTGCCCTTCTTAATCCCCTTTGCACATTTTGCCTCCCCCCCCCCCTCCCCTCTGGCCACCACCAGTTTGTTTTCTGTATTTAAGAGTCTGGTTGTTGTTTTGCTTGCTTATTCATTTGTTTTGGATTTTGGATTCCACATGTAAGGGAAATCGTATGGTATTTTTTTCTTTCTCTGTCTGACTTATTTCACTTAACATAATACCTTTCAGGTCCATCTGTGTTGTCACAAGTGGCAAGCTTTCACTCTTTATGCCTGAGAACTATTCCATTGTGTATCTGCACCACATCTTCTTTATTCCTTCATCTATAGGTAAACACTTGGCTCGCTTCCACATCTTGGCGGTTGTAAATAATGCTGCAAAAAACACAGAAGGACACATATCTTTTCAAATTTGTGTTTTTGTTTTCTTTGGATAAATACCCAGTAGTGGAGTCACTGGGTCATATGGTTTCTCCGTCTTTAAGTTTTTGAAGAAACTCCGTACTGTTTTCCATAGTGGTTGCCCCAACTTACATTCCCACCAACAGTACACAAGGGTTTCCTTTTCTCCACATCCTCGCCAGCACTTGTTATTTCTGGCCTTTTTGATACGACTCATTCTGACAGGAGTGAGGTGATATCTCACTGTGGTCTTGACTTGTATCTCCCTAATGCCGAGTGGTGTGGAGCATCTTCTCATGTGTCTGTTGGCCATTTGTGTGTCTTCTTTGGAAACATGTTGTGTAGGCCATTTTGATATGAAGACATACATGTACACATCCTCTTTTTCAATCAGGTGTAGATACTTGTTTCCTGGGTAGTGTGCAAACATTTAAGTGCATTTTAATCATCAGCCTTATTCTGTCATTTGGCAGTAGGAGGATCAAGGATGGTAGAAAGTTTTAGCATCAGATTATGCCATAACTGATAACAGGATTATAAGAAAGAACACATGGATTTGAATTTGGGCAACCAAATTGTTTACTATCCAAACAGGACTCTTTGAAAGTGAGAAGACCTGCTATTAGTAATACCAGTACAGACACACTGGGATATATGGTCATCCTAGTGGGGGTTCTTCATGATGCAGAAAATGAGTTAGGTTGCTCAACATGTGTGATGATTAATTTTATGTGCTGAGATATTTGGTTCAACAGGATTTCTGAGCGTGTCTGTAAAGGAGTTTCTGGATGAGATTGACATTTGAATCTATAAACTGAGTAGAGCCGATTGTCCTCCCCATTGTGGGTAGACCTCATCTGATCCATTAAGGCCTGAATAGAATAAAAATTCTCTGCCTTCGGACTGGACTTGAACTGGAACTTAAACCATTAGCGTACATACTTCTCACTCCTTTGGTCTCAAACAGGAGCCACTGGTTCTGCTGAGTCTGAATTTCTCAGCCTCCTTAATCACATGAGTTAGTTCCTTATAGTAAACCTCTTTGTATATGTATTATTGATTTTGTTTCTATGAAGAGCCCTAACTAATACGCATCCTACCTGGTACCTAGTAAGTATTCAATAAATGTTACCTGAATCTAAATGGCTGCCACAGAGTATAGGCAACACTCTTGGATGCAATCCTAAGAGTGGAATTACTGGGTCACAGACTAGATGTATATTTAATTTTTTAGACACTGGTAAGTTTTCTAAAATAATTGTGCCATTTTAAAGCCCAGCAGCACTGCACCAGCGTTTCAGTTTCTCCATATTCCTGCCACCTTTGGTTTTGTTAGTCTTTTAAATTCTGATGGATGTGATTCTGTTGGGTGTACAGTAATACCGTATTCCGTTTCAACTTGCATTTCTCTGATGTCGACCACTTTAATATGATCATTGGTTCTTCCCATAAGTTCTGTGTTAAAATCATTGGCTTTGGAATTAAATAAATTGGGACAGACTCTCTGCCTTTAACTTTCTCATCTCATAGAGCAGGAACAGTATCTATCACATAGGTTTTGTATTAGAATTAAATTAATCCAGTGAGTGTAAAATGTCTGGTAGAGTGCCTGATACACAGGCAAGATCTAATAAATACTAGCTCTTATTATTATTAAATCGGGAACTAAGGCTAAAACATATTTAAGCAGTAGGAATATCACTAAACAGGAACCCCATTTCTGGGGAAGATGTTAATAACTTGCATGTAGTCTCTATTTCCAGAAATAGAAAATAAGAGCATGACCCCTAAAGAAGTCAGACAATCTACCCTGGTTTGCTCTCCGGGACCATGACTTCCCTCTTGTTTAACCTTGAGGAAATTACTCAACTAAACTACTTAACTTTAGTTTCTCTCTATATAAAACGTGGGGAATGGCGGAATCTAGCCCATCACGTTGTGAGAATTAAGTGGGGGTAATCCAGAGAAAACACTTAGAAAAGACCTTATCTTTTAGTAATTGTAGTAAACTTTTGTTGCATGCAGACTAATATGGGCCGAGAGTTAGGGATACACTGTTGAAAAAGATGACATGGGCTTAATGCAGCTGAGTGATTCTTGCTTCCTCTCTGCCTCTTGCTTCCCAAATCCAAACCCAGGGACTTGCCCCATCTCCACTGCTTCTTCCTTGTTCCCAACTACTGTCTTATCTCACTGGATGACTATACTAGCCTGGAAATTGTCTGGCTTCTTCCACTCTTGGACCCCAGCAGTCCATCTCCCTGCTTACATGTCTCCAGGGGCTTTCTGTGGCCCTTGGCCTAAAACCCAGATCCCTTTCCTGGCCCAAAAGGACCTTCAGGACTTGGACCTTGGTTCTCTTTTCCATTCCAACTTACTCTACTCTCTTTTTCAAACTATGTTCTACCCACATTAGCCTCCTTTCTGTTCTTTAGTACATTAAACTCATTCTAGACTCTGAGCCCATATACTTTCTGTTTCCTCTGACTGGAACTTCCTTTTCTGAAATTCTCACTGAGTTGGCCCTTCTGCATTAGTTCATATCTTAGAAGAAATGTCACCTTTTCAGGGAGACCTTCCCCGAATGCCTGATATAACATGGTTCTTCTCCATCCTTTGCTTCTCCTTCATATAACATCCTCAGTCTCTCTAAATCCCATTACCCTGTTTTATTTTTCTCAACACTTGCTATTATCTGGAATGATCATGTATAGTCGTTTGTTTACTAGTTTATTGCCTTTCTCCCTTTATTAGAATGCAAACCACTTAAGAAACGACCTTTTCTCTTGTACTCACTGCTGTAGTTTCAAGAACTGACATATGTATGACTCATCGACACACTAGATAAATGAAACATTTCTTTATTCATTTATTATATATATTAAATTATATATGTACCATATATAAAATAAAAGGTAGAATATCTCTGGTGAGAAACTGTCAAAAAGCCTTATCTACTTAAGAGCACACAATACATAATTTTAGCTGAATTAATCAGCTAGTGGAAATCAAGAGGTGGGAAATGATGGCCCCAGCTTCGAAGTATTTAGTATGAAGTTTCCCTAATAATTATGACAGTGGGTTGATCTTGTACTCATGAATAAGAAGTGTCAATGCTGTACATCTCTGTCTTATATAACAGGGGTTCTTGTTAAGTGCTTCCCAGATTTAAATTATGTCTTGTTTGTTCATCCTAAACTTGAGAAGAATGTATGAAGGTTCAGTTAATGGCACATTTCTTACCTAGGAAATATTTCCAGTCTCTGTGCTTTTACTAAAGACTGGCTAGTGGTAGAAAGAGAACCCAAGTTTTGGAGCATGGGTGTGGGCACAGAACCACAGAGAGCTTCTCTGTATTGGAACTCTGCATTTGTCTGCTCTGTTCAGTGGAAACCAGTGTATAATGAGAGAGAAAACAATCCCATATTATTTATTAAGCATGCACCTAAGACTATGCTACTTTTTAATATCAATTTTCTTATCCTTCCAACAGCCCTCAAAGGTAGATTACATTGTCCTCTTTATATCGATGCTGAGGGATTAAATTACTTATCCAAAATACTAACACTAAAAGGTAGAAGAGCTAATATTTTTTTCTTTAAAAACTTATTTTATTTGGGGCGCCTGGGTGGTGAAATTAGTTAAGCATCCGACTCTTGGTTTCGGCTCAGGTCCTGATCTTGGGGTCGTGGGATCGAGCCCCAAGTCACGCTCTGTTCTCAGTGTGGAATCTGCCTGAGACTCTGTCTCCCTCTGCCCCTCCTGCCTGTGTTCTCCCTCTCCCTCTCTCTCTCTCTCTCTCTCTCTCTCTCAAATAAATAAATAAATCTTTTAAAAAATTACTTTATTGACTAGAATATATAATCTCAAGTTTCAAAATTCAAAACCATGTAATATCTGTATAGTGTTAAATCCTCTTTTCTTGCCACCATACTGACTACTTTCTTCATCTAAGGCCTGGATGACATAGAAACAAGGGAACAGATTATGGCCCAAGATAAGTTAGTTAGGCTGTTTCCATAACTTTGGCAAAAGCCATCAGTATCAAGCCCTAAGTACATATAAATTACTTGCATCTACCAGATGCATCAGGGTGTGACTGTGTGTGTGTGTGTGTGTGTGTGTGTGCATGACTTACTTGTACATTTATGGACCTCCAACCACTAAGTAAGATCAGTAGTATAAAATAGATCAGTGGAATTCAGTTTTATTAACTATGACACATGGATGTTTAGCACGTGGCCATATGTTCCTCACGAAATGTAATTTACAATCTGAGCATTATAACTAAACAACACACATCACTGCAATTATTTTTTCCCAGCAACAGTCCATATCCCATTTCTTTCTCTGAGGGTCTGCTTTTAGTTCTATTTCCACTGAAGTCTCACTTGTCTGTAGCAACACCTCTTTTTTTTTTTTTAAACAAAACTTGGAAATATGGGGTGTTATGCTGAGGCTGAAATATTCCATATTTTTCTTCCATGAAACCCTGATTGGCAACAGTCAGCGATTGTCTCTCTTTTCCAGCTCTAGCCTTGAGCCAGGGTCAAAATATTCATGAATAATTCGCAAATAATTAAATTCTTTAGGTTTTGTTCTTGTTCACAGGAGCAAAGTAATTTTGGTCTCCTTATGGATTAGATTATCTGTAAAGGTTATGATTTAAGCAGTTTCTTTTTCAGATGTGATTCCTTTGAATGTGTGGCCTGATAGGACTCTGAGCAGCGCAGGGTCTGTGTTTTCTCTGTAAATAAAAGCCTACGAAATTTCAACAAGTCAGCCCTTGTATGCCACACGGAGAGATTGATGACAAACCACATTATTATCCCCCTTGATACAACAGCTCACGATCACAAATGCACTTTCTCAGAACATTGATTTACTTTACATCCAAAGCATATGAGATATTAGATGAGTCCGTTATCTCTTTAAAGAACACAGCCTTCGCACAGGAAAACTATCTGTATAAATTATTATTATTTTTTAAATCTTCCAATAAGGAGAGAATTTGCAAAATAAAAAATTCACCGTTTTACTCTTTTGCCTTAGTAAAAGCAAAAATAGCACAGACGGTCGACTGTCCACCTAAAGATGTACCGTTACACACCAAGTATTTGTGTTGCTCCTCTTCGAAATCACACATCGAGAAAAACAGAAGTAAGGATAGAGAGTTTTGAAGATAGATGTCACTATGGAGATAATTACATTCAAAAGAATAATTTAGAAGTTCAGACTATCCAAGCTGAAAGGGATCTGCATGTCCTCTTGTATAACAAGGTTTTTGATTTGTGTTGTCAGATATAAGCAGCTGCCAATAATGAACTCTGTCTTGGTGATCACTACTGTGTTTATAAAAATGGCATACGGGGCGCCTGGGTGGCTCAGTCGGTTAAGTGTCTGCCTTCGGCTCAGGTCATGGTCTCAGGGTCCTGGGATCGAGCCCCCACATCGGGCTCCCTGCTCAGCGGGAATCCTGCTTCTCCCTTTCCCCACCTTCCTCCCCCCAACAGAGCTCATGCTCTGTCTCACTATCTCTCTCTCAAATAAATAAATAATATCTTTTTTTAAAAAATGGCGTATATCCTCTTCAGGTCATTAGACCTTGACCCAGTGTGCAAACCGTAAACAAAGTAAACTTTTAGACTGCTGTCTAGAATTTATCTTTTATGTTCTGCATTTCTAAAATAAACAAATTATTAGTCTTGGAAAGTTAGTGAACCAGGGTTCTGGTGATGTATCTCTAAGAGTTATCTTTGGAGTACATTTTGGCTTCAGGGTACTTCCTTCCCAAAAGATGTTCCTCGCTGCTCTACCAAGTTTCTAAAATTCCCACTCCTTTTCATTGTCCTTTTCAGTTAAGCCATTGTCACCAAAAGCTGGTGAGGCAACTCAGCTTGTTGGTGAGGCAACTCAACATCAGAACATTCTTCTGATGTTCTAGCTTGGATTCCTTTATCTGATGCGTTAAGTCAGAGGAGAGAAGAACACTTCTTTAACATAAAAATTTAATGTAGGAGAAGGTTACTCTGATTAGGGAAAAAATGATTCTGCAATTGGAAAGGGTCTGAAGAATCCAGTTAATGGGGTCAGAATGTCAATATAGATACAGGTGATGCAGATGTCTTCATAGACATGTAGCTGGGAATGTGTGTGTTGGGAGTGGGGGTGGCCCTGAGAAACTGGCAGATATTAACAACCTTAGCAGTTTGCTCCCAGGAAGGACTCTGGAAGAGATACAGGAAAATTGAAAATATAGGTACATACTTGGCTTGTCTGCCTAATCTATTAGGTAGACAGAGTTAGGCCTGTGCTATAAACAAACAGATGCAAAATGATTATTGGGTTATGACTATTATGTTGGGGTTAGAAATATTTCCCTGTGGTCTATTACATTCTTAAAAATTTAATTCTAAGTGGATATTTTACAGAATGTCTTTTCCTGTGATTTTTTTTTTAAAGAATTAACTTGAAACTTTACAGAACTTCTTGCTTGATATTTTCTTAAAATCTACCTACTATTTGAATTTGCTGAAAGAAATGCTAACTATTCCACAGAAAACTAAAAACAGAGTTTAATGTCCAAGGAAATGTATTATATTTTCCACACATCTGCCCTTTTCTTATATACCTGTGGGTTACTAACAGTAAGGTTGTGTTTTTTGGACTTCTGTACCTGGATTTGAATCTCAGATTCGCCATTGACTAGTGGTGTTATTTTGGACAAGTGATGTTGTCTCCGTGGGCCTCAGATTTTTCATATGTAAAAGGGGATAATGAAAATTCCTGTTTCATTAGAGCCCCTCTTAGGATTAACTGAGTAAATGTTTGAAATTGTTCGCCACGGTTCCTGCCACGTAGTGAGCACTATTAAAGTGTTTATCAAATAAATTATGTCCTTTTGTAGGTCCTCAGAGCTAGAAACTAAAAACTTGACAATTTTTTCTAGACTCTCTTTCTGAATTATCTTCCACGTCCTCTCACAATATTCCTCTCCTTCCCATTCACTTCTATTGCCCTAGTTCAGACCCCATCATTTCTCACTTAGAGTGTTAAAATCGTCTTCCACTGGATCTCTCTGCCTCCAACCTTTACTAATCCTTTCCCTAGTGTCATCTTTCTCTAAGACATATTTAACCAAATCTCTTCCAGTCATGACTAATTTTTCATTGATTGACTCCCCCTTACTTTCTCCGTTTGTCATTCTTTCTTTTTTTTTTAAAGATTTTATTTATTTATTTGACAGAGAGAGAGATCACAAGTAGGTAGAGAGGCAGGCAGAGAGAGAGGAGGAAGCAGGCTCCACGCCGAGCAGGGAGCCCGATGCGGGCCTCGATCCCAGGACCCTGAGATCATGACCTGAGCTGAAGGCAGAGGCTTTAACCCACTGAGCCACCCAGGCACCCCATCCGTTTGTCATTCTTTATGTTCCTTCAGATAAGACTTTCGGCTGAGGGAGATCTTCTCTTCCTATGCTCTTGACCCTGACAGCAAAAAACTTCTGCTATCTTGGGGCACCTGGGTGGCACAGTTAAACCTCCGATTCTTGGTTTCAGCTCAGGTCATGAACTCAGGGTCTTGAGATCAAGCCCTTCATCGGGCTCTGCTCTTGGCACAGAGTCTGCTTATCCCTCTCCCTCTGCTCCTCCCTCCTACTTGTGCTCTCTCAAACAAATAAATGAATAACATCTCTAAAAATAACCTCCCACCCTCTTAAATGTTCTGGACTATGTACCCCTTTTCTCACTCTTGGGACGAGTTGGGGCTGCACTGATCAGCCAACTGATGGTAAGATCACTACAGGTGCAGTCACTCTCTCTCAGCCTGCAGGACACATTCATTCTCTTTTACTCTGTGTATTGAATATCCCAGCATCTTCTATTAGTCAGGGTTTTCCAGAGAAATAGAACCGACAGATATATAAAGAGATTTATGATGAGTATTTGTCTCACGTGATTATGGAGGCTGAGGAATGCTATGATTTGCTATCTGCAAACCGAACACTCAGGAAAACCAATGGCGTAATTCCAGTCCAAGCCCAAAGACCTGAGAACCAAGGTTGCTGAGGCTATAAATCCCAGTCCAAGGAAGACCAATGTCCTGGCTCAAGCAGGCAGGCAAGAAGGGAATAAATCTTCCCTTCCTCTGTGTTTTGTTCTGTTTGGGCCCGGATGGATTGGACGATGTCCACCGATACTGGGGAGGGCCATCTACTTTACTGATTCCACAGATTCAACTGCTAATCTCATCCAGAAAGACCCTCACGGACACACCAGAAATAATGTTAAACTTGGGCACCAGGTGGTACAATCAGGTTGACACATAAAATTAACCACCACAGGTCTTTTGGTGGGGTGGGGGGGTGGGGGGTGGGTTCACTCTTCTCTAATTGCTCCACTTGTGTGTAGGTGAGGTTAATTCGTGGAGAAATGTGTAGGAAACTTATGCTGGCTTCTAGTTTGGGCTCATTTCTGCAGTCCAACATTGATGACAATATCATTGACATTTGGAGTTTAGAATTTAGATTTGGAGTTTGATTTCTTCATCTATTAGTCTATCTATTTAGAATCCATAAGGAAGGAATGAGTGGTATGATTAATTGGCCCAGAAAACCCAATATTAATGATATATCCTAACTAATTTATGAGAATATCTGTTTCCCAAAGAAGTTACAGCAGGGAATCTTACTTACTGTTTAGAGCTGATTACATTCCTTTGGTCAAAGATTTCTCACTCAACCTTAGCACTGTTGACGTTTTGGGCTGGATAACTTGGTGCAGTGTGAGGCTATTATGTGTATTGTAAGATGTTTAAGAGAACCCTGGTGTCTACCCTCTAGATGCTGGTAGCACTCCTCTAAATGATGATCAAACATTTCTTCAGACATTACTGAATGTCCCCTTTTGAGGGGGCAGTATCACACTGGTAAAGTACCCCTGCTTTAGTCTTCGTAGCTGCGGAGCTACAAGAGGAAATGAAAATTAGTGGAGAATATGTGTAATGGCAGAAATGTAGTGACATTCAGGATCTCTCAGGTAATAGGGTCATTCTGATGTCTGCAGGCTTTGACATTGCAAGAGAGTAGTTGCAATTTTACCTGAAGTAACTGGGAGCATTTTCCCTTTTCAGGTTGGGAAAAGAACAACACGTGGCCCATCATTCCTGGAGATTGTCCCATCACTTAAAAAGGAACTATAAAAATGTGTGCATCCATGGCCTTTAACTTCAGCCTTCTTAATAATGCCTTCTTGGGGCACCTGGGTAGCTCAGTCAGTTAAGCGTCTGCCTTTGGCTCAGGCCATGATCCCACAGTCCTGGGATCAAGTCCACTGGGGAGCCTGCTTCTGTTATTCCCTCCATGCCCACCCACCCCCCAAGCATGCTCACTCACTCTCTTGCACACACTCTTTCATGCTCTCCTTCAAATAAATAAATAAAATCTTTGAAAAGATTATGCCTTCTTTACATGGGGTAATCCCAGATTCATCCATCACCGAATGACTTTGGGAAACTTATTTAAGCTTCATCTGTAAAATAGGTATGGTAATAGTTACGGATATCAAATGACTTTTGTGAGATTACAAATGATACTATAGGTAGAGACTCAGCTAAAGACTTGGCACATCTGAAGTGTTCAGTAGCTATTACCATTCTTACTATTGTGTGAACAGCTACCCAAAACACGGGTCCAGAATTGCTAACAATGACGAATGGTTGTCAAGGCCTGTTAAGTATAATTGTAGCATCCAACATCCAGTAGCTACATGAATTTTGGCTGAAAGAAAGACATAGGCTTGATTTCTAAGCCAGTAATCCCCACAGAAAGACATCACACCCTGCCGGTATCTTCATCTTGCTTTCACTGGGAAGTCTGACACAAAGACAAAAGCTTTGTCGAAACTGGAGTGTATAACTATTCTGACTAAATCAGTGATTCTCAACCAGGCCTCATTTTGCTCCCTACTCCTGTGGGATATTTGACAATGTCTGACATTTCTGGTTAGGGAGAATGCCACTATATCTAGTAGCTAGAGGCCAAGGATTCCACTAGGCATTTTCTTTTTTTCGTTTGAGAGAGAGAGAGTGGGAGGGAGAGAGAATTTGAAGCAGACTCGGCACTGAGCACAGAGCCCCGCGTGGGGCTCAGTCCCATGACTGTGAGATCATGACCTCAAGTTGAAAACCACAAGTTGGACACTAAATTGACTGAGCCACCCAGGTGCCCCACCACTAGGCATTTTTAAGCAAACAGGATATCCCCCATAGAAAAGAATGATTGGGCCCAAAATATAAATTGCTCTTAGATTAAGAAACCCTGCTCTAGGGGCTCCTGGGTGACTTAGCTGGTTGAACATCTGCCTTCGGCTCAGGTCATGATCTTGGGGTCCTGGGAGGGAGCTCCCAACTGAGCCCTGCATCAGGCTCCCAGCTGAGCCTCTCCCTCTTCCACTCCCTCTCTCTCTTCCACTCCCCTGCTTGCGCTCACTCTCTCTCTCTTTCAGATAAATAAATGAAATCTTAAAAAGAAAAGAAAAGAAAAGAAAAGATAAAAGAAACTCTGCTCTATTAATGTGAGTTTCCCAGACACCAGTAAACAGTCTCCAGGAAATTGTATTATGATGACCTCGTCACCTGCCATTCCAAGGTTTTCACTGTCACTCAGGTTTTATCCAGGCTGTCCTGTGGACATCATGTTACCAGCTAGATGTGCAGTCATGTTCAGCTATTATGACCTTCAGAAGCAGATTTTCTTTTGAATACTTCTTCAAGGTTATTTTGTCCATATTTTCAGTAATTGAAGGACGGGGTTCATATTGTGTAGGCCCCCAGTCTGTTTCGGGCCAAAAATTGATATTTGGTTTTTTCCCCCTGAAATTGTTTTGTGACTTATATTTCGAATGTCTAAGTCTGATATTGTAAACTAAGCATTGCAAACTTTTGAAAGACGTGTGCATAGAATTGAACATCCTTCAAAAACAGAAACCCTCTGTTGCCTGCTGTGGTTTAAGCAGGGTTCCCCCTGCGGAGTGGCTGGTCAAGAGCCTGGTAGGGGCGGTGACGGGACAGAATTCCCACTGAAACTTCCAGGAGAACGCTGACAGGAGTCGAAGGCAGGGAAGGCCAGGGTTGTGTTTCTTCATTTTTCCCCCCTGAAAAGCAGGGAGACTAAAAAGTAATAAAGCAAAAGGCATTTCCTACAGGTAGCCTTAAATCATTCAACACAGAGGTCTTCAGGGAGCGGGCCGGTTCCTCTTTCCCTCCCAGAATGAGCTTTCTGGCTAAATGCTCCTCATCCAGCCTGGAGTGTCTTCACCTGGCTCTCCAAGGGCTTTTATCCAGACTTGTCGTGGCATAACAGCATCCTTGCTTCTTCAGAAATGGGTCTTGACCCATGCATCACGTTCAAAGACGTTTACAATCGTTCCCCAGTGGCAAGAACGGAGGGCTCTGTTTTGCTTGTGATAATGTGCTAATCTCTAAGACCCAACATAAATTCTCTTGCATTGTCATTTGTCAAAGTAGCAGTATGGAGCTGGGGGGGAAAAAAAAAGAGAAGGGGGAAGGGGGTTGGGGGGGGCGTAGAGTCATGACAGAAAGAAAACTTGGCCTTCATTTTGTGTTCTTTCGTGCTGAACTTTCCCTTCCCTTCTTAATCCATAAAACATCTGACAGAAAGGGTATTGCAAACACAAATAAATAAATAATTCTCCGTGACTCTCCCCTGTGGCTTTTTGTTGGGTCGACATTTTAGGCAGAGAGTTAAATATAAGAAGGAATAAAGATAATTTACACGGTAGTCTCCAAATCGACGCTTGGCGCTTTGTGGACCTGTCTTCTGCATATTTTCACCACCTGCTCCAACAATATCAAGTGGACTTTGGTGACTATGGGCATATGCAGTGCTCTCCTTGTGATCGCCTTTTAAAGTTGTCTTAGCTTTGCTGCGGCAAAGAATGTTTCAGACAATAGTAGTAAACTAGGCATTATCTTCTCCCATTGGTAGTGACTTGCAGAAAATGAAGAAAGGTGAAATTTTTGTGGTTGCTGTTTTAAGAGCTTTATGGAGGTATAATTTACATACCACAGAATTCACTCATTTGATGTGCATAGTGCAATGGTTTTTAGTAAATCTACCAAGTTGTGGAAGCATCACTACCATCCAATGTTAGAACATCCAATGTTAGAACCTGCATGTGATCCCTGGTTCCCACTGAGAGACTATGAGCAGGGGAGGGGCAGAGGGAGAGGGAGAAGCAGAAGCAGGGAGCCTGATGGGGGCTGTATCCCAGGACCCCGGGATCATGATCTGAGCTGAGGTCAGACGCTTCACCAACTGAGCCACCCAGGAGCCCCTATGCCTTTTTTTTTTCTTTAATTAACAGTATTGCACTAAAATACCACATTGGGCTTATCCATTCATCAGTGTGTGGGCATTTGGGATAAATTGTTTTGGAAAATATCAGCAATGACAGCATCTCAACAAGATATTAAATTAGAGAGCTTGTCTAAAGAAGAATGTGTTTCACAGCTGAGGCAAAGAGTATTCACGGTAGAGGCCAGAAAACCCTCAACCCAATCCTTTGGCTTCGAGGGAGGTTTCTCTGAGTATGCACTCCCAAGAAACTGAAAGTGCTTACTCTAGTCCAGTGCACGGTGGAAACTAAGGAAGTCCCTGGACTTCACTCAGAGCAGAATTTCACTGATATGACCAATGACTGGCAAATTTCACATGACACATTTCTCTCACTGGCTGGTCAGCGCCATTCTGGGAATCTCGGGATACTAAATAAATAGAAGAAATGGAGTTTGGAGCTCCTAATCAAGTTTGAAACCAGCCCAATAGAATTCAGGAGATTCTATGCTTAAGACATCATCTTCGGCACGCTTAACGAGTTAGTTCAGCACATGAGTGATAAAACTAGACAAAAAGTTTGCTGGTTATTCTAACAACAAACCTTACAGTGATAAAAACCACTCACCTTGATTCCCAAGACAGAACTTCCAATGGGGATAAAAATTATTGTTGGAAGTATTGACATTTTTGTTATTAACTTTATTTTTGATCATAAAAATAAAAACATATATTTTTGTTATTATGGCCAACCTGTGACAAGTTCTCTGCTTGGTGATTTATATGTACTTTTATACTTCTCATCAGATTAATCCTGATTTTATGGATGAGAAGAGTAAATAAGATTCTGAGGGGAGGGTTAACTCATTGCCTAATGTGATACGATTAGTAAGAGATGGACTAAAAACTTAAAAGACTAAAACAGGCCGCCCAAGACATAACCATGTGCACGCACACATACATACACACACAAACATAGTTTGCACCAAAAAAAAAAAAATTAGAATGGACCAAAGGGAGACATTTCTAACATTGAGAAGCACACAGCACTGAAACATGGTAGGCCTTATAAACTTTTGGAACCCAAGAATTAATTTAATGAACTTAGTGGTATAAGGATATGTTTTAATTGAGATGGTGAGTCTGTGACTACAGACAGCTGCTTCTGGGAAGATGATGTTTTGTTTATCTAACATTCAGAGACCCCATGGGTGAGCCATTGGATCCTCTTCCATTCTCACTTAATAGAAGTCCTTGAATGGCACTGAGAACTTGAGCCTTCCTACCTGGAACTCATGAGCGCAAAGACCAATTTGCCAGGATTATGTCTATTACTGCCTGATGTGGAGTTTTATAAAGGGAGGGGAAAGTAAAAAGAATTATCTTCTATTAATTTGTTCCCTATTAGCTCTTTCCATCCTCTTACCAGTGTTGAATAAGGTTTTTTTCCTGAAAAAAATAATAATACCGTATTTTTGGAGTACAGAAACTTATACTGGTCTGGTTAAGAGCAATCTTTCTGTCCCTGATCTGATTCGGTTATAATATACCAGGGAGCGTAAAGTGCCATTTTGTTTTGCTAAGGAAACATGTGAAGCTGCTATTTAAACCCACTCCTATGTCTTCTTGGTAAGCTCTGTTGAATGCATCATATTACCACGTTGAAAACCCAGTTTGTAAAACATAATTTCATTTAAACCATTAAGTGGAAGCTTTTGCGGCTCATGTTGGCAAAACCGGAGCTTCCAATAATGAACAAAAGGCAGCCCAAAACTTCGGACTGAGCGAAACTCAGCATTAAACATCTCCCAAGCAGGAATCTTTGTTAAATTTTGTCATCCGATATATGGCTGCTCTGCACATAAATGTGATATTTAATGTCGGTCAGTTCCTCTCTGTTGAGGAAACCCAGTTCTATTTTCAGATGCTTGCTTAACAACCACAGAGGCTTTATCATCTGGGCTGAGCACATGGTATCTTAAGCTGTGGCGTGAAATCGAGCCCCTGCTAAGAGGGCTCGCTGTGTATCAGCTTGGCTGGTACCACTCCTGCCTTTGGCATCATTTTCCAGTGGCCAATGTGCCAATTAGATTTTTACCTCAGGTAACTCTTCAAAAGAAACGCCTAATCACTTTAATAGGATGGGCGACATCTTAGGGGGAAAAATAACAAAATTAAAGTTGATTTTAACCTGCAATGAAAAACAAGCCATGGGGTGTTTCCATGTGAAATCTTGGATGCCATACAATGGATGGAGGGCAAACAACCGAAAACAGGGGAGGGAAAGGGGAGGAGGGAAGAAGGAAAGTTTGCTCGAGTCATTTTCGGCCAAGGTCTGCTTCTAACTAAAGGTTCATGGAATGGGTTTAGAATTTCAAAATGCTGCTGACAATTAGCTACACTTGGTGTCAGGCACTTGAAAAGAAAAGCCTTAGAAAAGAATCCTTCCTTTTATACCTTAGCCTATCTCAAAGGTCAAGTAATCATGTTGACAGTGTTTGAAAAAAAAAATGTCACTTCCCATTTTGGTTTTTTTTTTTTTCTGTCCTAATAAATAAATCATTTACTCTGGGGCAAGGAGCCTGAAGAGAGAGACAGAACACCAGTGTTCAGGTCTGTAATTCTATTTTAGTGGTCATTTAAAAAAAAATAACATTTCTTTCAAAAGAAAGAGAAACAAAGATTGAGGGAGGAAAGGGGAGAGTGAGAGAGAGAGAAGTTACTACTTCTAGAACCTGATTAGTGGTAGAATGGGAGATAGAAGAAACTTCTTTTTCCCCCCACCCTTTATAAGACTCCGCATCAGGCAGTAACAGACATAATCCTGGCAAATCAGTCTTTGTGCTCACGACTTCCAGGTAGGAAGGCTCGAGTTCTCAGTGTTTCCTCAAGAGGTAATTGACATAGTAGCCAGCAAGAGTAAGACCTGAGTCAGAACTGACTCCCAGGCTCATCATGACAGCAGGCTCCTTTCTATCCTTGTCTTGTCAGTTCACTCAGGTTTGATTCCTTGCCTTTGGACTCAAACACTTTGCCATTCAAGGACTTCCATTAAGTGAGAATGGAATAGGATCCAATGGCTCACCCATGGGGTCTCTGAATGTAAGAAAGAAAGAGGGAGAGATGGAGGGACAAGTAGAAAGAGGGAGGGAGGAAGGAAGAGAATGAATAAAATGGGGAAAAGAAAGCCACACCAATACTGTTTAGAGATTCATGTATTTTTTTCCCTCTTTCATTTAGATTATTATGTGAGCTAGGAGGAAAACTCTGAAAAATTATTTTTTTTCCTTCACGTAGAGTATAGAATACAATATCCTCTGCCAAATTTGACTAATTTGTAAAATGCAGAAGAAAAGAAGGCAAGTAGCAAAATAGGGCATTTGTTGAACTAGTTTTATAATCTGTGAGTGAAGATTTTAGGTCCTTTAGGATCCAACCAATTCAACTTTTGAAAGATGAGAGACTGTAGGTTTTAATCCACTCATACCACAAGGGGAATGACTCTTTTGTGATTTTTTTTTCTTACCTTTTATTTGTTCACTTAGATAGAATTATCTGTTGATGAATTAGCAGGTCTTACAGATTTGCTGAGAGTAATGGTGAAAATGAAAAAAGATGCACCTGTTTTCCTTATGTCTCCCATAAACTACCCATGGAGGGACCCTTCTGCTGCATTTGCTTTGTGGCTCAAAAACTTGGCAACAGAGCTAGAAGCCTGTGCTTGCCTATAGGCCTAAACATTTTATCACCCAGAATCTTATACATGTGCTTTTTGGGAATCTTCCCTCTGGTTCTCATTTTGACTCTTCTCCTAAGTGAGCTTGAACTTTAACATCCTTAACTTCTGGCCCCATAGTAAGAAAAATCACATTCATGATAGGGATTTGCCAAATTGACCCTTTAAGCTTGCATTATTGCTGTAGACCCTGTGCTTTGCTCTTCACCTAGGAACTATGTTCACCTCATCTGCAAAGTATGGAAAAAATTCTAACTATTTCTTTAAAAGTTTGTTGATATCTACAAAAAACTTTACAGAAACCTTCTAATTTGGAGGGCTGAAACAATCATGAATCTACTGTGGATATCCTTTCCTTGGTTTGGTCTTTCTTGATATGATTAGCATGGAGACCTTTGCCTTAGTAGCCCATCTGTTCTTGCTGCCTATTCCCCACTGAAGTCAGGACTAATGAAGGATGGCTCTCTAAAGGTTCACAAGTTTGATGTGCATAGCCATTCAGAGTTTGAATATCCATCAGAATTCCTCTGGCCTGGAAATCAGGTTAGAAATGCCATGAGACCATGTTCTCATGGGAGATTTCTCTGAATCAGTCTCTCTCTCTCTCTTTTCAGACCAGCTTTAAATAAATTATAAAAAGTTCTCTTACTTCCCTTCCCTTCACTTGACTAGAGTTATCATTCTACAATGACCATTGTTTACAAATTTAACTTGATTATAAAGGTGTTAGAGGTCACTAAATGCTGTCAACTATTGACCTTGAATATCATTTCAGGTCATTCCCCCCCCCCAATTGTTAATTACCTAAGTCATAGAAAAAAAGACTGTGGAAACAGGAACAGATCATCTCTAAGCTGAGCATGCTGGGACTCTGACTTCTGTATATCATAAATTCAAGACAGCCAGTCAACATTTCTATTTACAGAAAAACACAAATTATCATATTTCCAAAATAAATGATGTCCCTAAGCTTCATCTATGTCTGAATTACACTTACTGGCATGTTCATATGGGTTATGAACTAAGGTGGTTCTTGCTCTGTCAAATGGCCAAATCTAAGTAATCTGAAAAATTCCTCTGCCAAAATTTAGAAATCTCATTTGGGAGTTTTAAGAACTGCATTATGCAGTTTCAAGAAATACATTTTGTTCCTTAAAATGTATACAAATTTGCATATACCACATGATAAGTATAATTGGTATGCCTTTTATGCTGCTTTAGTAGATATAAAAGTCGATGTTATAAATAGGAATTAAAGTAAATAAATTTTAAAAGATATGGACTATGAATAATATGGAGAAAGTAGATTTGAAGTAAAATATTTTATCATGCTCCTTTATTTATTTTAATTTCACTTAGATCTAGGAACAGTAGAAATCTACATTTCTTTACTATAGTAGAAAAATGATATAACTTTGGGGAATACTATTTCAAAATCATATACACTATTAAATTATGTTGACATAAGTAAAATTTAAATTTAAAAATGTGGTAAGAAAGTATTGGTTTTACTTTTTTTTAAGTTTGTCCTTTTTTCTTTTTAAGATTTTATTTATTTGACAGAGAGAGAGAGAGAGACAGTGAGAAAGGGAACACAAGCAGAGGGAGTGGGAGAGGGAGAAGCAGGCTCCCCACTGAGCAAGGAGTCCCATGTGGCGCTTGATCCCAGGACTCTGGGATCATGACCTGAGCCGAAGGCAGACGCTTAATGACTGAGCCACCCAGGAGCCCCTGGTTTTACTCTTTTTGGAGTTAGAAATACGATAAATATAGGTTCTAAGACATCATGTACACTATTAAATTATGTCGATATAAGTAAAATTTAAATTTAAAAATATGATAGACCAAGCATTGGCTTTACTCTTTTTAAAGATAGAAATATAATAAACTTAGGCTCGTAACAAAGACCCTTATGCCTAAATAACCAGTTAGCTTAGAAAATGCAATCTGAAGGGTGAGTAATGATTTTGCTAGATTTTCAAGACCTCGCTTAGGGTATATATTCTGCTCTAGTCCTTATCCTGAGAAATTAAAATTATTGTAAGAACATTGAGGTTTATTGACATCGGGGCTATGATATTTCATAAAAGTCTTTGGCACTTACTATTTGGAACTGAGGTATATCATTTGACTTATTCTTTGCTTTAGCTTTCTTATATCTTAACTGAGAACAAGAAACCAGAGGGTGGTTTTCAAGAAAGAGTAATCGATTTTTTAGGTTTTTATATCAGTGAGTGATTTTCTCTCATATGTTGTTATTCTTATAAGACATAAGGGGCAAGTAAGAGGTTCATTATGATTCAGCCGGAATGAAATCTGAGTATTATCGTGTTAAACATTACCAATAATTTCAAAAAGCAGTTACTCCAATATATACTTTTTTATTAATAAGTTCTAAAATATTAGTTGGGATATTCTGATTATGCTGAACAAGATGGATTCGTAAGACGATGAAAGTAAATTTCATCAGGAAAACACTCTTTTCAATGTATAGAAATAATTCAGTTTTCCTAAATAGATACACAAATTGGAAAAGTCTGGCATTCAAAAATCCATTGTCTTGATTCCTCTCTTCTTGACATCTGTCTTGCTACTCACAACAAATATTACCACTGCAGCATGATTTTCACATCAGCTCATCTTCATGTATTAAAGTAAGGACCTGTCCTTTTGCTCTTGACTGATGCTGCATTTGGAAGGATGAGTGCTCTCAGTCTTAGGATAGCCTCCTTTGTAGGGCCTGAGTTAAAGAAAGGAAGTAAGTACCCGGGGAAATTGCCCTAAGGATGTCCTCATCTGATGCCAGATGAAAGCACGTATTCTGTTTATTTTCTTAAGAGTAATTTGCTCCAACAAATTATATAAATGTACTGAATTACATGTTTACATAGTAAATTAAATAACAATAATACTCAAATTCCAAGATAAGATACTAATTGCAGCTTCCAAAATATACCTTAAAATAATTATTTTCTCTGTCTAATAGTTGTTATCAAATTATCTGGTGCCTACTCTACCTCACATAACAGGAAAAGTAAAATTTAGGTATGTCTAAGCAAAGGAAAAAAAAGATCACATGCAAATAGCCCCTTTAATGGCAACTCAAACGATTCTTTATATTGATTCTTTTTATGAACTATGGTTTTAGTTTTTACACCATCTCTAAGAAACGTCCTAACTCTCTTTAAAACATTTTATGTAATATTTTGCACTTAAGAGTCATTAAAAGTTGAGTGAACACTAATAATGCAAAATAAGTGAACCATAAGGACCTGAATTTCAGATAAAAACACTAAATTGAAATAAGATGTTTGAATAAAAGATATATATATAGGGATTTAATATTTGGGCTTAGGTTTTGAAATAATATATCTTAAGCAAGTTACTGGTTCAAGACCATCAGTCTTCCCTTAAATACAATGGTATTCCTTCTACATGCTTAAAAGATGTGCCTCCAAGTTCCCATGTGGTAATATGTCCTCAAAGAAATGGCTTAATTTAATGAAAAGCTTCCTTCAAAATTAGTAAATATAAGATGTCTTCACCTGTGTGCTCTTTACTTATAACCATCTAGAGTTACCACTGAAATCAAAGAGATCCATTTTTTAAGTAATTTACTTGCATGAGTGACGTATTTTATTCTACATCATAAGTAAAAGATATGTTTTCTTGACTGTGAAAAAATTCTCCTCTATGCCTTGTTGTATTTTTATTTCAGTTTTACAGACATGTTATATTTTGAATTCTACCAGCATTTGGCTGGCTAGCAATTTACAAACGAAGTGACTTAAGTGTCAAATTGCCTTTTGTCATGCATGAAGCCTATGAGCTCATTACATGTGAGAGATAACTGAGCAACACTACTACATATGGTGAGGAGGGGACATGGACACACTTTCAACGTCCTGACAGTATCCTGATGAACTGGGAATGGGCCCTAGGAAAAGAGTGAAGACAGAAAAATGGCTCCCCTTGGAAGAGGTTAAGAATTTCTCTAATAGCAGAATGAGTGAGCAAATCAAGAGAACCACAGCTCTGCTACTGTTTAAAAGACTCTAGATAACAATGTAAACATGTCAGGGCAAGAGCCATTTATTTCCTCTATTATCCTACTGGGTAAAAATTTGCAGTTTGGTGCAGCGAACAGAAGTCCTTTCAAACGTCTTGGGTTTTCCCTTTCATTTAATAATCTCTCAATCTCTTAAAGGCATTGAGTATATTTCTCTCAAAGAATAAGATGCATCAAGAAATACATTGTTGAGTGCTTCCTGACAATGACTTAACAACTCAAACAATGGAGCGTCTTCTTCCCTAGGAGTAATTTTTTGAAATAACACAAACGAGAGATTGGGAGAGGAAGGTGTTGTTCATGGTACATGTTTGAAAGGAGGAAGGGGTCTTTTATCTCTGAGTTTTAGATACCAGGCTCAGCTTATAATTTTATTAAAATTGAGAAGCCATGGTGTATCTAGAGTAAAAATGTGTTAGTTAATGGCTAGTCCCTGGATCTGAGAATTAGGGAACATTAATTAGAGTCCAGTTCAACCACTCACAAGTTGAAAGACTTTAGATAAGTATTAACTGTTTAAGCATTATTTTTAACAATGTAGTAAAAATGATCTCTTTCAGAAGCAAGTGACAGTAATATAAAATAACAAAGAGAAACATCTTTTGAAAAGTTAAAATATCCATAAGCTAGTATCTATGCGAAGAATAGTACACGTTTCTAGAATTCTAAAATAGTAATCCATAACATTTTTTTATTTCTCTTGTCTTTATAATGTAGAGACAAAGCTTTCCCCAAGTTCGGTTAATTTCACTACCATGTGATCCAAGACATCTAAAGTCATACTATAAATACATGGTATATTATACAGTAACTTTACTTTCAGTTTAAACTGCAGAATATGCAAATAAAATCCATATATTTATCAGATTCATAAACCCCAGGCTTTCAATATATTTATTGGCATTTCGATCAAAATAAGGGGGAAAAAAGGTTGTAATCCGTTTCTCCCACTGACCCTATCTAGCCCACCCGATGATTATAGCAGATGTGAATTAAATATAGATATATTTGCAATCAGACAGAAAGACAACATTGACCATATCTGAACATGGAACTGCCAACTTCGTAAATGTTAATGCCATAATAGTCTGGATTATGCAGTCACCGTTGCTATAATAACATTCATCTGCTGTCAGCACTCCTATGTTAAAACAAATTAGCTAGATGATTAATGAATATCAAAAACAGCATGTGGATTCTCCGTAGTGAGGTCCTACCCAGTGTGAAATCCACTGGCCTCCAAGTTAGTGAGATAATTTCTGGATCAAATAATGTTCCTGTGGACTTCAGAAGCATGTAGAAAAATGTTGCTGAGCACTGGATTGTATTCGATTGCGGGGTGGAGGCTATCCATCGCCACCTAACAGAGAGAAGACGGAGGTGAGGTATATGCCTCCGGTCCTGTTATTTGTTGTTAGGACAAAGCAGAGGCGTTTACTTCATCAAAAAATGAGCAGACTCAATCCAGAGTAAAAAGTCTGAAGAGCAAAGAGTTGTAATCATATAGATGAATTTTCAAATAAATTATATTATGGACTTCTGTAAGAGCTAATGGTTTCGGGTGTTTTCTTACCTCACTTCCACTTTCCAAAAGGCAAAGCTGCTTCAGTTTTCTTCTTCGCAGTCAATAACTGTCCAGAGGTGTAATATGAAAATGCAAATCAAGTTAGCCTTGAAATAAGCTTCCTAAGACTGTAAGATTTACGTTTATTAAGATACAAAACAAAAACTATATACACAAGCATATATAACATATATTATTGCATATAACAATATATATAATTTTGTTTAATATTTGTAAAACTCTGTATATGCACATATACAGAAACGCATATGGATAATTATACTTATATAAGTTTGTTACATATATACGTGCAGAATGCTACTTTATATGTTGGCATATGTACACATACACAATTTAGAAGGTGTTATCTATTATCACAGGATATAGAAAAAACATATAGTCTCACTCAATAACTCTACTGCCGTAAACTGATTCTCAAGAAAGTATTTAACAGAAATAATAAAATGCCACATTAAGATGTTCTTCATTGAAATTCTATGTTAGGGGGCACCTGGGTGGCTCAGTGGGTTAAAGCCTCTGCCTTCGGCTCAGGTCATGATCTCAGGGTCCTGGGATCGAGGCCGGCATCGGGCTCCCTGCTCAGGAGGGAGCCTGCTTCTTCCTCTCTCTCTGCCTGCCTCTCTGCCTACTTGTGATCTCTCTCTCTCTGTCAAATAAATAAATAAAATCTTAAAAAAAAAAAAAAGAAATTCTGTTAGTGAAAAGCTTTTTCTGTTCCCTCATTTATTTATATGTTTAGTTACTTATATTAGTCTGGACTCATTGGTATTTATTGCATGGGTTATAATCCATCACTATGCCTGTTTATTTTATTGTTCAAATTATCCCAGAACGGACCACTGGGAGCTACTTCCAGTCGCCTCCTGTGTTCTCTGACGTGGGCGATGTTCTCCTAACGCTTCCTTACTTTCTGGCACAACAGTTTTGTTGTTCCAGACTCAACTTGTACTTCCCCTGCCCCAGCACCATCCCCCGGGCCTCTTGGTTCATTTTACTTGACAATGATATTTAAAAACCACGATCAGGACCTTGGTGTGCTCACTGCTATTGAGTCGAGTTGCTTAGAGCCCTGCCCAGTGGGCGGAGCTAGGAACTCTGCCTGGGCAGACTTATTCGTCTGTCTGTAGTTTTAAACCAGGGAGTTCGTATACCTCTGATTCCAGTCCAACACCACAAAGCTCATTCTAGCTTTCACAGTTTTCTTTACTTGTAACTCCTGTCTTCAGCAGTGCGAAGCCTGGCTCTTGTTTCCATACCGTATTTACTTATGTTCTCAATCCTACAGTACACAGAAGGTGGCTTTAGTATTGCTAACTTGTTTCCTAGCTGGAGTACACTATTTGTGTAGATTTCTGTTCTCTTTAGGTGTACAGCACAAGTATTTGGTCAAAAAATATATATATATATATATAAACATATATCCCCCCAAGTTACTTTAAGTTAGTTCTTTTCTTCCCCACCTCCTTCAACTTGGTAACTTTTTTCATTAATAACAGGTTCTTTTATTGCTGTTTGTATTCCATTTGGGGATCTTTCCCAAAAATCTGGTTGATTTGATTTGTTGATTTGTTGTATGTATATATACCCCAAAAAAGCATCCTCAGAGAAACATGGCTCCTTCACCGTCTCCAGTGCCCTCTTCCCAGTCCCCACTGGCTCCACCATGTTTGCACCCACTCTGTGTAGGTGACCAGTATCATTAGTCTCTACCTTATTCTTCCTGTATTTCTTTTTGTCAAATGATAAGATATATATTGCATGTTCTTATAATCCCTTCTTTCTTTTTATGAAGGTGCTACAGAAAATTTTATTCTTTTTTTTTCCACTTAACCACACATCCTGGAAATCACTCCGTCTTGGTTCATAAAGATCTTCTGTATTCTTTTTTAGAATTGCATAGTATTCCGCTATGGGAATGTATGCTGGAAGGCTTAACCACTTTCTTAAATATAGTCCTTTAGTTTGTTTCTAATATTTTGCAGTTATAGTGATACATGAATCATTTTATACATGTGTATTTTTGTATTGTTGAAGGTCTACCTTCAAGACAAATTCCTAGAAATGGGATTGCTGCATCAAAAAACAAGAGTAGGGGTCATATGGACAGGTGTTACTGAGTTTCCCTCAGGCAAGTTTGTGTAGGCTTCCATATCTGCTCTCAGTGTATGAGGGCTTATTTTCCGTCATATTTACTAACAGAGTTTGTTTCATTTTTCGTAAATCTGATGGTAAGAAATGATATCTCAGTGGGCTTTTTTTATGTGCATTTCACAAATTATGAACGAGATTTTAAACAATTTTTCACATTATGAGCCATTTTCAAATCTTTGTGTGTGTGCCACAGATTTTAATAACAGTAGTAATATGTGTCTCCAAGTTTACTGGTTGATTTTAGTTAAATGCCTCTATTATTTTTGACCTCCTAGTTTTGAGAAGGATGTTCTTTATCCTGTAAAGGAAATATATTTCTAGTTCTAGACATTTTCTTTAAAAATAAGGAATGGGTTTAGATTCTATCATGTGAGTCCATATATCATCTTATAAATTCACTTTTGAACGTAATTAAATGTATTATAGCCAGAATTTCCCTTTAAATAACTTTAATTTTAATCATATTATAATCATTATCAATTAAAACTGGCAACTAACTGATCTTTTATTTGTTTTTTGTTCTCATTTGTTTTCATTAGACTTTTTTCAAGAGAACTCAGCTGTGAGTTCTATGAGCAAAATGAGAAAAATGGCTATGAGCAAAATGGCTGTAGCAAAGCACAGAAGGAAATTCAATTTTGTTATTTTTAATTCCCTTTTCTAAGTTGTAGACTCATGAGTGTGTATACACTTATGTTTGTGTGAGGGTAGATAGCTCGGTAGATACACTGACCATATTTACACTTGCTCACTAGCAATGCCTGCCATATTAAATCCACCCTTCAGCTACATCCAGATTATGTAACATTACTGTACTGTGTTAAGCCTCTCCTGTTGTTTGTTCCAAAGAATTTTTTTATACTCCCTATTTTCACTGAACCAAACAGGAGTAGGCAGCGAGCAATTCCACTTTATTCTTAGGCTCTTGTTGATCTATTCTAGAAACCCGGGAAATTTTTAGATTAGAGAAACACATAGCTATATACACTCCTAGTTCCTTCCAATTTTCTTTGTTCTTTTGAAATCCATGCATACTCGTTCGGATCCCGTGGCAGGAGCGCCTTCCTGCTGATTGCTCCCCATACCAGCACCTTGGTGCCCATCAGACGGCAGAGCTGTTTGGGCTGAAATCTCAGTGGTGTCACGAAGGAAAGCAAAGAAAAAGACATGTGTGTTTTCTCTGCTGATGATATACCCTCAATACTTAGACCCTTTTCATCACAAATTGTCACTACTGATAGAAAATATGCCATGTGCCCGGCTGTTCCTCTGCCTTTTCTTTTTTATCATATTTTACTTTTTAAACCTCTACCTTTTACTACTTCCTAGAGCACATACCTGAACGGAATCAGAGTGAAATGCAGCCACAAGTAACTGGCATCTGTAATCAAAACACACCTCTAGAGGTTTTGTGTTTGTTTTTCTATCTGTACACATGTGGTCTATAGACTTGTGGCATTTTTAAAAACATGTATGGGTGAAGTACCTCAATTTTTTTTTTTTACAAACATATCCCGTTATTCTACAGAATGCACCGGTGGTACACATAAGTCAGTCCATTAGCATAAATGTTCCTGCCTCGTCCATACGCACATACTGCAAATAAAGCAAAACACATTTAAACCGTATAAAAATCGTCAACCATAGGCACCATCATAGATCAGGCGTGATGCTAGGAATCAGGTCTCGTTGACTGAATCACAGGGAGTGAGCAAATTCCTCACTCTGAATTTTCTCGCTGTCAGACCCTTGTAGAGTGTTGGGGAATACGGAATATGCATTTTTACAAGGACAACCCCATTTCGCTCGTCAGCGCGCACTGTGATAGTATGGATGACAATGCCCACAGAAGACAAAAGTCTGAGAAGAGGGTTATTTGCTGTTACTTGAGTTTCTTACCGTGGGCACAGCACCTTATCTCTGTGTGTAGGATTTCTATCTCACCAGAAGAGAGAGCAGGACTCTGCCCGTGCTAAAACTCTATGTACCATAATTCATTCTCAGCCTGGACATACAGAATACTACAAATACTGCTTATCCAGGTGACTAATGACATAGCAGATGCTGATATGAATTGGTTTATTGCCTGGCTTTCGAAATACAATTAGTCCATCACAACATATTAGATAACCAGGTTTTTATAATTTATGTGAGTTTACCTGTTTATATTTTAAATGAATGTTAGATCTCTATACTGTCGGGGGTAAAGTTCTCACCTGAAGAGAAAAAACAATGAAAAGGCAAAGCAGCTTCCTTCCTTCCTCCTTTCCTTTTTTCTTTCGTACTATCTTTTTATTATTTTTGTTTGTACTGTTCCCACATGGCACTCATTTTTCTTTTCCATTCTGTTTCTTTGCACCCAGCTAGTCTCACCTAAGTTCAGAAAAACTTGGAACTGTATGCTTGCTTTTGAGTGGTCAGTTCTCTCTGAGGAGAAGCTGTTTGCTATTTTATTGCATACCCCTCGGGGACTTGCACATAATCTACCCTCATTCCGTGTGTCAAAACACAATGGAAAATTTTCTTGTAATATCGCCATGTTTTAAAATCTTCTTAGCTTAGTATCATCATCCTCATGTTGAGATGAGGAACCCATGCCCTGGAAAGATGCAGACACTCCATCTCAAAGCCTACAAAGCAGTAGAGCCAGAGTCTGACTCTTAAGCAGGAGTCGCCTACACCCAACTCTCTAACCTTTAAAGATGCGGGATCCAACAGTCTGCTTTTTTCCTAACAGTTATCTTCTTCAGCTGAAACTATCAGAATCGTTCCAATGTAGGGACTCACGCAACACACATAGGAAACAGAAACAAATTCACTCGACCACTAGTCTTTCAATCCATCCAGAAACACCCTAAGAGAGTTAGTAAAAATTGCCGACGAATTGTGCTTTTCTTGAATTCTTTTTCATGTACATCAAATACTAGTAGAACAACTTCCCAATGTAGTTTGCTTTTTGGTGTTGGGACATATGTTTTAATGAAGGACAATTTGGAAACTTTTATTAAAACCAAGTGGTACCAGACTGGAGACTGCAGAGAAGCAGGTCGCAGTATAAAGGTAGAAAGAGATCCCTGTACTCAGTCATTTATTTTCATTTGTTTTAATCTTTGTTTATCATCACAAAGCCTGGAATAATAGTGCTCTGAGGGCCCATGCTAGGGAAATAGAAGGAAATTGAAGTTCACGGTGTCAGTGGCACACATTGCCACCCTCTCCAGGAAAGGGAAGGGAATCTGAGAAACCTCAGGACAATTAAAATTTGATTTCCATATCCTAACTGACAATGTGCTACTCACCTGCTGTGGGATTTGGGCCTCTTACCATATCTCAGTTCCTACAGGGAGGGACTGGACCAGATGTAAGCAATTTAATAATAAATTTACATGAGTAACTACTTGGCTATCGATGGCTGTTGCTGTGTCATTTTGAATAATGGAAAAGCTTGAATTTTAAAGGTAAATAGGAGAAGTTGGATGCTCTAGGCAGTAAAAAGAGGTTGGACTCTTTTTTGGCATTTATTGGGTTAATTGTTTTTTTTTTTCTCCCCTCCCTTAACATACCCTGAGTAGTTATACAATATAAAAAGCTCTTTTTCATATCCCCGCAGTGTGTACTGGGACTCCACATATAGAATACCCCCTCCCCCCCCAAAAAAATTCAGACAGTGCCAAAATCTACATTTTCATTTGGCGAACTAGTTAAATCTATTCATAATCTGGTGCCTGAATCAAATTTCAGAGCCGACTAGACTGCCTTGGCTCCTGGTTTTTGTTGCCCGACCTGTCTCCGACTGAATTTAGCTATGATGTTACATCTTTAGCTGTAGAAAATTTCTAATAAGGGTGGCCTGTTTTCCTTTGCCATTGAAGGGTTCATACACAAGATTCAGCATTTCCGAGCAGGGGCCCATTTTCAGCCACCATGGTACATTTTTTGGAAAGAAACTCCTTGTTTTTTTAACTATTTTTTATTTTCCCTCTTTCTCTAAATGTTCACTTTAATGGCTCTAGCACTACATAAAACTCATGTATTCTCTAATGAACAAATTGTGCAGAGAACGTTGTCAGGAATCAAGAGAGAAGGCACGAAGATCTAAGGGATTAGTTGCAAAAACAGATGGGGTTTTTCTATTCGCAACACAGAAAGAGCATTTAAAGGGAGGTCAGGAGCAGCTTGGGGTGCCTAGGCGTCCAGTGCGAGGGTTATTTACCTCTGGAAGAGTATTCTGTCTTGAGGAGAGAGAAGTGGAGGGAAAGAGAAGATTGGAAGGTCATTCGCCAGAAGGCAATGCAGTGGGAGACTTAGCTGAAATGAGAAAATAATGACTGGATCGTTGAACCTTAGGAAGTGACCACAGGTTTCAGTTTGCTTTGGATGGTCCAGGTAGACGATATCGTTATCCTGTCCGACTTCTAAATTGGACGATCCATCACGTAGTCACTCTGTATGTTGTTCTTTTAAGGAAATCCACGCTAGGTAACTATTTTAAGGCATTTTTATTGGATCGTAGGAAATACTGCCCTTCCTCCTTTTTTTTTCCCCCCCTCAAAGCATGGAGAACTTTTGTTATTCCATGAAAATATCACACAGTAGGCCATACCGCTGTTTACTTAAATACTACTGCGGAGTTTTGTCAACACCACATTAGCACAGTTAGTAGAAATCAAGATGTATATGAGGACTTGGCAAGATAGTGAATGTTTTGGTGTATGTGTGGGCCACAGGGTCTCTGCTGTACTTACGAGCCGTGTCAGTGTAGCTCTCGAGGCAGCCACAGATAATAGGGAAACAAATGGATGTGGCCGCGTGACAATAAAACTTTATTGACGAGAAAAGATGGCAGGCCCCACAATTTAACCTGGGGGTAGATCCCTGCCGGTCCCTGCTTTAGAAGACCGTGGAGTCATGAGAGTCGGTTGAGGGACGTATTGACAAACGCAAAGGCAAGCCACAGTAAAATATGACAAGACCGTTAATTTATTTATATGGAAAAGGAAACCCGAACTAAACAACCCATAGCTGCCTGCTATGTTCAGAGGGGCCGGTCTGGGTGGTGAAATTAGTGATTTAGGTAGTACCTGTGTGTCCTCTGATGATTTTCTTAAGTTTCTGAGCATATTTTACTCCAGTACTCAGGAGAAAGGTGGGGGGGGAAGGTGACAAACCCCAGGTCACGATTTCACTGGTTAGGGGTGTGTTGACTTGTTCCCACAGCATGTTGTTCTACTTCAGTGCGCAGAAGTCAGACTGCTTGGGTCGGGCTCCAGGCTCCAGCATGAACCAGCTGGGCGTTTGGCCCAAGTTATATAACTGCTTCTTTTTTTTTTTTTTTTTAAGATTTTATTTATTTATTTGACAGAGAGATAGAGAGCACAAGCAGGCAGAGCGACAGGCAGAGGGAGAAGGAGAAGCAGGCTCCCCGCCGAGCAGGGAGCCCAATGTGGGGCTCGATCCCAGGACCCTGAGATCATGACCTGAGCCGAAGGCAGCGGCTTAACCGACTGAGCCACCCAGACGCCCCGATATGACTGCTTCTTGTCTTAGTTTCTTCTTCTGCCTATAAGGATAATCAGGAATAATTACCCCATGAGGTGTTTGTGAAGACTGGGCTTCTATCTGTAGACCTTTGAGAATAGTATCTTGTCCCGATTCAATAAATACAATTCTTTTCATGAACTACACAGGATGAGGATATCTGACATCCCTCTCATTGAAGGTTTTAGGAGTTCCCTGAGGAAATTGGGTAAACTCTGATTTTTCCCAATTCCTAACTTGTAAAGAAATGCAAAATAAATATTGTTATTCATTGATATTATTATTATTTAATTACCTACCATACAGTTTGCCTGGCGATACCACTAAAGGAAAAACAACCATCAAAAAATCACTCTATCCTCTATTTTTATAAACTAATGTTTAAGTCTTAAATGGCTAAAAGTTGGAGATGTCCACAGAGTCTAAATATTACAGCTTTAGCATGATTTTAGTATTAGGAACTTCTAAAAAATGCTTCCTAAATGCTGTCGCATAGCCAGCCTCTCACCTTCTGGGGCCCAGAGCCCAGGTGAGACTTTGTGACTCTACCCCGTGTGTGCGGTGCCCGGTTACTCCCGCAGTGCACACGGAAGTTGGGAAAAGGCACAGTTTTCCCTTCAAGGAGCCGCAGGTACCCACTAGAAAGGCCACCAAGAATTAAATCCAGAAATAGTTTTTATATTTTGATTAATGGATTTTTCTCCTTGCAATTTCTCTACAAATAACGTCAGAGGAAATGCATTAACACCTCCCAAAGTGGAAGTCGTCGGCATTTTCTGCTGTATCCAGCAAATGAGAGTCTGACACAGACTCGGGGAGGCAGACATGAGGGGAAAGTGAAGGGAGGGGGTGGGGAGAATGGGCCGCCATTAACAGAGATTGGGATCTCTACATTTGCGGGGAGGCCCTTCTTTTTTTTTTAAAGATTTTATTTATTTATTGGACACAGAGAGAGAGATCACAAGTAGGCAGAGAGGCAGGCAGAGAGAGAGGAGGAAGCAGGCTCCCCGCTGAGCAGGGAGCCCAATGTGGGGCTCCATCCCAGGACCCTGAGATCATGACCTGAGCCGAGGGCAGAGGCTTGAACCCACTGAGCCACCCAGGCGCCCCCAGGGAGGCCCTTCTATAATACTTTTTTTTTTAACTCGTCTCTTTCGTTCTTGAAAAAAGAAACCAATCGTCCCATCCTTTTCTTTTTCTTTCCCAATCTTCTTTATCATTGAGCTCTTTGTAGCCTTGTCTCCCCATTTCCCACATTTACTCTTCTTTGTTGTGTGTTTTTTCCTCTTCCGGTGCAAGCACGTCAGCGTGTATCTTTCAGTTAAGCCAAAGCCTAGGAGCTCCTGTAAAAGGTCATGAAAAATTCTCCTGCCAGCAAAATTTTAGCCAATCCCCTATTAATTATTCTGTCTCACTTAATCCTTTCTGCCCTTTTCTTCCTCAGCCACATTCCCGCTTTCCAAGTAACTGTAACTATCTTCCTCTCTCACCTTCTAGTGGAATATCTCTTTGGCTTTTTTTTTTTAATCATTAATATGATGATAAAATGTCTATTTCTTTCATCAGATAAAAAGGGTAAAGGTTTATTTGTGTCTTTCTCATAATTCTCTTGTTCTCATTGCCTGACACATTGCACATTATACGTGCTCAGTAAGTGTTTATTAAATGGATTACCTCAAAAATAACCTTCAAAAACTCATTTATTTTGGCTTACTATTAGGAAATATTACTTAGGCCCACTGTGTTGTGCAAGACATCACAAAATGACCATCAGTTACTGCAGATATCTCAATTAATTTGGCTGTAAAGATTTTATGATGAAAAATAAATAAGTGGGGCGCCTGGGTGGCTCAGTCCATTAGGTGTCTGCCTTCCACTCAGGTCATGCTCCCGGAGTCCTGGGATTGAGCCCGAGTTGGGCTTCCTGCTCAGCGGGAAGTCTGCCTCTCCTTCTGCCCTTCCCCCTCCCCCTGCTCGTGTTCTGTCCCTCTCTCTCTCTCTCAAATAAATAAAATCTTTAAAAAAAAGAAAAAGAAGCAAACAATAAGAAACACATTTATTAAAAAATGAAGCCCATTTATGCCTTTTTTCTTAACCAAGCGTGGTGGTATATTCTCAGTTCTTTCTTTCCTTGGATAAAAAGGTTACCCAGTCTGTGAAGCCCCCAGTGTAACTGTACAGATTCCTGATATCAGGGGGCTCCCATAATGTTTCTACTTGTCCCTTTCTGACTAACAAACATATTTCAAAGAAATAATCGACATGTCATGAAACACAGGGACACTCTTACCCTTGGATGTTCTTTTCCAAACTTCTACCAGTTTCATCTGGATTTTAAGCAAATTCAACAGAGCTAATACAACATACTGCTAAGAAAGGGTAAGAAGAATATGTATCTATAGCAATTATTATTTTGAAGTAAATCTTCAGTTTCCTTCTTAGAAAATATAATGGAGGGCCGTGGGCCAGGGCTACTGTCATCTCCTTTTTAAAAAGGTCCTGGTCCAACATCGCCATTGGGTGAATTCCCTAGACTCTTCTTTTTTTTTTTTTTTTTTTAAAGATTTTTATTTATTTATTTGAGAGAAAGAGAGAGAGAGAGCATGAGCAGGGAGGAAGGGCAGAAGGAGAGGGAGAAGCAGACTCTCCAGCTGATCAGGGAAACCGATGAGGGGCTCCATCCCAGGACCCCGGGGTCATGACCTGAGTCGAAGGCAGATGCTTAACCGACTGAGCCACCCAGACGCCCCCCTGACTCTTTTCTCTATTTACCTAGCACCCTGCTCTGCCCTCAGAGTCTCCACTGTGTGCATGGTTTATAACTATTTCCCTTGACGTCTGTCTCTTGTCCCTGAAATGAAGTTCTGCGAGGGCATGGTGCTCACTTTCATTTTCCCTCCACCGCAGTGAGAAAAGCACTAAATGAATCTCTTGTGAATGAATTCAGCTGTGTAAATCGTGTGCAAAATAGGATCTGGACCATCGATTTGAGACATTATCAGCTGAAACGGGATCAGGTTGCCTTTCCGTCAGGAGGAAAGTAGCAAACCTACCGTGTTTGACATGTTTCCACTCGTCCACATAAACCTCGCTTAGATTTTAAGGTCTCTGCATCAGGGGGGGGGGGCACTGTCCCATCGGCCCCACGACCCACTGGCTCCGTGCCGTGGCCAGCATGGTGTCAGTCGGACCAAGAGCAGGCTTTACTTGCACTCAGAACTTTTTCTCCAGGGACCTGCGTACTCCTCTGTCCAGAGGCTGGGATCTAAATGCTGTTTTGCAGGGGCGCCTGGGGGGCTCAGTCCGTGAAGCATCTGCCTTCAGCTCAGGTCATGATCTCGAGGTCCTGGGAGGGAGTCCCAGGTCCAGCTCCCTGCTCAGCAGGGAGCCTGCTTCTCCCTCTCCCTCTGCCCCTCCACCTTGCTCGTGCTCTCTCTCTCAAGTAAATAGATAAAATCTTTAAACAAATAAATAAGTAAATAAATGCAGTCTTGGAAACGGGTGTCTGCAGAGCCGGAACGTAAGTCCTTGCTGTTGTCGCCACTGCGACTTAGAGGCAATTTTTCTCACCTGATACGTCAACCCCACTACTCCACAAACAGAGCTGTCTTTGCTTTTTGTCCTTAAGGTGTTGACACAACACAGCCCTGATCTAGAAGACAAGGAAGGCCCACAGTCCAAATGCAATTTTTACTAATTTAAGTGCATTGAACCCAGAGGGAAAGCCAGGAGGCTGGGTTGGTCAGGGTCATTACTGTGCCAAGTTTGGGTGGGTTTGCACTAGCCGAGCTGTAGTGCCAACACCGATCATGCCGGCCCTGTAAATTAAGCTGCCACACCTCGAATGGACGTAATGCCCTTATTTTGACGGAGTTCCCATTTCCAGTGATTCACACTTTACATTTAGACACTTCTCCTATAGGTGTTTGCCAAAGGCCTTTTCTGGCAGCTAAGCACTGAATTAGTTAGAACTTAGATTGGGAACCATGAAAATTACCTTTACGTCTTCCGTGAGCCAGATGTGGACCTTAGATATCCAGGGTCAGAAGCACCTCCGAACACATGCCCTTTCCACCCTTCATGTCGCCATCACGTTTGATGAGATTCAGGACCCAAGCTGTTGGTCAGGGACTGTGAAGGGTATCAGATCTGGACAGCCCCAAGCATAGTAGGTATTTATTAACAACTGCTAAATACCATCGTCAGAAGTGTGACTCTGGGGTGCCTGGGTGGCTCAGTCGGTGAAGCCACTGCCTTTGGCTCAGGTCATGATCACAGGGTCCTGGGATCGAGTCCCGCATTAGGCTCCCTGCTCAGCAGGGAGTCTGCTTCTCCCTGTCCCTCTGCCCACCCACCCTGCTCTCTCTTGCACTTTTTCTCTGTCTCTCAAATAAATTTTTTTTTTTTTTTACTTAAAGTCTCATCAAAGGGGTACGTTTGTTCTCAGTCCTTGTTCTAGAAATGACAAAGGATTTCGGTTCTGGTGTTTGAGGGTCGGTGAGCATCGAGAAAATTTTCTCATTTAGTTTAGGGAGGAAAGCTAGTGATGGGTAACGTGACTTCTGTGTCCCAGCAGGGTCCTAATGGTTTTAAAAGCAGGACTTGCTTTAGTCCTTCAAATTTATTTGGAGCCAAACAGCTATTTTTCTAAACTCTGCCTGAGGTCCACATTTCCAAACCCCGCGCCCTTAAACACTACTGCAGGGGTAGGCAAACTTTACTCATAAAGGACCAAGTAGTAAGTATTTTAGGGTTTGCCAGTCAGATGGTCTCTATCGCAAATACCCAATTCTGCTCTTAAAGCTCACGGAAGTGCCAGAAATAATACGTAAATAAGTGAGTATAGCTGTTCCAACAGAAGTTGGTTTGCAGAACCAGATAGTAGGCCAGATATAGGCCAGGGACCGAAGTTTGCCAAACCCTGTCCTACTCTATCCCCTGAGATAGATAGATTGATAGATAGATAGATAGATAGATAGACAATTTTAGATATATATTTTTAGTTTTCTTTCAGGCTTTCAACAACTTTTGGAGGACCGGATCTTAACCGCATTGTATAAATTCTCTTTTTCTCTCTCCTTTCATCCATTCCACAAATATGTATTGATCACTAATTCAGTCCTTGTTCTAGAAATGGCAGTCTATGAATCCCTGCGTTTTCCCTTATTCCTTCGTTTTGTGATCTTTCTTACTTATTTCATTCATCCTTTCTTTCTTGAGGAGATTTCAGAGTTCCTATGATTTGCCTAGTATTCCCTAAATTTCAGATTATGAGAAAACCTTTACTTTCCTTCTTTCTAGAAAACTCACTTTCAGCTCAAGACGTTGGGTGACCTTCTTTTGATATAAAGCACTGGCTCACCCTCTCTGAGGTTTCCACTCAGGTTGTGTATAATCAGCAGTTTGGGAATCTGTAATGGATTTTCCAGGAGGCAACTCTGATGAAAATGTCAACTTTCTAAACAAAGACAGTTGTCAGAATGTTCTTTCAGAAATCCAGATTAGTCCCTGTTTTCATCAGGTTGAATTTTCAGTTCTTCAATCTGTAAGGGGGCATTGCCACCTGGTGGAAAAAATATTGAGGGGGTTAGGTGATCACCTGGGGAAAACAGGAGGAAAACACAGCATATCTGCGTAGACTGGAAAATTTTACCTTGGTAATGTCATTGCAGTGCCTAGTGGCATGAAAATCCACCTCCTTCCATGTTCAGAACATAAAACAAGTAAATGCAAGTAAAAGCTGTTAACGATTGCATTTTAATAGATCCTAGAGATTTTATTTCTTAGAAATAAGTGACTTGAAATACCATGTTATTCCTAATTGTTAAAACTCCTCTGGACCCATTTCTTCACCATTTATAGAATTTTTCACTCTTTTTCTACATTTTCAGTTACTTCTTCTGCATGGGCTTTTTTGTTCCTATTTTCAGTAAGTGATGAGATATGTATTTTTTTTTCCACACGTGTGTGTGTATATGAACTCTCCTCTTAAGCTTAACCTAAGATGCCTTTGATCAACTTTTTAATGTCCATTCTTCATTGACCAGCCTCTACCAGCTGCTCCTGCATTCTGTCTACCTCTTCACAGTCAAGCCTTCTGAAATCTTCCTTCCATGTCCCGTCACCTGGCTAAGTCTGCTCCCAGAAATGCTTAGCTTGACTTACTCAAATAGCCATCCCCAATCCTTATGCTCGCTGACCTCTCTATGACCTGAACGTGGTCCTTGAAATTCTTCCTTGGTTTCCTAATTCTGCTGTTGGTGCTTTCCTTGTCGCTTCTGCATTTGCTTCCTATCACCACTTTTCTTCGCTCCACTTCTCTGTGTGCACAAAAGCCAAACATGTTATCTTCAGCCCTCTCCTCTTTAAGGCCTCACTTTCTAGATTCATTCATTCACCCACGTGGCTTTAACTCTTCTTTGGCCCACACGCACATCTGCTTCCCCAGACCTGTACCCAGGATGTGCTCTTGTCTTCTTTCCTACTTTTTCACATGGGATCCTAAATTCAGGTTCTCAAATCAGCTGAAAATTACTCTTGACAAAATTAAAAGGAACGTATTTCCTATAGTAATAATCATATTGACCAATTCTTCCATTGAAATGAAAGCATATTTTCCCTAATATTCACCTGGAAATTTTAGAGCCATTCATAAACAATCCCTCTGCTTTATTGTTCTTATCCAGGCTGTCATCTCGTGCTGTTGGCTTCTTTTGTAATATTTATCTTCAGTGTAAACTTCATGAGTAGAAAGGCCTTGCTTCTTCTGCTTACCATTGTCTTCTAGTGCCTAGCACAGGACTTGGCATGTCATATGTGTTTAATAAATACTTGTTGAAGAATAAATGAAGAAAAAACACTCATAAACCTTTCTCTTTTCCATTTCAATGGACAGGATCTTTGTCATCTCCTTTTTATTGATCCCAGGATCCCAGATGCCCTTGTAGATTGCAGCCTTCTCACTGGACTTGATCAGAGTCTCCCAGGTGGCTCATTAATTGAAAGTTTCCTGGTCCTCATTTCCGCTGTTAGGATTCACTAGAGCTGAGCATCCAGAAGAGGAACGAGCACAACGCTTTACTCAGAGTCCTGGCTTTTCTTTCTCTTCTGGGCTCATTTATTAATGTGAACTTCTCTCTAAATGTTAACAAATTCTACTGGAACCAGAAACCCAAAATTCATACCCAGTGGTCCTCTTAGGATTTCACTCTTACTAGTTGTCATTTTTCAAACAAATCAGGTAGACTTCAGGGGAGGATTAGGAGATCAGGTCTCAGAGCCCCAGCTTTATTTCCTATCTCCTTAATCTCTTAAATCATATCTATATCATGTCCTTTCTGTACAGATCAAATGAGACCCTTTTTATAAGAATGACGTGTAAAGGAATACACTCAGTACCTGCCACTTAGGTGGTGGTTCTGGTATTCTATTTCTACTATAATTATAATAGGCTTAGCTACAAAGTTCTCATTGGCCAAATGGTTACAAAATTATAAATTCAGTGGAATGCTTCTCTGAAACCGTGTATCCTATTAAACTCTTTCTAGAACATTAATTAGTTTGTACATTCTTTATGGGAAATCTCCTATAGACTGATATCTGCGTTTGGAATTCTATGTGTTGCCTTTGAAAGAATAAATGTGCAGCTCCGCCTTACAGGAAAGGAAGCTGGTGAAGCAAATATAAGTCTGTCTGTATGTAAAACTACTACAAAACATATTGCTGAGTCAGAAAAGGGACAGTACTTTTCCCTGTGTAAGTACCTTAGAAAAAACATGGATGTCACACACGAATTTCTCAGACTATTAAGTAGATTGCTGTATTTGAACATTTATGGAGACCACATGGCTTGTTCATGTCTATATTCCCAAAGTCTGGCATACAGCAGAAGGTTGAAAACATTGATTAGGTAAGAAACTCACTCTTCCATTATGGGATCTTAATCATATGAAAATGTTATTTTTGCTGTCTTGCTTTCCAGCAGGGTCTTCTCCAGAGCTATTTGTTCCTTAATCAGTTGATCCCATTGCTAGGTAACACTTTATAGTTGCAAAGTGGAAAGTTGATTGTAACGAGCTTAAGCTGGCCACACAGCCTCACCTGGAGACTACACACACACACACACACACACACACACACACACACACACACACACACACACACACACACTCTCCTCCCCCTCCCCCGAAACTTCTAAGTGGCTAGATGTTGCCATGTGACCAAATTTTCACCAAAGGGATATGTTGCAAGTAGCTATAGAGTTGTGGCTGGAACAAATTGGTGTTCAAATATCTGTTGAGTGAATTAAAAAATGAGTGAAATGGGGGGGGGCGCTCACATGTTCAACTTCTGCCTCTCCTTAAGACACCTCTGACTTGTGTCCCTCCCTGGCACGTGGGTGAGCCCACGATCCAGCTCTGAGCCTGCAGATGACCACAGTACTCTAGGACAGGGCTTTGCCAACTTCTTCTCTGAAGGGTCACATAGTAAATATTTCAGATTTTGTAGCTGTGAGGTCACTGAAATACTCCACACTCTGCTCTTAGGGTCAAAACAACCGCAGACAACTCGTATGCAAATAGGTGTGGTCACGTTCCAGTAAAACTTCATATACAAGAACGGAGAGCAGGCTGGATCTGAGCTTTGAGCTGGGGTTTGCCTGCATTTGCCCTAGGGGGTAGATGGGGAACAAGACAGGGGAAAGTGGAGAACTCGTAGGCCCTCATGCAGCTATGCCACCCGATCCATCTGGTCTGCTCAGCTCAGGGCAGTAGTATGGCAGACAAATAAATACCTTATTCTTTAAACCATTGTATTTTAAGGTTTCTTTGATATAGCTGAGTTAGTTAAGTAGTGTGTGCAGGATATAATAAGGTGCTAACTGACTTTATTATTATTTTTATTGCTGTTGTTATTATAATCATCGTCATCATCATCAGTATTTTAAGTCTATAATGATCCTGGGATAGATCGCCTATGATTAGACACAGAAGTAGCCAGTGGGGAGGGGTGGAGAAAAGACACCACAAAACTATTCTAGTGTTTGATAAACTCCCTTAATTCTATCGTCGTAACATTGAAATGACTGGAGCATTTTAATTTCATCTTGTCAAATGAGGAAACAAAATATGAAATAGATTCAGTGTCTTGCCCAAAGTCACAGAACCAGATTGCAATGAGATTATGGTGTAAGGTCAGTTGTATCTGATTCCAAAGCCTCTGCCCACTGTGCCGTGTACTGGGGTAGTTACCGTTTTGTTTGGATGTGTATTTTTATTAATATATCCAGGCCTACTAAGACTAGAAAGAAAATCCATATCCCATTGTTCTTTATGTTGACCAAATACTTAAAAGTAGCCATAATAATACATAAAACAGTCCTTTATTTGGGGACATATCTCAATAGCAACTTGCTAAAGGCTTCACACAAAGACATGGGGCTCTGTGAGTGGCTGCTCCGTCCATCCCTGCCCCGTTCGGTACGGTGGTCACTTGCCCCATTGCCTCTTCACATTACAGGAAATTAATGTAATTAAAAAAAAACTCCATTGCACCCCAAAATTGGCACTTCCTTAGTGGCACTAGCCACACTGAGCACGTTCATGTGTATGGGGCCACTACTTGGGACGATGTAGATTATGGGATATTGCCTCGTTGCGGAAAGTTCTATGGGCCAGCACCGCTGTCTTCCACTAGATTTGATCTTTTTGGTTTCTATGCACATTCAAGCTCTCACTGCTTACCTTTGGGGTACCCAGATGGCTTGTCCATTAGCAGCATCCAGAAGAAGCTGCCCCACCTCCAGTCTCCTTTCTTTAGTTGCCCCGTGGCCCCTTCCTTCTTTTCTCCTTCTCTCTCCCCGCCCCCATGACCCTGCCACTTGTGTGTTGGCTGTCATGCCTTCAGCACTAATTGCTTCCCAGTAGGATGGAGCCAGGGTCTCCGATGGCATAGAAGCCGAAACAAGAAGGGGAAAAGCCTCGGCGGCGTGTGGAATCTGGCCTCAAAGTGCAGAATCTGCAGGCAAACCAAGTTTTCACACTGTCCCTATGAACAATCCCCTAAGTTATTGTGCTCCAAGAGTGTCTGCATCTCTTTACTCTCCCTGCTAGAACCCAGAGGGAAGCGGGGTGGGGAAACCGCCGGCCACCTCCACTTTGGATGGTCTCTGTTTGTGTATATGCTTTTCTTTGGGCGTGCACTTTCCTACCCCGTGGAGAGTGTGAAAACCCCACCTCACAGCAAACGCCCCCCACCACAGTTGGCCACCCTCCTGTTGCTTAAGAAGCTACAGGATGGGAAGCCACATTGTGTCTTTGGGCAATGCTTTTGTTGAGGATGGGCTCACTTTTTTCCTTTTTTAAGATTTTAGCCCTTTATTAGAGAGAGAGTGTGTGTGCACAGGGGGAGGAGCAGCGAGGGAGGGAGAGGGATAAGCAGACTCCACGCGGAGCCCGACGCAGGGCTCGATCCCATGACCCTGGGATCACGACCTGAGCCGAAACCGGGAGTTGGCCGCTCAACTGACAGAGCCCCCCAGGCACCTGCGGTTGAGCTCACTTTTATTAAGAGAACACAATGGCCAGAGTTTACAAAAGCGGAAACTCACAGGAAATGGTTCAGTGTGCTCCACTGTGGCAGCCCGGGTGGGATCCATAATCATGGATTAAACTCGAGTCTGCATTTCTGTCGGCGTCACGCATGTAGGACCGAGAAGGCGATCACGGTTGCTCGGCTCATGCAGAAGATGTAGGTGTCCTGCTACTCTTGCAGCGATGTCTCATGAGGAATCCGCAGTGGGCCAAGCTGGGATTGGGACCTAGGTCCCTACCACCCACCTGTCATCTTCAGGAACAGCCATTCCAAAGATAGAGATGCATGCAGAGATCAGCACGCTCAGTGTTCCTTGCCATTGAACTTGTTAACAGAACAACATATTTTGGGGAAAGTTAATCCCCTGTTAGAAAACTTGGGACTTTTTCGGTGTCCGTCACAAAGGGAGGGATTTGGGGGAAACTGCTCCCTTTTGTTTCTGTCTAGAACTGGTCCAAGGGGTACTTGGTGATTTGGATGTTTAAATGAAATAATTGTTATTTGCCTTCCGGAGTGAGAATTTACTTTCTTTGACCCTCCTTTGGAGTTCTTCGTTTTAAGATAAGCTCAAATATTGACAGAACTGGGACCGAGATTAAAGAGCATATAAAATGCATTAGCGTTCTACCAAAGGAAGAAGAAAGAAAAACCAAGGGGCCTCTCCCACAGTAAATAAAAGCGACAGAGGTTCTTAAGAAAACACTGCGGAATTTCATTCGTGTGTATAATGAAATGGATTAAGTTTACAGTGGTCTGAAGAACAGGATGGATCCTTCACCTTGACACCCCCAGGAACAAACCACAGTATTGCCCGAACTCCGTTTTTATTCATCGTGACCATTTTCTTTTCGGCGTGTATCATAATCTGATACGTAATGAAAACCAGCTGTTGCCCCTCAGAGGAGAAGAGGAAAGAGTCCGCCAAGTGTTCTAAAGCCTGGAGAGGCCCGAGATCAGCAGCCCGGGATCTCACTTATTAAGTCCTTAAAGAAAGATGGAGTTTGATGGGAAGGAGGAGGGGGAGAAAAGATTACTCGGTTGATCATTCTACGTTTTACCAGATAATCAGTCATCCACACGCAGTACGTGTTATCTGAAGCTCCCATTTTTTCCCTCAATCGAGGGCTGCGTGCTCTCTTAGGGTTTTTAGATGTATCCCAATCTGGCCAAAAGAAAAAAAAAAAGTGCATCTCGCTTATGATAGAAGCAGGATTAAGGATTCAAAATGATGACTAATTATTGACAGGGGTAAATAGAGAATTATCTGGTTCCCAGTTAATATAAATTAATATGTTTAATGTAAGGGTAGGACAGAGCAAAGGGGAGTTCCCATTTCCCCTCGTAAAATATTTACTATTCAGGCCCTCACCAGCTCTACCAGTCAAATATTTACTGTCAAAGTTCAGGAGCAAGGTGAGGCATGTGGCCATTCACGGTGTAATGGTCGGAGCCGGCCAGATTGGAGTCAGACCCCTATGTTTTGAGTCCTCATTTAGCACCCTGGCTCTCTGTGGTCGTGGAAACAAATCACTGAAGAGCTTTCTGTCAAGCGAGTTGTGAAACAAAGTCTATGTTTTAGAAAGGCTGTTGACAAACCTGTGCGTGTTTTTTTGAGGTCTGTGAGATTCTATGATGAAAGTAATAACTAAATTGTTTATTTGGAAGTCGTCTTTTATTTACTCATTTGATCACAGATTTTCATATATATATGAATATATATATAGATACATGTATCTCTCTCTATATCTCCATTATCTTTAAAATCAACTTGGAATATAGCAGAGATAGGGAATTTCTCTTTAGACCTTGTTCTCTTTTAGAACATTTTGACCCTTCTCAGGGTTCCAGGTAACCTAGCGTGGAGGGTACGGCTTTCTCCAAAGAGCGCATGATAGAGTACACTGTATGGATTCATGCGTGATTGGGAATTCCCCGTTGATTTCCTCCGCTGGCTGAGAGAGGCAAGGGTGGGGAGAGGTGGGAATATTTAAGGTGAAGCAGGGGGGCAGGAGAGCACAAAGAGATCTTTCCCTGCCCCCAAGCTTGTCTTTTCATCCATTTCATTCGGCCTCCATTTTGATATTAAATTCACATCTAACTTTTTCTTTCTGCATCTGTCCAAAATAAGCAAATATGCGCTGTTTGTTGCAACAGGATTTACACGTCTGAAATGACTCAGCTTTCAACACTTCCTAAAGATTTGTGAGTAGGACTCCTGCCCTCTGTCTGGCTTCTAAAAGCAATACAGACCTGAGTCAACTTCCTCATAAAACTGACCAAAACACCGAACTAGAATTCATCTATTCCTCTGAGGAGTATAAACAAAGGCTGTTGGAAAGAATATATCAGTTCTCCTACTTTGGTTGGGTAAATGGGAGCTTTTATCCCGGACATTTCTCTTCTGTTTTAATGTTTTCAACTGCAGCAATGTGCTAAACAGAGAAAATCCATTCTCAGGACTTTCTGGGATTTGGGTCAAATGTCCCTTGGTTGTCATTCTAATCTTAAAGTTCTTTAAACAAAAGAGCTTTGTCTCAAAACATGGATCAGTTATTTCCTAAATTAGGTGAATAGCTTACCTAAGCTAAGACAGGAAGCCACTTTATTAATGGAGTTCAGAACAAACCCACAACATTAAAACATTTGATATTGCACATAAATACAAAAGGGAAATAAATCTGGCTGAGAACAAGAAAAAGGCCTAAGTCCAATCTCTCTTAAATTCCTTGAAGTTAGGGAGAAAAAAAAAAAAAAACAACTTAAGATGTCCCAAATTTTCATACTATTTTTCAACTTTTCTTGATCCCTTATACTGTTTTCATTAAAAGCTCATGTCTTAGGCACTCTCTGCTGTATTTATTGTTCATTTCAAAATAACTGTTTGGAAGAACTGCTTGAAAATTTTCATCAGAAGGCATGAATAAAGTAAAGAAAATATGCCTTAGCAGGATTTCTGCTTCTCGTTATCACGTGGATTTACCCTTCCTTGTCTCAGAAACACTAGGAAGGATTGAAAAAAGTCAGTATCCCCTCATCATTACCAGAGTGAGTATGCACATTCATCTCTGTGCATTTCCCCAGATTCGCAGCTGCTTCAGACAAAATGCCCAAAAATTTTTCTAAAAAATATCAAAAAGAAAGAAAATGATTCAGTGGAGAGCAATCTCCTGGTCTCCTGACTGATGGTAATTCCAATGTGGCACATGCCAGCATTTTCTAAGTATGTTTGCAGATCACCTTGCATGAGAATGTTTCTTTAAAGAACTTACTATGCACGCACTTTACCTTAGAATTCCTGAGTCTTCCAGAGAGTGAGACCAGGAATTCTGTCCTTTGAACTAGCTCTCCAAATGATGGTTATGCATGCTAGATTTTGACAACCATTGGAATTGCATAAAACTATATCAAAACACTATTTCAAGCAAAGGCTTGAAGCATAAAACAAAAGATGAATAAATACAGCTCTGGCAAAACAAAGAGGAAGCCGTATAACCACAGATACCATAATCAAAGTGAACATAATGCACAGCCAATAAGAGATTAGCATTCCATATAAAGATCAACAAGTCAGTAAGAAAATGGACTATAACTCAGAAGAAAAATTAGGCAAAATATTTGAAAAAACATTTCAAAGAAAATAAACTCAAATATTCAAAGAATATGAAAAGATGTTCAGTTTAACTGGCAGTCGGGGAAATGCAAATCAAAACAAAAATAAAATGGCATTTTACAAAATGCCAAAAATGAAGAAGCGTGGTATTATCACTCATGATCAGAAAGCAGGAACTTTCCCAAACTACCGTAACATAAATTGGTATTACCACTTTGGAAGGAATGTGGAAATATCCAGCAAAACTAAAAATGTGCATCCTTGTAACTCAGAAAGTCCATTTCTAATTATAGAGTTTATAAAAACAATGACAAACACTCAGCCACACTGATGTGTGCATGAGAATATTCATGATAACTCTGCTTATAATTGCCCCAAGTCAGAAATGACCTAAAAGTCCATTGAAAGGTCTAAGGCAAATGAAATATGGGCTTTTTATATGACAGAATAATGAATGACACTTAAAAGAAATGAACAAGAGACATATATATCAGAATGAATAATTTTCAAAAACTAGATTGAGTAAAAAATTAAGTTACAGAAGGAAAGAAACATTATTTTTTAGGTAAAAGAGAAAGCACCATGTGTGTACACGCACATACAGAGACATGATAAAAATGCATGTATGTTCATAACTTTATTGTAGATTATAAGGTTATAAACCAAATTCATTATAGCAATTGCTTCTGGCACAGGAAAGACAAATGGGACACAGGAGGGAAAATTCAATTTTTAAATATCATCAATAATGAAGTAATGCTAACATTTTTTATTTGCTAACTGCTTTATGTAGATCACATTTAATCTCATAACAACCCCGGAGGGCAATGCTACTAATATCCTCTGTTTTTCAGATAGAGGTATTCAGATGTTTTATTTCTTATATTTATACACACACACTTTTAGGGCAGCGAAACGACTCCGTTTGATGTTATAATGATGGGTACAAGTCATTATGTTTTTGTGCACATCCAGGGAGTGTATACCACCGAGAGTGTAAGCTATAGACTTTGGGTGACTATGATGGGTCAGTATAGGTTCATCCATAGTTTTTGTTTGTTTGTTTGTCTTGTTTTGTTTGTTTGTTTTTATAAAAGGTACCATCCTGGTGAGTGATACGGGTAATAGGAGAGACTAAGCAAGTGGCGGAGGGTGGGCAGGGACACATCTCTGTACCTCCCTCTCAATTTTGTCATAAACCTAAAAATGCCCTAAAAATAGTCTTAAAAGAAAGCAAACAAAACCTGATTCTCAGAGGTGTAAGTGACTTAACAGAGAACAACGGACGGAGAATTGAAACTGCCTTGTCAGACTGCATAGCCTGTTGTTAACCTCTAGGCTGGAAGCTTTAGTGCGGTTACATCACTGCCTAACACATAAAAACACGAAGTGCAGTCAGGAGGACGAATGGTGAGTCTAAGAAGGATAAAGATATATATTAGGAAGAAAGAGAGAGAGAGAGAGAGAGAAAGAGAAGAGATTGAATTTCAATCCAAATCCCTTATTTAGTATTTTTTTCCATGAAAGAAGTAAGCTAATACCTTTCTCAGAAAATGCTGTAAACATGACTCTACACATTACTGATTCATTAAAAGTCAAACTCAGGAAGAAATCTGGCCTTGGGTTCTTTCTTCCTGCCTACTCTCAGAGCTCCAGTTGCTCTTCCAAAAATTTGTTCCAACAGCTGAATGCTGAATTTTTTCCCAATGCCATTTTTCTCCTATTTAAAATGTCATTCTTGTTCTTTCAATTTTGTAGCCCATTATTGGAAGAGAAATTATTCCATAAATGCATTGAGACATCAAGACTTCCTCCTTTAAATAGTGTCTAGCATTTGTGTACGACTTGAGGACAAACAAAACGCTCTCTTCGAATTCCTGTTTCCCAGTTCTCAGAGCCGGCTTTAGACAGTCAGTCATTCATCCTTCTTATCCTCTCCTATTAGTCGTTCTTTGCTTTTGAATCTGATCACGGAATCCTATTATGGAAATTACTGACCACTTTGAATGTCTTAATCCCTAGGGGCTGGTCAACCCCTCCCAACATCCAACAGGAAGCAGAAATGAACAAAGAAAGAAATCCGAGAGCCTCTACTTTTCTTCGCCTCTCTTTGGAATACTACAGATGTATCACTTTGCAAGCAAACACCAAAAGCTCCAGGTCTCTATTAGCTTTGCCAGGGGAGTTAATTCAGTCGATTCTGTACACCCACATCATAGTTTAGTGAGTAATGAGTCAAATCTGTATGATGCTGAAGGAATGTACTTTTTGTTTTCAACGCGAAGGAAAATGATTCAGTTAAGTTCTCAGTAGCTTTGTTAATTATCCTCCAAAGAATGGAAACGGCTATGGTTAAGGAGACCCCGCCATACGGTTGTTGCGTATTCAAAACTCAGGTCAGGTGTGTTACCTTTAATATGTTGTCTGGAAGTTGCGGCAGATGGCCACAAAGGTGATGAAGGATGGTCCAGGTTCCCGTAGGAGATGAACACACACAGGGAGTTAGCTTCAGCGGTGTCTGTTCATGGAACTCATCAAGTTTGTGTGGTCCTTTGCTCTCCATGTACTTATTTTTTTTTTTTAAGATTTTTTAAATTTATTTATTTCACAGAGGGAGAGAGATCACAAGGAGGCAGAGAGGCAAGCAGAGAAGCAGGCTCCCCGCTGAGCAGGGAGCCCGATGCGGGCCTCAATCCCAGGACCCTGAGTTCATGACCTGAGCCGAAAGCAGAGGCATTAACCCACTGAGCCACCCAGGCGCCCTCCATGTACTTATTTTTAACCGTGTTGTGCAGGATTGGCTACTTAATTAGGCTCCCTGAAAGACTGGGTTTATTTTAAGGAGACACATGTATCAGAACAACACAGGACCAACTTGCATCTCTTCCCATGGCTGGGATGATCTCTCTCCGTGCTATCTCAGTTCCTCTAGGTGTACCCTTTCCATCTTGCTCTTAGTAACAACGGGCTGATTATCTCTATTTCTTCTGGCCAAATCCCAGTAAAAACCAATCTTACCGATTCTCTACATAGCAGTAGCCCATTTAATCAGGTCTCTGTTATCTCCTGGACTTGCCTGACGCCAGATGCCTATTTTCTTGTTCTGGCCAGTGGCTGGGCTGGCACGAATTTTAAAAAGCAAATTTCTGAACACCCTGATACCATTTCTATAAAACATAAAAAATATTAAGAATAGCCATATGCTGATCTAAATGGTGTATGTGTCTGATGCCGTTCTTTTTTCCCCTTCCCGGTTTTCCCCTCCAGCTGAACCTGTTCATAATGATGATGGAAACTTCTAGTCATTTACCTTATCCTCATCTCCCCAGTCCTTCTGACCCCCCTGAGCTGCATCTGGCCGTGTTCCCAGTTGGGAACCAGTGACAGGCATTTTAAACATGCTATCACCAGAAGCCACTTTCATATTATCCCTCACTTCCTTGATTCTCCTATTTCAACTTACTGACAAAAGAAAACCCATCCATTATAACATCTGGCTGCATTTCACCTCTCCATCACAGAATTTCTCTCTTAAACCACCAGTCTTTTCTAGTTCTTTCTCTTGTTTATCTTTGGTGATGTTCTTCTCTTCTTATATTATGTTCTTATATTAAATACACACACACACACACACGCACACACACACACACACACACACATCTCCTTATTGTTTTAAAAAACCACATCTTCACCTGGATTCATTCCTTCTTTTCCTATTACCTCCAAAGTACGTTCCATTTTGTTACCTCCTGTCTGGTCTCATATAACCTATCTCTTCTGTTTTCTAGGCTGGTCTCCAGACTTCTCCTGTATGGTATACACACATATTCCTTTTTGTTTTTAAAGATTTATTGATTGATTTTAGAGAGAGACAGAGGTCAGGGGGAGGGGCAGGGGGAGAGGGAGAGAGAGAATCCCAAGCAGATTCCCCGCTGAGTGTGAAGTCCGACATGGGGCTCGATCACACAACCCTAAGATCATGACCTGAGCCAAAATCCAGAGTTGGATGCTCAACAGACTGACCCACCCAGGCGCCCATATACACACATGATCTCATCTAACCAAATCCTGAAGGAAAACACATAAATCCTCCTTCCATCTCACTTTCTTCTTAAACTGCTGTCTCCTGTATATCTCATGTGTTCTGTGGTGTTCCACATTCAAATGTGCCATCTCATGCCACTCCTGCAAGTGGCATCAGGGCTGCTCACTGATGAGCAAGGAAGCTGTGGCTCCAACATGGACAATGAGATGCACAGGCGTCAAAAGAAAGTGACAAGGCTTGTCTCCATCTCAGTTCTTTTGACCCCATTGGCATCTGAAATAACCGGAAATTCTCCTGCACTTTCTGTGACGTGATATTTTGGGGTTAATCTCCTTCCACTGTCTGTAATCATTTCATTTCATTAATTGGCTCCATCTGTGATTTACCTTCCCATGTAGGTTTTTCCTGAGGTTTCAGTCCCGGGATCTCCCTTGTCTTCCCTTCACACCCTCTTCCCAAGAAACATCTCTATCCACGCAGCTAAAACTTTCCTGTGGCTCTCTACGAAAGTACATTTTGAACCGGGGCATTTCCACCAAGGTCCAGATTTTTTATTTTGGCTTCCACCTAAACATCTCTAGATGGGTGGCTTACTGGCACCATAAACTCAATAGATCTATAATCAAACGAATGATCTTTCCTATAAGCAAAGGAAACCAACAAAAGCATGCTTCTCCCCTCGGTTTCTTTTTCTTGATTAACTGCTCTTATTTGTCTTCTCATTCTCTCCATCCAACCAGAAGTCCAAATGATTTTTGAACTTTTCTCTCAATGCCTTATCATCAAGGCATATGATTTCTACTTCTGAAGTTTCTCTACAGCGTCTCATTTCCATTCACATGACCAGTGTCCCAGTGCAAATACACAGCCCTTCTCACGTGCCTTACTCAAAACCTTACTGAAAGATGACTTCACCCTCATCCTTTTCCCTCCCAGATGCATTCATCACAGGACCTGGTCATGGCACCCCTTAAAGATCTTGGATGCAATCTATTATTTATATAAAAGATACCAAATTCCTTTCTTAACCTAAGATTGTAAGCTACCCACTGTCTGACCCCAACATAACTTTTCAGAATCATGTCCCATTAGATCTGACTATGTGAGTACAGTTTGGCCAAACTGGACAATTTGTAAAGCTGAACAGAACATTCACTTTCTCACTTCTGAAACCATGCCACTTCTTCAGTTGGGTGGGGGTCCTCCACCTCTGCTTACATAATCCTCTCCCTCCTTCAATGCCCAGGTCAATAGCCCGTTCCCATGTTTGTACTGGGTCTGTCTTAAGTGTTGCTAAAAATAATCACAAAACTGAATACAGCTCAACCCTTCTCTCATAGTGGATGGATACATACATGTATGTGTAAACACCTACACACACACACACACACACACACACACACACACGGTATATCAGTGAACCTCAGATCCATTGTAATTTGGACATAGGAACATAGAAGCCACCTGTCTGAGGATAGAAAGGCCCAAATTTCTATGTTGATTAGGGCAATTGCTTACCTGACAACAATCTCCCCTTTGCCAGGTCTTATGAAACATAAATTCCTCCATCTTCCTGCAATGGGCTCACAACTGGCCAGTAGACTTCCCGTTTCCACAGACCCCTGATAAGGGCTTTCATCTCTTTGATTCCAATCAGCTTTCATTTCTAAATTTCTTCGTTCTTCTGTACTGAGGTTTTATGGAACTGCGGAAATTATCCAAAGCAGTCATGTCTTTATACAGCACTATCAAGACGTGGCCCAGTGGACCAGGTTAAATCATGTTTTCTCCTAAAATTCCTGTCCCCTGGAACTTTAGAAGGTGACCTTACTTAAAAATGAGCTGTACAGATATAATTAGCTAAGACGAGGATCCATACAGGATCGGAGTGAGTTCTGAGTCCAGTTGGTGGTGTCTTTAGAAGAAGACACGGAGATACTCAGGGAAATGTATCATCTAAGGATGGAGGCAGAAATTTGAGTGATATGTGTACAAGCCAAGGAAGACTAAGGGGTGACACGACCACCAGGAACTAGGAGAAAGGCATGGAATAGATTCTTCCTGCCGACACCCCGACTGGGGACTTCTAGCCTCAAGACTGTGAGGAAAAAAAATGATTGTTGTTTTCAACCATCCAGTGCGTGGTCTTCTGTGGTAGCAGCTCTAGGAAACTAGTACATTCAGTCAAACCACGGGGTCAGAGAGCCGGCATCTAGCTTAGAGCAGACCACATCTTCTGCACCTTTGTTTGGGTTCCTTTTTAGCCCTGATACATCCCAGAAGGTCACAACCATATCCTTTTTGTGACAGACTTCTTCAAGTTTTCCTGAAAGCCTGTCTCCCCACCCTGCTTCCTCCCACCCTCAGCTGTCTCTCTGCAGGGCCCTTCTCTCCTCTGTCGGCAGGGCCCATGAACGACTCTAGGAGAATATGTCCGTGACGCTTCTGTGAGAGCCAGTGTGGACATAAAAAGCCAACTCCTGTATCATCGACTCTCCCCGATCAATACAGATTTCTCTGGCTATGGTAATTTCACAGCACCCTCTGCCTCTCTGACTGTCACAGTCTGCCTTCAGCTGAAGTTAGTCGCACAAAAACGTTGCATTGCTCCCATAGCTAATTAAAACTCTTCTCTTAAAGGCAGGCGCCAGCTTTCAATCTATTAACAAGACGTCATCCTTATCTCTTCCCGGAAGTGGCTGACACAGCCATGGCGACTTACCATGAGAATCAATAACACAATGCCTTCAGTAATAAATTCATTCAATACCATTTATTTCCAGCCCACAATATAGCGAGAACATTTCAAAGTACTTAGTTGGTGTTTGGTCAACATGCCTTGGATCAAAATGAATGACATCTGAAGCTTTCCTTTTTTTTTTTTTTTAATTTTAACCTGTTGAAAAATGAGCCTCGACCTTTCTTTGCTTTCACTTACCTACCCTTCTGGTTAAATTATTTGATATCAGACACCGTTGACATCCCCCCTTTTTCTTTGAAACAGGAAACAACGCCAAGATAGATACATTAATCTGAACCCACTACTCTTCTAAACCTCAAAGAACAGAGAGCAAAGGAAGCTGGAGAGAGGCCAGAAGTGACCAACTTTATTCCCTCCTTCTGTATTGTACCCCCCATGTCTAATCTTCCCTACCCTACTCGGTGGCTTAGGAATTTTATTCATTCTTCAGACTGGAAAAGGAAGTGGGGGCTGGAACTAGGTGCGTACAAATCGTTAAAAAGGCTTTCTGTGGATTTTGGGGGACTGAGCTGGAGTGTCATTCGTATGGGGCAGCTGGAGCCTCTGCTTTGAAAAGGAAGGTCCACACTCATTCTCTGGCATGAGTCCTATCAGCAGAATCACGGAGGCCAAGACTAAGAAATAAATAACTAATCTCCCCACACAGGGAGGCTAGTAAACAAGGGAAACACTGAGTCCTGCCAAGAGCAAGAAGCCCATAACCCAGGCAACTGTTGAACACGTTGCCAAAAAGAAGAGGCTTCCACATTAATCACGAAAGCTTTCAAAAAAGTAAATCAGATTCAAGAGCGGTCCATCTCTTGCAGCCTGTGGGTGGCAGGGGAATTGGCCTCCAAGCGCTGGGGTGTTAGATCCATTGTTCTGACGTTCTCATTTACATCAGGTTCCTTGAGGACCCTGTACATTTCTCAGATAACCAGACCCGATCTCGGACACTATGGCAGTCCCTGAGGCTGGCTTGCAGATCTGTGATTTCATGAGCTGTCCCAGTGATTCCCACGCGGGCCCAAGGTGGAACCACCTCTTCCTGGCTCACATACCTTCTGCCGTTGCTAAATGTTGACCTCAGGCCAGTCTCTTAAATTCTGAATCCGATTCTTCATCTCTGAAAGAGAGGTAATAATAGCACCTTCTCACCAGTCTGTCGTGTGAGAATTGAATAAAAGAGTGCAGGGCCAGGCAGCAGGGGCGGCACACAGTAAGCACTCAGGAAATGTCTGTGCTGACTATGACTCCTGCAAAAGAGGCCCTCTGCCTGCTGGATCGGGGGCAGATACCAAAGGCCCTGATCGGCACCTGGGTCAGAAATTCTCTAGTATTGATTCTCATGGTAAGTCGCCATGGCTGTGTCAGCCACTTCCGGGAAGAGATAAGGATGACGTCTTGTTAATATTAGGTTTATTTGTGGAGATACTCTTAAGAGTGTTTGGTCCTCAGGAAGTTGTCATCACCGATGATTTTATGAGTGTACTGAGAGTCATTTTTAGGAGCCGAGCAAGACAGCAAGAGAAAAGCAAATACCAATGCTTCTCTGCTGTGTTGAGATCAAAGGGCCTGAGGGAAGAGACCAGGTCCCTCCAGAAAATGCCAAACGGGCCTCCTGCCGATAAGGCTGCTGTGGGGCCTGAGGGCGGCGCGCCTCCCTTCTGCCTGCTCGGGCTCTCGGCGGGCAGGGAATATTCTGAAGTGTCTAAGAATTATTTTAGGACTCTGCTAGTCATCATTTCTTTAGTGACTCAAGTCTACACCTGTAACGTTCAGGCTTTCGGGGTGTTCTTTTATCTTTAGGGTTTTGTGGGGTCATTTTTTTGGTTTTGTTTTTTTGTTTTTTTGTTTGTTTTTTTAAAGATTTTATTTATTTATTTGACACAGAGAGAGAGAGATCACAAGCAGGCAGACAGGCAGGCAGAGAGAGAGGAGGAAGCAGGCTCCCCGCTGAGCAGAGAGCCCGATGCAGGCCTCGATCCCAGGACCCTGAGATCATGACCTGAGCTGAAGGCAGAGGCTTTAACCCACTGAGGCACCCTGGTTTTGTTTTTTAAATCAAGGAACCTTATTGTCCCTGGAGGCTCCGAGATAAGAGACTGAAGCAATAAAAATGGAGAAACCCTGTAAAGGCGACTGCTGTTTGCACTATTGAACTGAACAACCCCTCAGCTATTAAAATAGATACTCTGCGGAGCAAGCCGGAACGNGGAACCCGATGCGGGCCTCGATCCCAGGACCCTGAGATCATGACCTGAGCTGAAGGCAGAGGCTTTAACCCACTGAGGCACCCTGGTTTTGTTTTTTAAATCAAGGAACCTTATTGTCCCTGGAGGCTCCGAGATAAGAGACTGAAGCAATAAAAATGGAGAAACCCTGTAAAGGCGACTGCTGTTTGCACTATTGAACTGAACAACCCCTCAGCTATTAAAATAGATACTCTGCGGAGCAAGCCGGAACGGGAAATCCCAGCCGACCGTAGGTACTGACCCGGTGACCACGGGGGAGCCTGTACGTTTGTGCACCTGCACACGTGCAGGGAACCCGCACCCCGGGATGCTTTTCTCTCCTGTGGTCCTTCTGTCCGTCTGGGGGCTAGGATTTGGAAATGGGACTGCGCAAAGCTCCATCATTTAGAAATAATTAGTACGTTAACTCGTAATTTCTAAATCACACCAGCTGCAAGAGGGTGGAGCATTTTGCTTTCTGGAAGAGCTTTAACAAAGCGACTTACTGCCATCCTTTGATAAGAGAATGCTTTACAGGACTTTGAACTTTGTCAGATCTGAGTATCACAGTTTCCAGCTCTGAGAAGGTTTTAAAAAATAGTTGAATCTGCACTATTCCTCCCCCAAAAGAGTGTCTTGTGTTTTCCCAGTGATTATACATGTTTTATTTTTTTTCTGTTGTATTTTTCTCTGCTGTCAGTTTGATTAAAATTAAGTTCCATGGCAAACGTATAGGAATCTAAAGGAAGAAGAGTCTTATTAAATGTGTATCTTTGAACATCATGATCCATGCCTCAGAAATAATATTAAAATTTCACTGTCACACTTATGTCCATGTGACTTACATAACGTCCGTTTTGCAATTAATTACTTATCAGGAAATAGAATCATAGACTCTGCTTCAATTGGGCAAAAAGCGTATTTTCTATGATTTACTATTTAAAAAAATAAATAAAACTACTTCCCCTGCCGTTACCAGCATGACTTTGTAGATCTAAATGGAAAAGCAGTTGGGACAAAACAGAGAGTATTTCTTGAGAATGTATTTTAGGCTCCACAATTTGTTAGTAACTGTGAGACAGTCAAAACCATTAAACATGTTTCCTATCCAGTAAGTGTGGTGTAGCAGAAGGAGAAAGATAGACCTGGGTTTGAATTTTGGCCAAAACCTAGGCTGTCTGAACTTAATTGATTTATGTAAAATAGATGTAATAATACCAGCCTCACAGAGTCTTAATGCTGTAAATGAGACCAAGTACCTGTGCTCACAGCAGCCTTCCCTGAGGCAAAGTCCATTCGATAGTAAGTCATAGTCCACTTTGTGAAGGAAAGATGATGTGTCCCGAATAATCCTCAAGCAAGGCAGGCTGGTCTTTAATTAAAAGTTTACTTGTGTGGAGGGCGCCTGGGTGGCTCCGTGGGTTCAAGCCTCTGCTTTCGGCTCAGGTCATGATCTCAGGGTCCTGGGATCGAGGCCCGCATCGGGCTCCCTGCTCAGCGGGGAGCCTGCTTCCCCCTCTCTCTCTCTGCCTGCCTCTCTGCCTCCTTGTGATCTCTCTCCCTCTGTGAAATAAATAAATAAAATCTTTAAAAAAAAAAAGTTTACTTGTGNGCCTCCTTGTGATCTCTCTCCCTCTGTGAAATAAATAAATAAGATCTTTAAAAAAAAAAAAGTTTACTTGTATGGAGCAAGATTTAAGAACCATAGGAAGGTAGAGGATGAGAATTCAAGGCTGTCTGTAGGAAACGGGGTCTGAGCTTTCTTCGGTCACCATGAAAGTTTGGCAGTGGGAGGAGGAAAGCTGCAGACAAGAAGATGAAGGCAGTGGTATTCAAGCAGTGTAAGTGGTGCAGTGACCAGCTGAGCCAGTCTGCGTGGAACTGAAAAGGTCCACAGGGTGCAGGATTTTCAGTGCTAAAGCCAGAGCAGTCCTGACCAAACTGGACGGCTTGTCACTCTAGCACAGGATAAAGAGAAGCAAGAAGTTCAGCTTGATGGTGATGAAATGTTCATGTTGAGAGACTAATAGAAAATGGAATGAAATGGTTAGAGGGGGCAAGGTTTGGATGGGTCTAGAAACACAAGTAGGGGGATGTGGAAAACAGCACGAGGGACTAATTGTGAACAGAATTAACACATGTGAAAGAAACGCTGGCTGATGAGTCAAAAGAATTGAATTTTAGCTCTGGTCTCCCACCCACTCTGATCCTCCCACCACCTTTATTTACCTCTAAGGGGCTCCGTTGTCTCACTTGTGAATGAGAAGGCTGTAGCAGATGACCTCTCTCACCTTGTGGGGCTGGCCTCTCTTGTGATTCTGTTGGAGATGAGAAATCATAGAGGGCTTTTGACCGTACTGGGGGTCCAAGATGAGTCGGAAAGGTCTGTATGCCATTTAGAAGGTTTCTCTATCACCTTGGAAACATTTTCTTACTCTCTGCAGTACCATTACCTGAAAGTCTTCTAGGGAAACAAATGGATAATGTATGCTTCCATTTCTTCTATTAAGAGTGGGATAAATCTGTAGGCAGTGGGTTTCTGAGTTATCTGGGGATAATGTCCAAAATCCAGTTGAGTTGAGGTTACTTTTTTCATCACTTCCAAAACATTAAAGGCGTTAAGATAGAGTTATTTCCAAGAATCCAAAAGGAAGATGACAGACTCGACTACACCTATGAGCACCTTCCTGAATACATACTTTCATGAGTTACTACCTCACTAACAGAACCCCAGGATGGAATTTTCAGTGTTGCTTTCAAAAGGTAGTCTTGACATCAGAAACTGGGAAGAGAAAAGGAACAACCAAGAAAGGGAAAATGAGTGCGAAAGCTATGAGACACACTCCCTGGAGCCAAATGACTCAGGCTTTATCTTGTCTGAATTCACTTCCTTTCTGTTTATGGCTTAACCATGAAACTTTTAACTACTACCTCCCAAGTAAGAAGCTTATCTATTGGCTTCCTAGATGCCACTGGCAGAAATTCAACTCTAAACTTAGTGTTTATAACCAATAAACATTTAATGTTAGACTTTAGCTTCTTGCCAGAATATAAGTATCGTTATAAATCTTCATGGAAGGAAGAAAAAAAATTAGTACTTTGGAAATTCGATCAATGAAAGTATGCATGCAGAAGAATGATAGATCATATTCTACCTGTTTAAGTGAAAAGGAAGAAACATCTTAATTACACTAATGGCTTACATTTTTTTTCATGTAATTACTAGTCTAAAGTTTTTCTTTGCTGCTAATTTTGTATGAAACATATTCGTGCTAAATATTCCCTTACCGTAGCCCCAGAGATGTTTATTTACACAGATGCAAGGTATTTGAATCTAGGGGGAGAGGGTCACTGAAGCCAGAACTCAAGGCCAACCCCTCTCCAACAGTAATTTGTGGGTTTTCCTACATTTAGTGGTTACAAAGGAGCCTTAGACTCTGTTGGTCACGACCAATACTGCACCATTATTTTATATGAAATTTTAGAAAAAAGAATCTTTACTCTCATAACCCAATAAATATTTTAACTCACTTTAGATGAGTATAGGGGCGGTGGTAAGGAAGGAGGTGGAGGTAATCTGGGTGGTGTCACATAAATGAGACCAAATTCCCACCGAAGGGAACTGCGTGTCCAGTTTCTTTATCTGAGCCATAAAAACAAACTTGTGTCTGGATGTAAAATAAAATCAGGTAGTAATAAAATAAATTAGGCAATGAGCCAAATTCAGTATCGATTTCCTTTTTTGTTTTGTTACATGAAGACCTCTATGTAAACACACTTAAACGAAAACACGATACCCACTTGTATGCACAACATATAATCTATATAATGAAATCGATGTGATTCTCTGCAAACAGAAACGTTCACGCAGATGATGTTCATATTGAGAATAATAAAAAAAGAAGGAAACATTGATCAGGAATAAAAGGTTGAGCTGGGAAATGCGGAGTTTCCGGGTGTGTGAGAGTGTGATTTGAAAGGTAGCCTAGCAATTGGCTCTTTCATGGATTCTTTCTCCTCCACCACTAGCTGAATACCTTAAGAAAATAAGGTAAGACATAAAAAAAAAATCTTAAAACAATGTTGATGTTCTGGTTTAAAAAAAAAGGCGGGGGGGAGGGCCAAGAAAATAAATCTGATTAGGCAAACAACTCTTATATACATGTGGGGAAAGAAAATACCATTTCATTGGGATGGCAGCTTGATCGGGGACCTGATTTGATCAAGTTTAATATCCTCCTCTTAAAAATTTAACCTTAGAGCAGCTTTCAGTGAATATGTGTGTAGAGAAATAATACGTTTAATTTTAGATGCAGGCTAAAATATCTATGATTTTTAGGTGTTTTCCGTAGAATCCCAGGGAAGAGAACAGCTTTGGAAATCTACAGCATGAAGATGACAATGATTTATCAGGATTTTGATTTGAGGTTGATAGACTCAGTATAATATTTTAGCCTCTTTTCAAGAAATCGGGTGTTTCATTGCATGGCTCAAGCGCTCAGAAGCTGCACGGCTAATTTTATGTATGAAATAAGCATATTCAATTTCACTGATTTGCTTTCAATGTACAGAAATAATTTTATTTCCAAGGTTCTGTCACTAACTCTTTCCCCTTAGCTAAGAAGTAAAAATAATATATTGTTATCATTGGCATTCAGTTGTACCTTTTTTAGAGCTCATAATATTAATTCGATTTGACTAAAACACAAAATTTTCTCAGCTGGAGATCCTGTTGGAGTCGTGGTAACGAAAGAAAGAGTTAATAAACATTCGTCTCTACGATATACCAGGATGAAAAATTCTAAAATGTTTTCAAATATTTAAAGCTAGAAGTACTAAAAACTTACTCCTTACCCTCAAGTTAATCCCTTACACATAACTGCAGAATGGAGAGAAATCATGCCGGCAAGAAAAAAAGAAGTGAGGTTATGTATGTGGACAATTGCTTGGGGCCAAAGAGAGTATCAAAGTCTTAATAAAATAGAAAAAGTATATCATGACTCTACCTGATGATGTTGAGCAAAACGCACATCAGCCTGTAATTATGTATCTGTTTCTACACCTTCCTACTTCTTACCAATATTGCCATGTTAGAATCTTTGTAGTCCTATATTGATGTGGGAGGTTCCATCTGACTTTCTACCTTGGAAAGGCTTTGTGATGTGACTTCTGACCCAGTGAATACCCTTCCCTGCCCCCTTGTGGTTGCCAAAGTTACAGACCAGCTTTGCCAGTGAAGGTAAATGCCATCAGCACGTTATCACATGGTTACTTTCTTTGTAGCTATCTTGGTTCCAGCTTTCCCATAAATTTTGGCACAGTCACTCCTTAATATCTTGTCAGTGTTGCTATGTGCTGACATATGTTTCAGCAACAGAGCAAGTAGGGTACAGAAATAAACCCACTCGTACCTGGAATCATTGATATATGACAAGATGACCTGACCACTTACTTAGAGAAATTAGCACTGAAAAGCACTGAGCAACTGGCCGGCCCTTACAGAAAATGAACTATCTCTCTATTTTACACCGTTGATAACAAGTAATGGCAGAAGGTTTAAGATTTAAGTTCACATTTCTGTTCCTAGTATAAGCTAAGTTGTTGAGACCAAATCTCTTGCTGAAAGCAGATATTAACTAGATAGATTGTATACTAGTAATACTTTTTGAGTTAAAGAGAGTCACTTCATAGTGATTAAAGATTTACTTCATTAGAAAAATGTAACAATTCCAAATGTATGTGGGCTAAATGACATGGCTTTAAGATACAAACATGCATACATACGAAATAAACACAGCTAAAAGAAAAATGAGCAAATCCATAATTAAAGTAGGGGCTTATTGCTTATCTCTCTGGTAATTGCTTTAATACTGGAAATATTTCAACTCTTCAAAATTGGTCATTAGATGTATGCAACTCAATGAACATGCCATTTTTTTCCCTTTTGGTAGACAAGCACATTTTAGAATTTACATGAAATTGCAACAGATCATAAATAGTTAAGAACTCTTAATGAAGGACAGGTGGGAGAACTTTCTCTTCCTAATATCAAGCCTCAATTTAAAGCTATAGGAATTAAAGCCATGTGGAATTTACACAGAGATAAACATATAGATCGATGCAAAAGTATTTGACAGCTCAGCAATAGACCATACGTATATTCACGCCTCCTGTGTGGCAGGGGTGGTATTGTACAAGGGTAGGAAATACATTTAAAGATGCTTTGTATTTTAATTTATTGATTATATCATTCTTATGTATTTTTTAATTTTTTAATTCCAGACTTTCAGGAATGTTGAAATATCAGTACTTTCCCAAATAGCCTTCAGTCAAGTGCTGCAAATGTTAACATTTTTTTAAAGACTTTATTTATTTATTTGACAGAGAGAGATCACAAGTAGGCAGAGAGGCAGGCAGAGAGAGAGGAGGAAGCAGGCTCCCTGCCGAGCCGAGAGCCCGATGCAGGACTCGATCCCAGGACCCCGAGATCATGACCCGAGCCAAAGACAGAGGCTTACCCCACCGAGCTACCCAGGCACCCAAATGTTAACATTTTTTAACACGCGTGCACACCCACACACTCACTCCCTTCCCAAATAAATCACACACAAAGGGAAATGACTCCATCTATGTACGTCCAAAGACAGATAAAAGTAAACTCTATCACATAGGCGATAAACCATGGAGAAAACGGACATGATGTTAATATAAGTCTGGATGGCAGTTACCTTGAAGGGCAAGACGGTCAGAGCAGGGACCCTGAGTCTCCTGAGGGGATGACGATATCCTTTCTTTCTTTGAGGGAAAGCAATGTTACATTTATTTCATTAGGTGTGGTTCACATACATTTTATTCATGTTTCCATGTACAGTGCATTTCACAGTAAAATGAAAAAAAATTTGAACCAAGACAAATAGAACTTTAAAAAGTGTAACCAGACTTATCGATCCTTTAATAACCTCCTTTATCAATAATATCCTTTGTCAGTAATTATCACACTTGAGATTTTATCACAAGAACCCTTCTGGTCTCAAGTTTTTTAGAGAGAATTATTCACTGATGGTAGCGGAGTGCCTATATGCCACGTTATTTATCAAAGTTAAATAAACAATTACCATCTCTTGGCTAGACGGGTGTTGAAAAAATACGTAAGACAGGTTTTGGCCTGGAGACATAATCTGAAAAGAGAAACATAGTATCAGTGACTTAACGAGAAACTAAAGACATAAGGAACACCTGCTAAATCTTCACCATGCCACTCACCAACCTGCCAGTTCTGCACCCAAATCCTCTGCCCTCTTGTGACTCTAAAGCAAACTATTCACGTTCCAATCCAACTCTTGCTCTTACATTATCAATTTTCGGTTTCAATGGCATTTTTCATCATTATTCAAACATGCTGTTGTTTCTTGCATCTTGGGAAAGCTAACTGTTCTCCTATACAGCAGAATTTTAGGAAACACTTCCTTGTATTCAATCTGTATCTTTCCGTATTATTTTAAACTCACTCAGACTAGGTTTTTGCCCCTACTCCTCCACTAAAACTTCTCTCGTTAAGATCTCCAGGGACTGAGTGTTGCTAACATCCATGATCAATGGTTAGTCCGCATCTCACGTGACCTGTCACCATGTCTTTGGCACAGTTGGTCACTCATCCTGGAAGCACTTTCATTGCTTGGTTTCCATAATATCACTCAACTCTTTCTTTTTTTAAACTTTCTTCATTAGCTGCTCATTGTCAGTCTCCTTTGGAGCTTCTTTTTATTCCCCTCAACCTGGAAACACTGAATTTGTCCCCTACGCCCCACACCCAAACCATGGGTTTTCTTTTCTTTTCTTTTTTTCCCTATCCCTACTCAATCTCTTGGTGATTTCAGCCAGCAGCATGGTGTAAATACCACCCATGTGCTAAGGATCCCCACATTTACATTTCTCACCCAGGCTGTTCCACTTAACCCCAGACAACTACTCAACACCTCCATTTGGATGTCTAACAGACGGAACTACTGGAATTTCCCCAAAAGCTTCTTGCCACCTACCATCTCAGCCAAATCACAACTCCATCCTTCAGATGTCTTTATGTCATTCTAGATTCCTCCTTTTCTTTCACGCCCCATGTCCAGTCTGTCAGTTCACTGTTGGCATTATCTACTCTCTCTCTATGATGTCTGTAATACTGCCTTAAATTATTGCAGTAGATTCCGAATTGCTCTTCTCACTTCTGCTCATATTTCTCCAAACTCTGATCTTAATCCCGCAAGCCGTAGGGTGTTTCTAAAACTTAAAACAGGTCATGCCCCTCCCCTGCTCAAAACCTTTCAGTGGCTTCCCATTCCATTCAGAGCAAAAGACAAAGTCTTAAATGGCCACTAAGCACTCTGTGATGTAGTTAGTCTCTGACCTCGTCTCCCACGTGGGCAGTCTGACAGAGCCAGACAGACCATAGACCCCATTGCTCTTCACGGGCTGGGCACGCTTCCACATCAGGACATTTGAGCTTCTTCCTCCCTGGCCTGAAACATTCTTCCCCCAGATTTCTGGGTGGTTCACTCTCTCGCCTCCTTTGTTTAAATACCGCCTTCTCAGTGAGGTCCCTTATTTAAAAATTACAAGTCTCCACCCCTAGAACTCCCAGTCTCTCCCACACCTTGCTCTAATTTGCCAGTGTATAACACAAACCATCCTTTACGTATTCATTTTTAGTTTTTCTGCACTTGGAAAAGTATCTCTTTTTGGTCACCAATGTTTCCGTAGCTCCTAGAAGAACATTCTACATGTAGCACATGCTCAATATATATTTGTTCAATAAATTAATTGTAGTGCTTCATATAAGCTGTAAGTGTTTTAAGAGTTTGGAGAAGAGGGAGACAAGTATTAGCCAGAAGAGTTAGAGTTTTGAACATACACAATTCCTGCTTGTATTTCATGTGCCATATGTGGCTGAGATCAAGCAGAAAGAAAAACACCTATATTGGATGGAGGTATGGAAAATAGAGTTGAGAAGAGAGACCTTCTCCCTTCAGAATAAAAGTCATGGTTTCTACATGGTCTCTCATCACCAGTTTGAGATATAAAATAAGGGTCTTTTTTTAAAAAATTGTCCCCTGCTTTCTTTCTCTCACTCACTCTCAATCTCTCTCTCTCTTCCCTCCCTCCCTCCTTCCTTCCTTCTTTTCTTTTCTCTTCTCTTCTTTTCTTTTCCTTCCTTCCTAACTTCCTTCCTTCCTTTTCTTACTTTCTTACTTCGAAGGTTCCAAACTCCTATCAAACATTTCTTGAAGAAGTATTTTCCTTCCTGAGGTCCTTTTCCCATGATGGGTTAAAGACTATGAAATAATCGTCTACATATACCTGGATTTTTTCTATAATAATAAAAATCTTACTATTAATTTAGATGCATGTTTCCAGAATAATTACGTGTACTTTCTTTCTTAGAACTACATGCACTGATTAAGTTCCGACTAATGGGATATAGGAGAAATTGTGTGTGTAACTTCTAGGAGACACCCTGAGGTCTAGGAAATGTCTTTAAAGAATGGGAGTGTGCCCTTCAGCCTCCTTTCTCATCCTCATGCGTATGAAATGCAAAATGGTGGCTGGGTGTAAGGATCATCTTGTATCCCAAGATGGTAGTCAGTTATGAAAAATGGCAGAACAACACAAGAGAAAAACCTAGGGTTCCCAATAATTAAGAAGCTTCCAAAGCAGCCCTGGGCTGTCCACCTGTACTTTCATGGGACCAAAATGAAGCCTCCAGGGCGCCTGGGTGGCTCAGTGGGTTAAAGCCTCTGCTTTCGGCTCAGGTCATGATCTCAGCGTCCTGGGATCGAGGCCCGCATCGGGCTCTCTGCTCAGCAGGGAGCCTGCTTCCTCCTCTCCTTGTCTCTCTGCCTGCCTCTCTGCCTACTTGTGATCTCTCTCTCTCTGTGTCAAATAAATAAATAAAAATCTTAAAAAAAAAAACAAAAACAAAATGAAGCCTCCATATTGTTTAAGCCACTAATAATTTGGTTGTCTGACATTTGCTTCAAATTTAATCCTAAAACACTATTGTTAAAAAAGTCTCGTTTTCCTAAAGATGAAACTTCTTTTCTCAGACATCATATACAAATATAAAACAGCCAGTAAGGCAGAGTTACCAAGCAAGCCACATGAACACAGACCTTAGAGTTAGAGAAGAGGCCTTGGAACCCTGTGCCATGCCAGTCCTGAACCCTTTAATTTGTAGATCTTGGAGAGGTCAGAGTGATACTATGAGTGTGGCTAGTCTCTCAAGAACAGACATGAAGATTTCAGGGAACTTGGAGAAGGGCTCTTTATCAACAAATATGTGAGTGTTTCAATATCGTAGCAGCAAAAGTGGTTATGAATGTGAGGATCATCTCAATGTCAGCTCCTTCTTCTTCCAATCCAAGAGTGAAGTGGGGATGTATCCCCTTTGTTTTTTATCTATATGATTCAGTTGGAAGTAATTCTACTCACTATTCATGATTATAGGGAAAACTAATCAGAAACTCCATTGCTATTTTAGTCTCAGGTCGGTAAATATTATAACACCTAAAGCATTTATTATCTCCATTTTCAAAAACGTTTATTTATTTTAGAGAGAGAAAGAGAGCAAGAACAAGCAGGAGGGGCAGTGGGAGAGAGTCTCATGCAGACTCCACGCTGAACTCAGAGCATGACATGGGGCTTAATCTTACGACCCCAAGATCACGATCTGAGTGAGCCTAAACCAACAATCATGCACTTAACTGTCTGTGCCACCCAAGCGGCCCTGTTATCACTATTAAAGAAACAGAACCTATGGCCATTTGGATCTGGTTTTGTTGTGATGTGAGGTTGGGGCAGCTGGAGTCACAAGTACAGCTTGAGAATGAAGCTAATACAATAGAAAGGATGCCATATGTGCTGAGATTCTGGGTGCCAGTAATCTTCTGTGTCCTGAATTCAGCCATACCTGAAATCAAAAGCTATCTATAAACTTGTTATTTTTACAAAACATAATTACCTTCTTTTCTCTTGAACTAGTCTGGGTTAATGTTCTGCTATCTTGTAACCAAGACTCCTATCTGATCTAATGAGCAAGAAATGCAATCTGCATTTGTATCAGAAAAGAACATTGTCAATAAAGAATGGAATGAGCACAGACACAGAAACATGGGCATTTATTTTGGAAAAGGGAACTAATTTTGTATATAAATGGTAACAGTTTGAAGAGTGAATTGAATCAGGGAAAATTAAAGACTACAGGATATACCAAAGGACCACTGGAATATTTCAGTCAAGAATTGACGATGAGGCTATGAACTAAATAAACGGGAAGAAGCAGATAGGAGACCCACCATGAAGTCAAAATGGGTAACAGGGGAACAGCCTGAATAATTCATCCAAGGTCATGGATTTCTTTATTGGAGTTGGTGATTCCAGCTCCCCAGGTCTCTGCTTTGAACCTTCAACCACAACCTTCTCTGACGCGAAGGGACCCCTTGCCAGAATATAGGATGAGCTACCTAACTTTCAGAACCCAGTGCAAAATGAAAATGTGAGCCTCTTGTTTAACAGTTATTATGAATTTCAAGACAGTAACAGCAAAACATTAAGCCGAGCATGGGACCCCACCAAGTGCAGAACCCCATGAACAACACAAGTTACCCAGCCATGAAGCTTGCCTTGTCAAAAATGGAATTTGTAGGGGCGCCTGGGTGGCTCAGTTGGTTAAGTGTCTCCCTTTGGCTCAGGTCATGATCACAGGGTCCTGGGATAGAGCCCTGCCTCAGGCTCCCTGCTCAGAGGGGAGTCTGATTCTCCATCTCCCTCTGTCCCTGCTCCTCATTTGTGCTCTCTCTCTAGCTCTCTCAAAATAAATAAATAAAATCTTTTTTTTTTTTTTTTTAAAAAAAGGAATTTGTAGCTTTCTTCAATGAATCTTTTCACCTATGGATAAGGCTGTGTTTCGGAAAAAACCCAAAGGCTATTTCACTGTTATGCCTTTGTGTTGTTTTGTTAATTCAGTTATAGGTGGAAGGATTATTCCAAAAAAAAAAAAAACCAAATAAGAACCTAGTCATGAGGTATGACACAGCGATTCCTCATCTTATTCTACCTACACATTGCATCTGACCATCTTCTGTTCAGTGTTAAGACCCTTCACATGCATCTCCTTGAATGGCCCAGGTCTTCCATTTATGTTGCACTAGCCTGTTTAACATTTGGAATGCAGTTATTTATGAAGGTAATTTTTTAAATTATTTTATTTTATTTTATTTATTTGACAGAGGGAGAGAGATCACAAGTAGGCAGAGAGGCAGGCAGAGAGAGAGGAGGAAGCAGGCTCCCTGCTGAGCAGGGAGCCAGGGCTCAACCCCAGGATCCTGAGATCATGACTTGAGCCAAAGGCAGAGGCTTTAACCCACCCTGGCACCCCTATAAAGGTAATTTTTAAATAGATTTGAAATAAATATCTTTATCTTTTTGAGAAAGACAATACTAGTTTGATATTCTCATTTTTTAACATAAAGCTTTTATTTAGCTAAACTTTTAAAACATCGAAACAGAAGTTATTTTCTAGAGATTGAAAATATTGAGATTTTCATAAGTCTTTTATATCTAGAATAGAAAGGATCTCAGACACATTTTATGAAGATAGACCAAAGTCAGCTGTCTTTTCTATGCAAGTCCATGTCTATGGAGATAATCGGAGAATTATTTACCCTTTGTGAAAGGTCCAATTTGTGTTTTGTTGCCTTTGTGCCCATTCAACTGTTTATTGTGAGGGGTTACAAATGGAAGGTCTGGAACCAGAAGGTCTAAGTTTAGATCATCTAACCGTCACGTATAAGTGAACTGGGTAATCCACTTAATCTCAATGATCCTGTCTTTGAAAAGGGAAAAATAATAGGAGCAATCGTATTAGGGCTTCGTGATGGTTATATGAATGAATACACGTAGGACGGTTAAAATAGTGCATGGAACCTCATAAGCACTTAATACGTGCAACAAGTACTATCCTTTTATCCACTCAGCAGATATTGAGTCCAGACGATAACCCACAAACTTGGTAAGTGATGGGCTCACAAGTATAAATAAGACTGGCATGGCTCTTACCCAAGTACAAGGACAGTGCACAACTGTGATACTGTGTGATAAACAGTTTGAAGTGAGGAGTACAGCACACTATGGAGCACTTGGTAGGACACTGGAACAAGGTGGGAAGTGTGTATTGCCCGAAAGAAGTGGATCAGAACACAGGTTCAAGAAGAATGTGCTTCTAAATGAGAATGAATAAATTGCAGTTGGCCAGAGAAAGGACAAAGATAAAAATCCCAAGGCGAAGAAGAGTCACAAGTGAGACAAAAGAGAACAGAGCACCCCCAAAACTGGGAATTGTTCAATAGCGTATTGATAATTGTGGGCACTGGTAATGCCGTGAACTACAGAGGGAAGCAGGAGCCGAATCATAAAGGCATGGCAAGCTTTATTTTTATCCTAAAGAAAATCTGCAGATGTATCTGAAGCCAAGAGTGCGTCCCTAAATCAATCTTTTGTAAAAGCCTATTACACCTCCATGTGGGGAAGTGGGGAGAATGGCAAAGGAGAAATGAAAACTTTGACTGAATGATGGAATAGTCATTGAATAATTAGAAGATAAAGATAAAAAGAAGGAAGTGAGGAGGAAAAAGAAAGATGACCAGGGAGACCCAGCATCGAAGAGAACTTAAGGAAGAGGGGATTAAAAGAAAAAAGTCATCAACAGTGAGGACAAGAGCTTTATGCAGAATTTTAAAAACATGAGTTTCTAGATTAAACTAGAGTTTCTAGATTATAACATCACCTCACGTTCGGTATTCTAATTTAAAAAAAAAATAGATCCACGTCAAGGTGCCTCACGAAAAGATCTTAGGTCACCAGTAATAAAGAAAATGTCTTAAAAGCTTTTTGGGAAAAAAAAGAAAAAAAAAAAACCAAACAAACATAAGGCATGCAAAGAAAAACCATGAATGAAATTACTGGGAGCTAGAATGCAGCAGAAATATGTCTTCAAAATTCTGGGAAAAAAAATTCCAAAACTGTGATTATAATCCTAGCCAAACCATCAGGAGGCGTAAGAGTAGAATCGAGGTATTTTCAGACCTGCCAACGCTCAAAAAAATTACCTGCCATACATCTTTTTCCAGGAAGCTCCTGGCGTCACACTCCAAGGCCGTAATCCATAAAAGAGGAATATGTAGGATTTATGAAATAGGGAAGAAGTGAAGACAACTCCCAGGATGATGGTGAAGAGAAGTCTTAGGAAGACAGCCGGTATGGCAGACCCGAACAACGTCTTATGTGGTTTGAGGCAGCAGAAAGGAGACACCAAGAACTATACCAATGTGCGCACGCGCATGCACCCCCTCCCCAAACCGATCGACTATCTCATGTTGGCATAGAAGATTGGGGAAGTTGGACTGTTTTTCTTTGGAAATCTTTGAAGCCAAATAAGTGATGGTTCTATAGAACAAAATGCAAAGGAAAACAAAAGAGAAGCAACTTTTAACTGTCGGGAGACCATAAAAATGTACAAAAGAGTGAAATGTAATCTTACAGTACTGGGTGGCTAAGCTATAAACAAAATATTCCCAGTCATGATAAGGTGTGCCCTGAATATTAATTTAACCAAAAAATCCTGGGAGCAGGATGGAGGGAGGAAAAGAGCCCCCCCCCCCACGCCTGTGTGTGTTGAGGAATAAGACCTGGAGCTAATCCTCCATCAGCTCTGGAGGAAAGCAGAAATGGAATCTGTAAACTTTTTTAAAATTAAAAATAGATACATCAGCATTTCCTTGAGAAGTATGAAGATCAGTACCCTTAGAAACAGTCCGAGTGGCTTCATCTGTTGAAAAGGAATTAAAAGATGAGAACAAGAGGGACAAAGAAACAGCTGTTTTTTATTATGGAGTCTTCCAGCACTATTCAACTTTTTTAAACTTTTTATTGTGAATTATAACTTCTATGCAGAAAACTGTATAAAGCATATGCGGACAGTTTGACAATACAATAAAGGAAACATCTGTGTAACCACCACCTGGGTAAAAAACTAGAACATTGCTGGCCCCTAGAACACTCCCCCCGCCCCAACGTGCCCTCTCTCAGCAAAACCTCCTCCCGACCCCTAGAGGTAATGCTATCCCGGCTTCGGAGATAAGCTGTTTGCATTTATTTAGATTTTGATGACCCATGCATGCATCCCTCAGCAATATAGTTCAGCTTTCCATGGTTTTGATTGAATTTTCAAGTAGGTGGCTCGTTTACTTAAATGAAATTTAGAATTTTAGATGCAATATTTTGACCATACAAGTACAAACACTGGATTTATACACCCTCCACTATAAAGAATGATTGAGTATCCTGGCTTTCCCACACTGATACTTTCATAAGAAAAAAGGTATTATTACTCATTTCTCCCAGACGCTTGTAAATATACCTTTACCTTGGAACGGGAAGGAATGCCTACAGATCTGTACAAGGAATACTTTTATTTCTATACCATTAAATGACCAACGTATGTTTTTAATATTGGGCATTAAAAGCTATGTTAAAATGCAATTTAACAATTATTTCAATGAGCCATACATGATTAACAGCGAAAGAAGATTCTAAGCCCAGAAGGAAGAATAATGGCAGGGACAAGGCACTTTAAAAAAAAAAAAAAAAAGGAAAAAGGAACATTTATGCCCGTACCACAAATCTGGTATTTTGCAAGAGTGGTTTCCATCCAGGGTGAGTATGGGAGTTGACCGAGGTTTTAAAACAATCCCAGTAAAAACCATCCTCCTTACCAGAGAAGGAGAGGATAAATTAGAGTCTCAGGGATTGGGGATGGCGACCAGCATTATTATTTTTTTTAAAGATTTTATTTATTTATTTGACAGAGAGAGAGATCACAAGTAGGCAGAGAGGCAGGCAGAGAGAGAGGGGGAAGCAGGCTCCCTGCTGAGCAGAGAGCCCAATGCGGAGCTCGATCCCAGGACCCTGAGATCATGACCTGAGCCGAAGGCAGAGGCTTTAACCCACTGAGCCACCCAGGCGCCCCAGACCAGCATTATTTTAACAAACAATGGGCATCCATGATGATATCAACAAGGATACCTGATCTCCTCAGGACACCTTGATCCTAATATACTCATTCCTGATTGTGATATCCTATCCCAGGGCACAGCTGTTTTATTAGTGAAGAGCAGACACCCCCAACATCTCTCTCGACCCTTCTTTTCCCATCTTTTCCAGATTTGCAGAATAGCTTGCCCGTGGAACCTGAATGGTCCCCATTTCAGACTTGGAATCTTCTCATTTTGTTTCCAACTCTGGCCCTACTACCTGCACTGAGCGTTTGCAGCGTAGAATTATAAGGTGAACTACCTCACTGCTGCCACTTCTCCACCTAGTCAAAATGTATTCATTGGAACTTATTCTGGGCTGTGGAACAAAATGTAACAGGACACAGTCCTGACATTAGGGGAGGCCAAAGAGGTAGAGACAGAGCCAGTTTGGCTGCATCAAGACTGAGTCCTCTCTCTGTTGCTAAGGAGGGGCTTCGTCTGGTGGTCAGAGCAAGAGCTGGGAGTCATGACTCATGGAGTCTTTTCCTGACTCTTCTCTGAGTCACTTTATGACCTTGGACAAGTCCCTCTACCTTGCTGGGCCTCATGGGCCCCCATCTAGTCCTTCCGGTCTCCCTGAGATTTCATATGTTTGTATTTTTAAAGTGTTAAAGCTCATCAGGAGAGTCATTTCAGAAGAAATATTGGTTCTGGAGCTCAAAGGGATTATCCGAGTCAGGCTTTGCAAATAGAGGTACTAAGTCCCTATTAACCTGTGTTAGTTTGCTAAGATTTTCTTTCCTTTTCCCATCTTGAGTTCTCTCTAGTTTCCTTTTGCCTGCCCGTGCTTATGGCTACTTGGTGACCTTTACTGAAAGCCCAGTGCTGATCAAGTTGTACTGGCCATCTGCCCAGAGACCTGTGACCCTTTCACTGTCTTTCAAATGAGGATCAAGCTGAGATTCAGGTCCTTCCACAATTAGATTCCCATCCGCCTTCCCTGTTTTATGCCCTCCATGCCCTTACATATTTTATGATATAGATGAACTGGTTGCCTAGCTGTTTTTCAAATAAGTGCTACCCCTGGGGGCAAAGACCTCATTTTCTTCAATATTGTAGTCTGGGATCAAACACAACGCCTCCTCCGTTGTCACTGCTTAAAAGATGGTGGGTGAATGTGTAAATGAATGAATGCGTGAATAAATGGATGGATTCTGTTTCCTCCGCCCAAAATGTCTTTAAAATCTAAACACTATCCATGTTTTATGGCCCATCTCAAAAGACATACTCCACAGAGCCTTCCTTGACTCTCCTTGTGGGAAAGGGCTTTTCCTCCTGCTTTACACCATTCTACCTGCTCTAATGACATAATTCCATGTACTGAATTTACTTACATGTATCATAGCCCTCATATCACAGTCCCCCGAAGAGAAAGACAAAATGTTTTTCGGTTTTATGCTTTTACTCAGTCCCGTTTAAAAAGCTATTTGAATTACGTGTGTGTGTGTTAACATGTTATGTGCGTGTGTGTTAACATGCATGCCTTGAAAATAGTATATTCCTCCCTTTTTACAAATATTCTCCATCTCTCAGTATCTCCTGTAATTTGGGAGCTCTGAGATTTAGACATGAAATAGAGAAGTAGGACCAGAGGGTCCATTTGATACAGGCACAAGATTCCTTTAGGTCGGAGTACTACAACTGGGTGTGGCACATAAACAATGAATCTTGGAGCACTGAAAAAATAAAGTGAAAAAAAAAAGAGTATTACAACGAAGAAATGTAATATAAATACATTACTAAAAACATAAGGAGCTTTTGGCGTCTTACATTGCCTGGTATTTTTGCTCTCTTATAAGTCATTAAGAAAATGATGTTTTTCTCAGGTTTTCCTCTTTGGCAATTTCTGTCTGCTAACATGTAGGGCCAAAATCTCCCTACGTTTAATAATAAAAATCACAGACCCCAAAAAGACCCTTGAGGTTATATACTCTGGTCTTTTAACATAACTGAGGAAGAAATTGAGATTCTGGGACAGAAATTGGTTTGCTCCAAGCAACATAAAGCTTAATATGAAATCCCAGCAAAGGATCTCATCCTCCTGGATAAATAAGCAGAAGAAACCACAAGATTCATCAGCTTCCTTCTTCCTGATGACGTACCCATGATCTTTTTTGTTTCCCTTTTCCACCCCCTTGTTGTCGTCGTCGTTTTAATTTGGGGATGAAAAATGAGTCTTTTGGGTTCAGCAGTGATCCTACAGGTGTCTAAAGCAGATGGTCCACGTTCTTCTCATGTTAGGTCCATATCCATTATGAAAAGCATGGTTAGATGGAGTTGAGGGGCAGAGTCCAGCTCCAGCAGAACAACTGGGCAATAAATGAGAAAAGTAACAGTGTGAGTTTTGACGTTCTTGGAAAGCTTACCATATCTCAGGCCAGATTTGCATCCTTTGTAACTCCACAAGGAAATTCCCAGAAGGCATATATTTTCTTTCCTTGACAAATGTCTCAAATTAAAGAGCAACCAAGGAAAAGGGTTGAAGCACCAAGGGTGTGATATTTTAAGAGATTTAACTCGGTCTTTGGCTCTTTTGAGCTGAATAGGTCACTGTTCTCCCTAGGGAGAACATTTGTCGATCAGTTTGTATCTCATTAGGGCTCCAAGGGCGCTGCTAGCAGGGTCATCTATTTATTTGAGGTTTAGTGGTAAAATAGATTGATTTTCTCCTCACCCTTATGCTTTTTTTTTTTTTTAAGTTCCAGCTATCTTTTATTGTTCCCCATGCTCGACAGTCCCCATAAGGGAAGCTCAGTAGAGAAGGTAGAAGCCCTTGGAGTTGATGTACGCTCCCATCCATCATGTCTAGGGAAGATAAAGAGTCTCGTAGGCAATTCATACAGCAGATTGAAGACAATCACATGGCATGCTTACTAACTCTCAAGGCTTGGCATTGGCAGAGATGTCCTTTTTTGTTTGGTTTTCCATAGTGAGGAGCGTTACTATTCATAGTCACTGATGTAATATACTCTTACTTGAATTGCAGTTACTACTAAGATACTAACTAACATTCTTAAGAAGTGCTTTCTTTTTTTTTTTTAAGGATTTTATTTATTTGAGGGAGAGAACAAGAGAAACAGAGAGAGCACACAGCGGAGGAGGGGGCATGGGGCAGAGGGAGAGGGAGAAGCAGATTCCCTGCTGAGTGGGGAGCTCGACTCAGGGCTCAATCCCAGGACCATGGGATCACGACCCGAGCCAAAGAAGGATGCTTTACTGACCAAGCCACCCAGGTGCCCCAAGAAGCACTTTCTAGAGTCCTTTTGCCTCCATGAGCAAGAACAGTGACACATTACAGTTGAAGTTATTTTCTATGTTCATTCCCTCTTTCCTGCGTGTGCTGAAAGGATGCTGAATCACAATGCAAACATGGTTTTTGAAAGCAAATTCTAAAATCTTATAAAGGTGTTAAGAGGACTAATGCGCATATTTAAAATTTGATACACAATGAATACTGATCTGATATGAGGGATTACAAATGAAATATTTAAACCCAAAGATGGCCTTTGCTTCAAGATTTTAATTAAATTCTAATTAAAATGAGGCTAATATTGACCTTTTCATTATAAATACTTATTGCAATAAGCACCCCTTTCTTGGCTCCCTGTTTCTCACACCCCCAACTTCATCCTCCCAAAAATCTTAACCGACAATGATTTAAATCAGCCAATATACAAAAGTAATAATGACAGCCTTTTATAACATTATATGGCAGACACAAGTCAAAGAATTTACTACCATGAATTGGAATCATTCTTACAGTTCTACCATCTCATTCCATTATGAGCCCTTTTCTACAGTTGATAAAAAAAGAGAGAGGTCAAAATAATTTGGTACAGAGAATAAGACATGGGCAGGTCAAGTAGGTGGCCAAAGTCAAAGAAATAAGTATGAGAGCTGGGATTTAAACCCTAACCATAGGTGTGAGGGGGAAAAAAGGTAGATGTGGTGTATAGGTATACAATGAAATATTACTCAGCCATAAAAAAGTACAGAATTTTGGCATTTGCACAACCTGGATGGGGCTAGACTGTATGATGCGAAGTGAAATAAACCAGTCAGAGAAACACAAATACCATATGATTTCCGTCATGTGTGTAATTTAAGAACAAATACTAATGAGCAAAGGGATAAAAAAAGAGAGAGAGGCAAATCATAAAACAGACCCTTAACCATAGAGAACAAATGGATGGTTACCAGAGGGGAGGGTGGGGGGAGGGGTTAAATAGGTGTTGGGGAGGGGCTCCTGGGTGGCCCCAGTCAGTTAAGCATCCGCCTTCAGCTCAGGTCCTGATCTTGGGGTCCTGGGATCAAGCTCCACGTCAGGCTCCCTGCTCAGCCGGGAGTTTGCCTCTCCCTCCCCCTCTCCCCCTGCCCCTGCTCCCTGCTCGCGTACTCACACACATGCATGCACACTTTCTCTCAAATAAATGAAGTCTTTAAAAAAAATTAGGTGATGGGGGTTAAGGAGTGCAATTTCATGTTGAGCACAAGGTGTCATATGGAAGTCCTGAATCGCTATATTGTACAAACGAAATTAATATTACGGTGTGTGATAACTGGAATAAAAGAAAAAACTTCAGTCAGTCAGTCCAGCCCTTGGGCTCCACCATTCATGCCCCTGTCATAGAGAGTCAGCTCTGTCAAACACTTTATCACTTTCTAAGTATATTAGAGATATTAACCACTACCTTCTTACGGGAAATTAACAGGTTATATTAGGAGTAACAAGGTATCAGACTGTATAGACTAGCCCAAAGATATTTTTTAAATTTATTTTTTATAACACATTTCAGTACTTATTTGAAAGATGCTATATCAAGCTTAAAAAATTCATAATCGTGGGGAAATTACAAGTCAGAAAAAGAAAAGCCCAGTATTGGTAACAAATATGAAATGGTACACATCTATAGTACATAATGAAAATATTCTCTAATAACTACATAAGTATTATCCTTTGCCACAAGTATTATTATCCTTTGCCACAAAACAATTTCCATGATATATTCTTTAATAATTGTAAGTCAAATTATTATTGTTTCCTCGAAAAAAGTTACGTCTAGAATGTACGCTTTCTAAGAATTTAGACCATGCTACTTTTAGCAAAAGAGAAATTAAAAAAAATCGTAGTTTGGACCAAATCCTATGATATCTTATATATAGTGAAAGCTTCAAATGTTTTACTACTTTAAATGATAATAAATCAACTCAGATTGAGACGAATATTTATTATATTTGGAATTAACAATAATAAAACCAAATATTGCCTTCTGCAATATTCAGAGTGGAATTTAATGGAAATAAAATGATCCTGTGAAGTTTGATTTTCTACTTAATACATTGTCATATTTTTGGAACCAAGGTCTCCGTAAGATTACATTACTTGAAAAGTTGAAATAACTGCATTCAAGTGTAAATCAGACTATTTTTCCTGGAGCTAATATCACCACGGTGGCCTAGTTTTACCTCTGTAGCCTTTTTAAAAAGGCGCTTAGGAACAGTCTGCTTAAATTAAAGAAAGAAGAGAGGAATGTCTTCTTTCTGCCTAAATTTGAGAACAGACTCACTTGCAATAAGAGCGAAGGGACTTCTGGACATTGGGGATCTCCTTCAAAACAGGGGGAAATCGGTTCGACATCAACAGCATTCTTCAGTTGCAGAGTATTAAAAACAGAAAAGAAAAGAAAAAAAAATTGGATACCGTAGACTTTTTACCAAATGAACTACTCTATTCCCAATATTCCTTAAAAATTAAAAGAGAGGGCGCCTGGGTGGCTCAGTGGGTTAAAGCCGCTGCCTTCTGCTCAGGTCATGATCTCAGGGTCCTGGGATCGAGGCCCGCATCGGGCTCTCTGCTCGGCAGGGAGCCTGCTTCCTCCTCTCTGCCTGCCTCTCTGCCGACTTGTAATCTCTCTCTCTGTGTCAAATAAATAAATAAAATCTTTAAAAAAAAATTAAAAAAAAATTAAAAGAGAAACTTATTTGTTTCCCCATTCCGGTTTTTCCTGGGAGGCTTTAAGAAATCAAACGTAAGGATCCCCACCAGGGAAGGAAAAGCCTTACCCCCCTCTGGTGCTCAGCCCTGTACACTTACTCTGTAGTTGACGGAGACACTGCTCTCTGCAAAACTGGGCCCAAAGACAAGCCTCAAACTGCAGTAGCAGCTCCCCTCCTGAAACAACATATCTGGGCTATATTGGGAAATGTCTGTGTAGACAAAACAGCGTGCGCTTGGAGGGGCGGGTGTGCGGAGGAGCGCAGCCGGCATTATCTGGTTTCACTGTCTACAGTGATCACATTAACTGAATAATTGCCCATTATTTGCTTTGTATCCTAGAGCCCAAGGCCAGTATATTTACTTTCAAAGTGAAATGAAGAACAGAGGATAAGTCAGCTCCCCTATGACTTTTCCCTCCTCCATCCCCGCGCCAGCATCAGCTTTTAGCTCTCCAAATTGAGAAGCTATGCCTAGGGCCTTAATTGAATTTCGCGACTTCATTTGTGATATAATCATGCGGGGCTCTGCACCCCTTAAGAGGAGCATTATGAAGGCCATGCAGCCAGGCCGTGGGGGGGGCGGGGGGCAGTGGTGGGACCAAGGAGCTGGGGATGGGAAGCCCTAGGGGGCATCTGTGATGACTGCAGTGGGTTTGGTGTGTAACCCACTATCAGATAAATCTGGTGGATTTTAGATTTCCCTTAAAATGATTTCTGGACCTTGCCACTCAAATATTGCTCAAACGTGTGCCTTTCTCTTCATCCCACTTCCAAAGTTCTAGAACAGCCCGCAGCTTCAGTAACGTTGAGTATTATAGCTGTCTTCAGTCTGGTTTCCAGTTTCCTCCGTCCGGCCCATCTTCTGTATTACTTCCAGAGTATTCTCCTCAAACAAAACTCTGGCCATGCTTTTCTCCTGCATGGAAACCCTCCAAGGGCATCCTATTACCAGCAGGAAAAACTCCGAGATTCTCTGGGTCCCAGCCTCTTCTCACTTTGCTACCTTACCCTGCTCCTGTCTGGTTCATCTTCTTTTTGAATAACCCCCAATCACTAGTACTTCGCCCAGGTATGTGCCCTGTTCTGGTCCATTCTTCATGCCGTACCATGTATGTCTTCTGCTTCAAATTCTCTGTAATGTCATAAACCTATCACTCTCCTCATTCTTAACCTCTCCGTTAAAACCGCACTTGTTCATCAAATATTTTCTGACCCTGGAGCTGACTACCATTCATCTGTGCTTCCGTCGGATACTGTCCATAATTTATCATAGCATCAAACACATCAGAGTAAGATTAGCAAATACATATCTCACGTTATACAATAATGTTCTCAAAGGGGAACGTTTTCCCATGACCTAGCACTTCTATCCCCATGACCCAGTGACCAGTGTGTCAAAGGCACTGCTTGAATGTCTGTGAAGAAATTTCCATAGCATGGAGAGCCACACTAACCTGTTTATGCTTGCTGGGTACATCTTCAGCTTAATGAACACTTCATGTCAGATATCCCTGCAGGGACTACTTAAAGTTGACTTTTGCTCTAGGCTAAAAACAATATATTTGAGAGAAAACAATAACATGACTTCCACCCTCGAAATTTTCATTTGGCTAATTTTTTTTTTCTAGACTGTTTTGAACTACTGAACAGCCACTACATAAGTGTGCATTTTTGTATAACAATTTTGAGTGACTTCAACAGACTCTGCAGTTGCAGGGGACTTTATTTGTTGGACTAAAAGAAGAATAAAAGCTAACATTCACAGCAGGAAGAACAATTATCAAATTCATGAGTCAGTTCAACTACAGTTGAAATACATGTCTCTTAAGACTGTCCTTTCCAGAAAGAAATTGTTATGATTCTGATTCTAATTGACTCTTGAAGGGTGATCATTTATTATTTTAAGTAAGACCTTATGCCTTGAAGGTAGTTTGAGACATAAAAATGCTGACTTAGTATAGTTCCCTGCTGTGAAAGGCAAAATATGTGAAATTCAAGCGGGAGGTCACCATTTTATCCTAAGCACAATAACATCGATGTAAGCAAATACATAAAATCAGCCTTGGCAGGATAATAATAAATAAGACCTCGCTAATGAATTGACTTGGCGTTATCCAGTTGCTGGTGCGAACTTCAGAATAGGCTGTAATTTAACACACATGTGCACCTTATCAGAGATTGTAGTTGTGCGGTTTAGTCAATAAATACATAGCAAACATATTCTTGGTGCCAGACTCACCGCTAGGAGTTTATGATGCAGATGTTAAGAGACATAGACTAGAAATCGGAAGATCTCACATTTTAGGGGAAAAGGCAAATGATTGATCCAGTCATTAAAATGCAGTGTTATAAGTGATTGATATGCAAAAGGTAGTACAAAAAATAAAAATAAAAAGCAAAACAGAAGAGGGACATCCAACTCAGACAGTTCCAGGAAAGCACTCTGGAAAAAATGCTGCTGTGTTGGAATTCAGCAAAACTGTAGAAATAAGTCAACCAGAGAATCTGCCAAGGGATTCCAGAAAGAGGTGAAGCAGTGATAATATGCTGAGAGGCCTCTCAGATCATGGCACATTTCAGGAACTTCAGTCGACCCAGTATGAACATTGGATGCTTTATAGGGCAGGATGAAGAGATGAGGTCGTAGAAGTAGGATATCGAAGAATGGACACCAAGTGTGTATGTCATGCTTACTAGTTTCGGTGTTGGCATGTCTAGGGGACAACAGAGGGGTTGCAAATGAGAAATAACACGATTATATTTACATTTTCTTTTTTTATGTGAAATTAATTTTAATAGAACTAATTTAGGCAATCCAATATATAAAAAGATTTCAGTATGTAATACATATGAAAGTATTAGTGGGATGTTTTATATTCTGTTTTTGATACTAAGTTGTAGGACTCCAGTGTATGTTTTACATTTATGGCACATCCCAATAAAAATGCTAAATTTTCATTAAAAATAGTTGAGGTATATTTAAAGATTTTATTTATTTTAAAGAGAACGTGAGTACATGGGAAAAAGGGTGGGTGGGGAGTAGAGGAGGGGCAGAGGCAGAGGAGGAGGAGGGAGCAGGCTCCACACAGAGCGTAGAGCCCCACACGGTGCTCCATCTGAGAAACCCGAGTTCATGACCTGAACCGGAACCAGGAGTTGGGCGCTGAACTGACTGAGCCACCCAGGTGCCCCAAGTTGAAGTATATTTAGACTTCATAACATTTACAGGTGAAAGTAGATTCACATACCCAGGATGTTCCAAACATACTGAAGTTTCACCATAATAATAATATATTAGTTTTTAAATTTAAATTTATTTAAAATTAAATACAATTTGGGGCACCTGGGTGGCTCAGTCAGTTAAGTGTCTGTCTCTTGATTTTGGCTCAGGTCCTGATCCCAGGGTCCTGGAATCGAGCCCCACCCAGTGTACAAACTGTTTGTTTCTTTTTATTATTATTATTATTATTATCATTATTATTATTATTATTATTATTATTCTTTGCCCCAGGGGTACAGGTCTGTGAATCGTCAGGCTTACACCTTTCGCAGCACTCACCACCGCACAAACCCTCCCCAAGGTCCATCACCCAGCCACCCTACCCCTACCCTCCCACCCCCCAGTAAACCCTCAGTTTGTTTCATGAGATTAGGAGTCTCTTATGGTTTGTCTCCTTCCCCATCCCATCTTGTTTCATTATTTTTCCCTCCCTACCCCCCATGGCCCCCAGCCCTGCCCCTCAAGTTCCTCATATCAGAGAGATCGCATGGTAATTGTCTTGCAGCCATCAAAAGAAAGGAAATCTTGCCATTTGCATATTTACATTTTCTAACAGTAGAATGGGGGGACTCCTTAATCAAATCTATAGTAGAGATGGGAGACAAATGCATTATCCAGGGGAAGAAATCATGGCGATCTGAAATAAAATATTGATGCAGAGAAGGAACCTGGCATGAGAGTCATTTGGAAGGAGGTACCACAGAGCTGAAGGTGTACCAAGTGGTGAGCCGAAGCACTTTGCCGCAGATTTCCGGCTCGGGAGACCCGCTGGATGGTAATGCCACTTCCTCAAGGTCAGGAGTAAAAGAATTAGATTTGAAGAGCTGGGGGAAGTAAGAAGAGCCGACTTGTCGCCATTTGGAGTTCGGGCTCCTTTGGGGGCTTTCAGTCAGTGAAATCAGAAGAGAGAATAGAGTCTTTTAAAGCACGAGTAGGAGCGAGGTCGCATAGGTGGTCTTTGGATCATGGGTGCTGTAATCACTTGAGAGAAGCATGCAGAGTAAGACTGGTGCTTTAACCAGTAGGATGAAGAAAGAAAAAAAGCTCAAAATTTCCAGAGGTTCAGGGCGCCTGGGTGGCTCAGTTGCCTAAGTCATGATCCCGGAGTCCCAGGATCGAGTCCTGGATCGGACTCCCAGCTCAGCAGGGTGTCTGCTTCTCCCTCTGACCCTCTCCCCTCTCATGCTCTCTCTCTCTCTCTCTCTCAAATAAATAAATAAAATCTTTTTAAAAAATTGCGAAGTGTTCAAGTGCTAAAGGAAAGGAAAACATTCATTGGATTAAATAAATAGGTCATTGTTGAACTGAAGATTGCGATTTTAACATGGTTGTAGGGGACAGACCCAAGATGGAAATGGTTGAGCGATGACTTGGAGGTGGGGGACTTGTAACAAGCTGGGGTTATTCTCTCAAGATGTGTTGAGGTGAGGGGAAGCATGAATAAAAGTTCGACACATTGTTTTTAAAGATTTTATTTATTTATTTGACAGAGAGAGAGATCACAAGTAGGCAGAGAGGCAGGCAGAGAGAGAGGAGGAAGCAGGCTCCCTGCTGAGCAGAGAGCCCAATGCGGGCCTCGATCCGAGGACCCTGAGATCATGACCTGAGCCGAAGGCAGAGGCTTTAACCCACTGAGCCACCCAGGCGCCCTCGTTCAACACATGTTGATGCTGTTTGAAGACAGGCTTATCTGACCGGGGCATGGGGCCTACAGAGAGGAAGAGAACACACAGGGCAGGTGTTTGAGGGGTTTGGACCCAGAACAGGGAAAGAGAAGTTATACTTAGAAAAGAGGAGAAAAGTATTCTCATCCGAGGCCCAAAGGAAGGTGGGAATGCCAGTCTGTTGGAGGCTCTTCCCAGCTGCTGTCACGTGGAGAGAAATCATTTGCTGAGAGTGATAGTGAGACAGGTGAATGGACAAAAAGTCGGTTATTTGGGGGACAGACTGCCGAGTCAAGTTGTCTCTTAGCACAACTGAAGCTTCAGCGCCCTGCCTTGTTGTTCAGCTCTCCTTTCTCCTCTCCTTCCCAGTTCCTTTCTGCACGCTCTGTTCTTCAAGGCAACATGACAAGCACCCAATCCCTCAGCTCCTCCTGCAGAACGCGTGAGCCCTGCTGAGAGCTCTGACCATGGTCAGCCTGTCCAGTGAGCTGCCCAGGTCTTTGAAAGACATGAAATCATGTCCTGCTGAATTCTTACTAAATTCTTAGCCAAAGGCCACCTTCTTCTCCTTTGGTCCGTTTAATAGCCGGTGGGGATAATGAGGGAGGTGGAGGAAGATAATGTTCTTTTCTTCTGGTTTATGTAAGAAGTTCTTATAAATGAGATGCTAACCTCATTCTGATGTCATTATTATTACGTCATATTTAGATTTTATACAAAAATCCATGGAAACATTATGTAAGAATTGTTTTATACTTGAGATCTACTTTTATGTTCCAAATTTTAGAAAACATAGACTAGAAATTCCGTATGTTTACGTGTCTTAACGGATGAATGAACTAAAGTTCAGTACTTAAAGCCAATCCTCGTTTTAACTTCATTTCCAGACTGGTTTATTTTGAAGATTTTTCATAAACATATTCTAATTTTGAGAGTGTAGTAAATATATGATAACAGTAAGTATATTATATATAACATAGATATATAATATGTCACAATACATTTGACTTAAATATCACACTCAGTGAAACTAAACCATAAGAGATCACTCCAGGGTTGGGTTATTTCTTTATTTCTTTATTCATTTTTTTGAACGTGGGAGAAATTGTTCAGGGAGAGATAGACTGGAAGAAACATAGGGGCTTTGATCTTGTAAATATAAGGTTGTGTGTAAATCATAGTTTTACAAATTGAAATATACTTAACCTTAAAGGAGACCTGGTTACTTTAAAACTACATTACTATGAATATCTCTCTATATAGGTAATTATGTTTATCTGTGACTTAACTTTATTTTTCAAACTATACATTGTTCATGGTGGGTCATAACTTTGTGACAAACGAAAGGTTAATTGTGACCCTTTATTCAATTATGTTTCAAGTGAAGGCCGATCTGTCTGCATTGCACAGTGATATAGCAGATTTGATTATCCCTCAAATACAAGGCAAGGGTAATGTGAAGACAAGCAACATTGTTAATACCAGATATGCAGGAGCACAGAAAAAGCTACGATGTAGATTTCGGCCTATGCCACTTTTTTGCCTTTTGAACTCCTGACACGTATCAGGATCTCAAGATGAAACCTCATAGTCCAAGTTCTTCCTCTGTATTCTGCACACCTCCCCCAAGAGTGAACAAACACACTGAGACTCTTTTGGTGTCTCATGTTCCAGCAATACCTAGCAAACATTTTGACTTTAGCGTAGCAGTTAAGTTTTTCTCCACAAATTACCCTGAAAGTATGCATACACTTTGTTGGGCGTTCACATCCAAGAGCACCTGCTGAGGAAGAGTCAGGTTGAGCAGAGCTGCCAAATGGAGGAGACAGGAACACGAGTGAATGGCTTCAGGACCCTCACACTCTGCTTTCTTCCTACAAACTGGAGGAAGTATAGCCTTGAAGAGGCAGAGTAAAAAAAATCCAGAAGATCTAGGCATGGCGTTAACTGACCATGTAGATGCATTAATTCCTCCAGCAACTAAGGGTGTACGCCAGAGTTTTCCAACAAGAAAACATGGAGAAATAACAAATAAGAGAACTGAAGATGTATCAAAAGAAAATTATTCTTTCTGTATTTCTCCACTGACTTAAGAATTATGAAACCTGTCTTCAAATTATGCCTCCATATATTTATGTGATCCTAGGTACTTGGCTTCTTTGTGTCCCACTTTCTCTATCACTAAAAGGAAGAAATTGTATGAATTGACCTCTACTTATCTTTACTCTCTATTAGTTATATTACATAAATCCTTAAATATAAATTCAAGCGTATTTTAGTGTCAGTGAAAATATTTCTAGTGATATGTATAAAAACTATGCCCTAAATATTACTTTTAAGTCATTTTAGCTTAAGCAGGGATGAAATAATTTTTTGTGTCTTTTGATGGTCCATAATTCACAAAGAAAAAAGCACCATAAGGAAGTTTAAAAAAATAACAATTTAGATGGTGCTTCTGAATTTTTAAGAATAGAAAATATAAGATTTTGTTCAATAAAATAAGCTTGTTTACTCCTTGCTTAGTCTTTTTTCATTTTATTATGTCCATTGTTTTAGTTATATGCATCAAATTGGAATTTATTAATTTGGAATCCATGTCATACAATTTATTAGTTATTAAATCAGTAGATGGGAATGTTAATTTCAGGCTAATACAATAAACTATTTTGTGTAAAAAACTTCTCCAATTCTTTTTAGTGAGTTAATTGACTGTCCTCAGCACTGAATATATAACCTCTCCAAACAGAATATATCACTTTGTTTGTTTGTTTGTTTGTTTTTAAAGAGAGAGAGGGAGGGAGGAGAGGCAGAGGGAGAGGGTGAGAGAGAATCTTCCTGACCTGGGGCTTGATCTCAGGACCCTGAGATAATGACTTGAGCTGAATTCAAGAGTTGTACACTTAACCAACTGAGCCACCCAGATACCCCAGAATATATCATTTTGTATTGCAACAATTTCATATCTGTGTCTTCTATCAATTCTAATCTTCAGAGATTAGTGCTGCACACATCCCTAGCACTTAACATTTTTATTTGAAAAAATAAGTAAAAACATAAATGTGTGCATTCCTCAAACTTTCCCTCTCTGGGTTTTTCTATAATACGTGATCATGATCATAACCATCATCCTCTCCTTCTTCACTGATACAGTCAACTGGATAGTTATAATAATTTTAGGTGGTATTTATTAAGCTTTTACTATCTCCTAGGAGCTATCGTTAGTATTTGACTTAGTGCCATCCTGATCCAGGTTCTTTCTGACCTCTTCTGTGTCCTGCTCCGTTCCCTGGAATTTTGATCTTTACAGAAAAGTATCACCCAAGTTCCTTTCATTGGTTAGCTTCTGTTGCCTTCAGTCAATGGCAGACATCCAAGAGAGACACAAAAATGGAAGAAAATGAGATCAGGGATTCCTTTACCTGCTTCCTCCCTGCGTAGACATCAAGTCCAACAGGGGCTGTATGCCTTCATATCCGGTGACCCCATCAAGGTTTCCCCTTTTCCATGGGTTCACTGGTTTCAGATCTTGGCTACCTCTGATAACACTGTTTTCTGTGTCCATTGGGGAGTTGATGACTTCCCATAATTGTTAAGTCTCTTTAAACTTTACTATTATTCCCTCATGTGCATTTATCCCATCTTCATCTCTATAAGTAATTTCTTCGTTAAAGTATCTACATCTGAACCATCTGTAAATTCTGTTTTCTGGCAGGGTCTTTATTATGAAATAATAAATAGATAAACATAGTATAAAATATACAATAAAAATAATATTAAGCATAATATGTAAGTATATGTAATATTTGCATTTTTTAATTTAACCCTATAAAATGTGCTTTTTGACCCAGCATTTTATGGTCAAGGAAATTAATACATAGAAATGTTAAATAACTTTCCCAAAGGCTGTATTTGGCAAAAGCCACAAGCAGTATGATAACCTAGAATTTTTTTTTCTTTTTCTGACTCCAAAATTTCTCATGTCCCACTTATTTTCCTATGGAAAAAAACTTCTGGTCCCCACTGTTAGTACTCATAATTTTTTACTATTTCATAACCTGGGTTCTAGAGCACCACCATTACCATAGGAACCCCCAGGGAGAAAATAATGTTATACAGTACTTTTCTAAGAACTTCCAGCCTTTCTGGGCTCAGTAAACTGGGACTATCACTAACTAGTTGTTATGTTACCTGTTATCAGTGGCGATGAGTTATTAGTGGTTAAAAACTAATAAGAGTAAAAGCACGATAAACTTCACGTCATCTTTGCCCCTCACCCAAGCAAGCAGCTCTGGTTATAGAGTCGTCTTCCCCTCCCCCCGCCCCTTCTTCTTTTCAGCTGTTTCTCCTTGCTCAGTGCACACGGGTTTGGCATTTATTTTTCCTCTCAGTGGGAACACTCGGAGCTGTGGGTGGCCTCTCTTGAAACCTCTTGTTTAAAATGAAGTTGGGAAGGAAGCATGATGCTTTCTCAACAAAATGGAGAACATCTGGTCTCTTCCCTGGAGGATAAAAATATAGCGAGATTGGACCCAGGGAGAGTTCATTTGTCCCCTCTACCTCCCCCCCAACTCACCAAGCCTATTTTTTTCCCCGTCTAATGGCCCCAGTGCAGACAGGGAGGCAGATTCTCTATCTTAAATCATATGCTCTTCCTGCCAGACGGAGACACTTGGACATGGCATCATCAATTATTGGCCAGTGAGATTGTCTTTCTTTACTGTTTGGGATTTCCAAAGGAAATAAGCAACAGTTTTATTTAGTTATCTGCTTTTCCACCTATCCTCCCTTCTCGAAGAAAAAGGGGTCCCTCTTCTGCCCAAATGTCATTATTTTGCTCTGTGGCATTTCTCTCCTCAGATTTCTCTCCTCAGACATCTCTCTGGTGTTTCTCCTCACCCTGAAACAATAGCACCAACCCCTCATCCAGCATTTCCTTCTTCTAAACGTAAAAGCAATCCAGATATCCCACTAAAATGTAAAAAAAGGAAAATTATGTCCACAGCTACTTCCATCTAAGTCCACATTTCTCTTTCCTTTTCCACAGCAAAGTTTTTGTGGTGACTCTTCACTCTAGGTACCGATTCAGCTACCAGTTCACTCACTCCCTCCCTCACTACCATCAAGCCTGATGGGGACACTTCTATGGAAAGGCTGTGACAAAATTCCGGAGTATGCCTTTTGCCAAGAAATCTAGTGGATGTTTTTCAGCTCTATTGTGACATGATTTATCTACCTGATTGGACACTCTTGACTCCTCCCTTCTAGAAAATACCTCATCTCTTGACTTCTATGACACTCCGACAATCTTTTTTTCAAAACTTCTCTCTGGTCGTTTTTGGTCTTTGCCATGAACAGCCCTTCCCCACTCATCTGTTAAATGGTAATGACTCTCCAGTGTACCCTTGTACGTGGTAGAGCTTCCTGCATTAAAGAGTTCTGTGCTGGGCGCCTGGGTGGCTCAGTGGGTTAAAGCCTCTGCTTTCGGCTCAGGTCATGATCTCAGGGTCCTGGGATCGAGGCCCGCATCGGGCTCTCTGCTCAGCAGGGAGCCTGCTTCCCCCTCTCTCTCTGCCTGCCTCTCTGCCTCCTTGTGATCTCTCTCCCACTGTGAAATAAATAAATAAAATCTTTAAAAAAAAAAAAGAGTTCTGTGCTAACAACCTTCTAGAAAATTGGGGAACACCGCAAACAAAACATGTGCCAAGCACATCTCAGTGTGTTTTGCAAAGGAAACACACACTTCTTCTCCAACCTCCCTTTCTCAATAAATTGTACTATCTTGTTTTTAGCTGTACAAAAGAGAATACAAACCATCCGTCTCCCTCATTCCCTTATCCAAATTCCCCCTAGGTTCATTATGTCTGTTACCTGCTCTAAAATCCACCCCTGGCTACATCTCAAGAGTTTCTGCTTCAGGTGGGGTTGAAGCTTCTTTAGAATAAGTCAATAGACATTGCTTTTCTTCCTGGCTTCACTTTTATGTCCCTCTACTCTCTTCCATGCTGTAAGTGGTCTCCAAAATTCACAAGTGCCTTTAGCATAAACTCTGAACTCCTTGAACTAAAGTTCATTCGAGTCATCAATTTTTTGCTTCAGCTCATGGGCAGCCCCACTCATAGTCTCATGTGTTAAACTACATGCAGGTAACCACACATGCATGTTCTCCCAACAACTTGCCTGCATCTTGCTGAAATTCTGGCAGGGATGCCCTTCCTCTGCCTTCCTCTCCTTTTCGTCCTGTTTAGAACTTAATTATTTCTTAAGGTGAAAATTTAAAGCCTGGTAGAGGCTTTCTTTGACCATCGCAGGTTGGGTTAGCTTCCTTTCTCTGAGCCCCTAGAACACTTTGTGTCTGTTTCCCTATAACACGTACCCATTCCCGAGTCATTTTCAACCTACTAATCTAGCTTCCTACTTACGCACCTGCTCTGTTTGTTCTCCTAGCTCTGTGTCTATCAAATATTTTAACTGGAGTACCAAATTCAGACAGTGATTCCTAGCGGTGGTGGTGGAAATAAATGGTGGTGGAGGAAATAAACTGTAGAGTGAGTTATGTTATGGCTGGTTTGTCTGGTCATTTAAGAATAAGCTCCGGGAGGAATTTGTAACTCAAGGTAAAGAGCATTTTCATCACTCACACTGAGACCTTCCGTGAACTCTTCTTGGGAGGAGAGGGTTTTGGGAGATTTCAAGAAAGAGATCTCTTCTGTTTCACCCTAGATGCTCAGGAAAATTGTAAAGAAGAGTTAAGCATTTACAAGCCCTCCCACAAAGTACAAAATAGGGGCTTTAATTTTACCACCTAGGAAACAGATGAACCCTACTTGTATCTCTTTTACACGTGAATCTTTTTACTATAAAAGAACATTTTGGTTCAGCCACCAAGAATGTAGCAATATAATTTAGAATGTCTTTAATCCTGTTGCTCAGAGGTCCATACAATGAAATGCTCCACAGCAAAATGTCAGTATGTGTGAGGACTCCAGTGTGGGTTGAGCTGAGGTTTCTCTTTCCTTTAGTTTTGAAAACATCCACAATCGCCAAACTGTAGAAAGAGCCAAGATGCCCTTCAGCAGACGAATGGATAAAGAAGATGTGGTCCATATAGACAGTGGAATATTACGCAGCCATCAGAAAGGATGAATACCCAACTTTTGTATCAACATGGATGGGTCTGGAGGAGATTATGCTGAGTGAAATAAGTCAAGCAGAGAAAGTCAGTTATCATATGGTTTCACTTACTGGTGGAACATAAGGAATAAAATGGAGGACTCTAGGGAAAGGGAAGGAAAGTGTACTGGGGTAATCGGAAGGGGAGATGAACCATGAAAGACTGTGGATTCTGAGAAACAAACTGAGGGTTATGGAGGGGAGGGGGGAGGGGGGATGGGTGAGCCTGGTGGTGGGTAGTAAGGACGGCACGTATTGCATGGTGCACTGGGTGTAGTGCATAAACAATGAATCTTGGATCACTGAAAAAAAAATGTTCCCACTTAGTGTAATTTCACTTAGCATGCTATTTGTCAAGTTTCATCTCTGTATAGCATGTATCTCTTCTCCATTCCTTTATATTGCCCAGTAGTATTCCACAGCATGAATGCATTATTACTTTTTCTTTTTCCACCCATCAGTTGATGGACATTTGGGTTTTTTCCACTTTTTGGCCATTATGAATACAGGGCTACTGTAAACATTCGTGTGTAAGTCTTTACACTGGTGTAAGTTTCCATTCCTCTTGGGTATATACCGAGAAATGGAATTGCTGGGTCACATTACGTTTAAACCGATGAGAATCTGCCGAACAGTTTTACAGTGGTTTTACCATTTCACATTCTCTCCAGCAGTGTGTAAGCATTCTGATTTCTCTCCAGCTTCCCTAACACTTGTCACTTTCTGTCATGTTCATTACGGCCATGCCAATGTGCATCAAATGTTACAGAAAATCATGGTTTTGACTTCCTTTTCACTAATGGCTAATGATGTCGAGAATCTTTCCATGTGATTATTGGTCATTTGTATATCTGGGGAAACATCTGTCCAGATCCTTGTAATGGTATCGAGCCTTTTTTTGTGTGCTTATTGAACATTTGTTTCTCTTCTTACTTTCTCCCTTCCTCCTCCCTCCCTCCCTCTCTTTTCTTTTCTCTTCTCTCTTTCTTTCTTTCTACTTTCTTTTGAGAAATGGCCATTCAGATACCTTGCCTTTTTTAAAACTGTGTATTTTTTTATTATTGAGTTGTAAGAATTCTTTATATATTCTAGGTAATATTACCTTATTGAAGATATGGTTTGCAAATTTTTTTCTCCTGTCCTGGGGATTGTCTTTTAACTTCTTGGTGGTATCTTTTGGAACATACAAATTTTATTTTTGATGAAGTGAAATTTTTTATTCATTTTTTTTTGTCACTTGTGGTTTTGCTGTCATGTCTAAGAAAGCTGTGACCCAAGGTCACGAAAATTTACTCCTGGATTTCTTCTAAGAGTTTTATAGTTTCAGCTCTTACACTTAAGGTTATGATCCATTTAGTGTTCGTGTGTGTATGGTGTGAGGAAAGAGTTCAGTTTCATTCTTTTGCATGTGACAGGCCAATTTTCCCAGCACCACCTGTTAAAAAGACCGTTCTTTCCATATTGAATCATCTTGACACCTCTGTTAAAAAATCATTGACCACAAATGTGAGTGAGTGTATGACTGAATTTTTAGTTCCACTCCATTGATCTCTTTATCTATCCCTGTGCCACCATCACCACTTTCATTACTCTAGCTTTGTCATAAGTTTTTACACGGTGCAAAGTAAGTCCTCCAGCTGTGTTCTGTTCTGCATTGCTTTGGCTACCTTGGGTTGGTTGAATTATAGCTCATATTTCCATGTGAAGTTTAGGATCAGCTTATAATTTTCTGAAAAGAAAAAAAAAAGCTTGCCACAATTTTGACTAGGATTGTAGTGAACTTGTGGATGGCTTTGGGGCATGTTGTCATTTTAACAAAATGAAAACGAGTCCCCTGGTCCGTAAATTTGGGATATTTTCTTATTTATTTATGTTTTCTTTCAGCAGTATTTTACAGTTTTCTTCTTCTTCTATTTTGTTCTTTTTTCTTTTTCTTTTTTTTTTTTTTTTAAAGATTCTGTGTATTTATTTGACAGAGAGAGCACAAGCAGTGAGAAGCAGGCTTCCCTCTGAGCAGGGAGCCTGATGCGGGGCTCGATCCCAGGACACCAGGATCATGACCAGAGCCAAAGACAGATGCTCAACCAACTGAACCACCCAGGCACCCCTATTTTACAGTTTTCAAAGCATAAGTTTGCACTTATTTGGTTAAATTTATTCCTATGGATCGTATTTGTTTTGGTGTTTTTGTAAATGAAATTTTCTTTCCTTAATTTCAAATTTTTCATTGCTAGGGTATAAAAATCAAATTGATTTTGGTATATCGATGTTATACTTTGCAACCTCACTGAACTCGTTGATTACTTTTAATAGTATTTCTGTGGATTCCTTAGGATTTTGTATACCCAAGCTCATGTTATCTACAAATAGAGATAGTTTTGCTTCTTCTTGTCCAATATGAATGCTCTTTATTTAATTTTCTTGCCGAATCTCCCTGGCTAAAATTTCCAGTACAATGCTGAATAGAAGTGGTGAGATCAGATGCCCTTGTCTTGTTCCTGATCTTAGGGAGAAAGCTTTCATTTTTCACCATTAAGTATGATGCTAGCTATAGAATTTTTACAGATACTCTTTATTGGATTGGGAGAGTTTCCTTCTATTCTAAGTTTGCTGGGTATTTCTTCTTTTTTTATGAAAAAGTGATGGATTTGGTCAACTATTCTTTCTTTGTGGATTGAGATGATCATGTGTTCTTTCCCTTTATTCTGCTATGGTGGTGTATGTAATTGAAATTCTTATGTTGAACCAATCTTGCAATCCTGAATAAGTCTGATATGTTCATAGTGTAGAATCCCTTTTATAGACTACAAGATTCAGTTTCCTAGTACTTTATTGAGGATTTTCATGTTTAAATTTATAGGAAGTATTGTTTAATAGTTTTCCTTCCTTGTGATGTCTTTGCTAGGTTTTGGTATAAGGGTAAAATTGGCCTCATCAAATGAGTTTAAAAGTACTCCCCTTCAGGGCGCCTGGGTGGCTCAGTCAGTCAAGCATCTACGTTCAGCTCAGGTCATAATCCAAGGGTCCTGGGATCGAGCCCCACATTGGGTTACATATCAGGCTTCCTGCTCACCAGGGAGCCTGCTTCTCCTTCTGCCTCTGCCTGCTGCTCCCTCAACTTGTGCGCTCTCTCTCTCCCTCTGTCAAATAAATAGGTAAAATCTTAAAAGTATTCCTATTCTATTCTTAGAAGAGTTTGTGCAAGATTGGTGTTACTTCTTATTTCACTGTTTGGTCGAATTCACCTATAAAGCTATCTAAGCTGGGATATTTCTTTGTGGGAAGATTTCTGATTAGTAATCCAATCTCTTTATTTTTACCGGTATATTCTAATTTCCTTCCTGAGCCAATCCAATAGTTTGTGTCTTCTAAGAAATTGTCCATTGTGTCTAAGTTATATAATATTCTGGTTACCTAATGTTTAACAGTCACTTAGATATCAATAAGATAACAAAAATTTTGTTTATAAACATATATAACAGAATATGCAATATTTTAAAGTAGTGAATGTTTGGTAATTAATTCCAATTTGTTTTTCATCCTAAATTCATTTCCTAAGGTACCAACACATGGCTGATGCTACTTTCTCTCTCATCCCCTGTACTTTGTTCAGTCACAAGTCCTGTTGTTTGACCTGTTCTCATCTCTTCTGCCACTGCCCTAGCAATGCAGTCCCATCTCCATGATCTTTTGCCTGGTTAATTTCAACAGTCTTCTGCTTGATTTCTTTTGGTTTTATACTTGAGCACGTTTAAATAGCACTGCACAAAGACTGATGTTTTCTGAAGGTTATTTCTTCACTTTCTTGAAGAAAGCCAATAGAGTAGACCAAATGGATTTTAAAGACCTATTTTGAACTGTCATCATATAGCAAAATAACCAGCCATGCAACAGTAAACACGATGCCTCCACATGAAGAATATGGGCATAAGACTTTAGACATGAATTCTATCAACTGTATATATGCCAAATGCTACTATGAGCATCTTAAAATAAAAGAACAATACAACTCAGAGGCCACCAAATCAATGCCTAGAAGTACATGCCTAGAAGCAAGTGGCCCCAGAGATAATTCAGAATCTTCTCAAGATGGTCACGTAGGTAATATGGGGAATTACGTACGTTTGTGTATATTGATCCAAATTGTTTCTTATTTGCAGAAGTTGTATATTAAAGTCATTTTCTTTAACTCAAATTTTAAGATAAGAGGCTTCAAGAATGTGGAAAGATTAATATTCTGATTATAAATCAAATTACATGTGTAGACCAACATTTCCCCAACTGCCCCATACAATCCCCAGCCCTTGGTAACTGTCATTCTACTCTGTGTCTGTGTGTTCAACTTTTTTAGATTCCACACATGAATGATATCATGTAATATTTGTCTTTCTCTGTCTGACTTATTTCACTTAACATAGTGCCCTCAGGATCCATCCATGTTGTTATAAATGGCAGGCTTTCCTTCTTTCTCATGGCTGAATAATATTCCATTATACATGTATATTCTACATCGTCTTCATCCATTCATCCCTGGTGGGTGGATAATAAGTGTTCTGGGCCATGATGACATACCTGGTCACAAATGGATTAGAGGTAGTTTCCTTGAAAGATGTGTGTTACAACTCATTCACTTTGTAGATGCCAGTTGAAATTACCCAGTGAGTGCTGTATATAAATGATTTATTCTCCTAATGGTATCATGAAAAGGGAAAATTATTCCTAGTTTACATAAGATAAAACTGAATCTCACCCAAGTAAGGAATAGAGCAGTTTAGAATTTCTTCAACAATAGATATTTGTCTTTATAAGCCACCAACCTCTGCTATTTTTGCTCTAGCAGCCCAAACGAAGACAGTGCTCAACATCATTAGCCACTAAGGAATTGTAAATTAAAGCCACTAAGATATCATGCGCATTTGCCTGCCCAAAATAAAAAGTCATACAGCATCAAATATTAGTGAGAAGCAGCCAGAATTCTCAAACACGGCTGTAAGAATATAAAACATGAAATCGCTATGATAGTTTCTCATGAAGTTATATATGCACCTACCAACTCTGTGACCCAGGAGTTCTGCCTCTGGGTATGTAGCCACAAAAACAGAAAATAGACATCTACCAAAAAACACATACAAGAATGTTCAGAAGAAGTTTATTTATAATACACAAAAACTGAAAACTGTCCAAATATCCATGAAGAGGATGGTTAAACATATTGCAAGGTAGTCTCATAATTAAAAACCACCCAGCAGTGCACAAAATGGATGTCTGATCCATGCAATAATTTGGAGAATCTCACAGACATGATGCTAATGTAAAGAAGGTAGATAAAATTAGTATATACTGTATTATTTCATTTATACAAATTTCTAGAACAGGCAGAATTAATCTAGAGGAATCGGAATGGTGATTTCTCCAAGTTGGTGATAAGTGGGGTCAGAGGATAGGGTGTCTTGTTTTGGTGATGGGAACAGTGATGTTCTATTTTCGTGGGTCACATGAGTGTAGGCTTCTGTCAAAACTCATTGAACTTAAAATCTGTGTAAATTATATCTCAATAAAAATTTTTAAAAGAATCTACTTTAACAAAACAAAACAAACACCTAACAAATTAGAGGGAGAGATTTTTATAAAGAACTTTAATCAGTTCCATATATTCCTATCTATAAATCATTCACAAACTTCTCCTCTTTATTACTCATCAGAGTTTCCTTTCAACACATCCTATAAGTGATTAAAACACATCAGGGACACAGCGATTGAAAAGCAGTAAATTTTGATAATCCAAGCTTTAAAAATCCCTCGCTGTCTCTCTTCCTTTTATCTCCCCTCCCTTCTTGATTGACGGAAGGCCTGAAAAACCCAGTTAGCCTCCTTAAGCCACCACTTGGACTATTCAGATAAAATCATTGTTCATACAGATCAAGTGCAATCTCAGTTGTGCCCAGGGCATTTCGGAGCTCATGGCAGGGATTAAACTCTACATGATTACTCTGATGTTCCCGACCACTCATTCTAGGCCACAAAATTGCTTCAGACTTTAACACTGTCTCCTCAGGATATGAAAGTTTGCACGTTTACCAAATCATTTTCATGGATATTCGCTCCTCAGGCCTGATGAATAGAGACAGTGCTCTGAAACAGTGATACCCCGATACTTAGATAATTCTAAAAGAACAGCCTCATTTGATTAAACACTTGCAGTGTACTGTGTTGTGAGTAGGCACCACCTTAATTTGACTCTCCTGGGATTCCCAAGAAGGGCTGCTCTAGAGGAAAACCTCAGACACAACACAAGTAACTACCTAATTCTGAGACCAGAGTTCCTAGTAATTCGTCTAAATGATACAAGTACCAAGGGGAAGCAGCATACTGTCCTCAAGCATAAATCCAATCTCCTAATTTCCATAGTTGCTACGTTAAATAGAATACATTGAAATAATAAAAAGATACTAATTATTTCATTTATTCAACAGGCATTGGTGGAGTACTTGCAATGTGATAGGAGGGCTGGGTTAGGAGTTGAGACTTAGGTTTTAACTAAGAAGATGGGAACTTTGACCTTCTAGCAGCATGAGTAGAATGAGGGGGGTGGACGAAGGAAGAAGGAATGTACTAATATAGGTATACAGAAAGTGAGGCAAAAAAAGCTGAGAAGGGGGCACCTGGGTGGTTCAGTCGGTTAAGCATCTGCCTTCGGCTCAGGTCATGATCCCAGAGTCCTAGGATGGAGTCCCACATTGGGTTTCCCGTTCAGTGGGGAGTCTGCTTCTCCCTCCCTCTGCCCCTTCCCACTGCTTATTTTCTCTCAAATAAATAAATAAAATTGAAGAAAGGAAGGAAGGAGACAGAAGAGGGAGGAAGGGAAAGAAAGAGGGAGGGAGGAAGGAAAAAAGGAAGGAAGGAAGGAAGGAAGGAAGGAAGGAAGGCGACCAAGAAGGAGGTTTGAAATCTGCAATACAGTCATTTTCTTAAGCGAAGCTGAGAGGCTATCAGATCCCCAAAGAAGTTCACTCTTGGAAGAGTTGCCTTGGGTCTTGTAGGGTCTTGTAGGCACAGTTGCCATTTGCAGAGCAACTCACCAAACCTCCAGAACCGGCGGCCCAGGTCTCAAACCAGTGCATGGGGTGTGGCCAGGTCCCATTTGTAGTGAAGGATTCATCCAAGTCCAGGAGATGATCATGAGCTTTCTCTAGAAAGATACTTTCCTTTCTCCTTTTTCCAGAGTAAGTTTCCATGAGGTGGGTGTGTTTGGGTTTTAGCAGGGAAGAACTCCGCGGTGGTGTGTTGTTTTAGTGGTTAGAGTATGACATAAAGTGAAAACCATAAGTTCAAAGTGTCTGGCTGTTTACGGGAATCCCACCTCCAGAGAACTGGCATTGGAGTGTGAGATTACTCATCTGTGTTAACGTTTTGGATAAACACTTTTTTGTTAAGTGTGATGTGGACTATACATTTCCTGACAAAATTGTTCTCAGATTTAAACAGAATATCTGAAGGAAGGTGTCTTTTTAAAGATATATTTAGAAAGAGACAAGTTACTTCAGTGCATTCTTTTCAGACGCTGCCTGGGGTTTTTGGGCAAAACCACAGACCAGAGACTTGATACCACATTCTCAGTGAGAGGAGAGCTGACGGAGATTCAGGTATTTCCCATGACATCACGTCATCTGTGTCTTGGCAGCTGCAATCAGCTCAGTTATCTCTGGTTCGGGGTGTTACTCTGCACATTAATTCTAAAAGCCAAGCTAGGGGTTCCTCCAAGTCCAGTTGATTTGTGAAGCCCACGTCTGCATCCTTGTCTGAGGTAAGAGACGAAGTGCTCATGGTTGACATAACTATAAGAATAAACTTGGGGGGGGGGCAGTGAAGTCATCCTCACAAAACCCCACGTATAACACTCAAGAGACAACAAGAGGGAGAATTGAGAGGATTATCACATCTAACCACCTGCTTCCTTCTATGGAAATGGACCTAAGAGCTAGCATTTACTGAAATGAGCACTTCCTCTCCGGGCATATCTCTGACCCTAGACCAATCGTGGATTTGTGTTCCTCACGAAAACTTCACCTCAAGATCCAGCCCGGAGCTCTCCATTGCAGGGTTCTAGTTGATACTACAACTAACCCATTAAAGCAATCAGGAAACAGAGCAAAACTGACTCGTCCCCCGCCCTCGTCTCTAGGATACATAGAGGAGGCCCTACTCAGGAAAGTCCCCCCTTAATGTGGAAGAGAAGCTGAAGAGGGTCAAGATACAAAGAACACCACCGTATCTCTGCCGCACCTCCTGATGTTGCCAGACCAGCCAAGAGTGTCTCTGGAGCACAAATTGATTCTTGTGACTCACGGGACCTGAGCAGTCCTCCTGAGCCATGGACCCATCAGGCAGCTGGACAGGCTTGTGTGGGGACACAGAGAAGGGAGGGGCAGCCGCTCAGGAATCACCACTGGGAGGGGGGGCACAGGTAGTAAATATTGCATGGAAGCCTCACCACAATTACTAGCTAGTCCTTCATAACATTTATTACTTTGTGTACTCTCGATGTGACTATTCATATTTGCCCAGAAACCGAAAAGCCAGAAATGACTAAAAGGGGGCACATGAATCCACTATTTCAAAATCCATGAATTGGGTTGTTCCAGAAGCATTTCATCAGTTTCCTTTTTTTTTTTCCCTTGTGTAATTCTGACAGAGTTAGCGGTAGCAAAAGTTGGGGGGAGGCAAAGCTTGCTGCTAGTGTGTCCTACTTCCTGGGATCGAGAAGCTTATATTGTTTCTCCTTTCAGCTTTACGTATGTCATTCTGGATTCCTAGCTGAGTTCCCACTTCCTAGCAAAACTTTCTAGACTTTTCCAAAGTCCTTGTTCCTAACTGTAACACTTTAACTCTGAATGTCCCATTTCTGTTTATTCTTGCAACCTTCTCTCTGCTGCCGAATGGCTATCATACACCTTTAATTTGTGAAAGGATTTTTTTCAATTTTAAATATTAATATGTTTCCTTGTTGAAATTTCTCAGGGAATAATATCCTAATCACACTGTTGATTAGAAATCTGAAGACGGGGTGCCTAGGTGGCTCAGTCGTTAAGCGTCTGCCTTCAGCTCAGGTCATGATCCCAGGGTCCTGGGATCAAGCCCCACATTGGGTTCCTGCTCAGTGGGAAGCCTGCTTCTCCCTCTCCCACTCCCCCTGCTTGCGTTCCTTCTCTCTCTCTGTTTCTCTCTGTCAAATAAATAAATAAAATCTTAAAAAAAAAAAAAAAAGAAATCTAAAGACAAGACCTAGTGAAATTTGGCAACAGAGAGAAATTTGGCAATCAGGAAGGAAACTGAGCCCTTAGATGATATTCAGTAATATGGAATCAGTGGACATTGATTCCATGAAAATTCATGCCTTGCCCTCCTCTCTCTCTCTCTCTCCCCTACTCCTTCTCTCTCTCTCACTCTCTCTTTCCCTCTTCCTCTCTCAGTAAAACTCTAAAGTCAATAATTTATATACTCATACTTTTAAACCTAGAGAATACAATGTTTCTGAATTATAGAATGTTTTCCAATAAATTTCACTGTTTTGTAATTTAACGTAAATAATAATTTTAAAAATTAACTCTGTGCAGGAGAAATTTAAATCATCATAAGTCATATGCATAAATGACTTTCTTCTAGTGTTGTCTGTGTAAGCACATAATACCTAGCACATTTCCTTGCTGGTAGCAGATTTATACACACATACAAAAAAAAAAAAATGCAGTCAATTTTGTTTTCCGAGAGACCCAGAAGATTCCTGACTAGTATTTTCTAATACCTGACTGGCTCCTGAAATAAATCAATGACAGATAGATGATAGATAGAGATAGATAGATAGATAGATAGAGAATAGATAAATAGATGAACCCTCTCTGACTAAGCCAGCTGACCAGTATAGAATCTCAGTACTTAGGGACTAGACATAAACAAGAATAGTGTAAATCGCCATTTACCACAAATGTGATGGTCTCATTCTGGATCTGTTGCTGGGACATTTGGCCAAGGAAAATCATAAAATGAAAAAGTATACAGACACATATAAATTCGAAGTTGAAAGATGAGCTGCTGATTTTCTCTAGTTTTTTTTTAAAATTCAATTATCTATACGATCTGTGGGATTACATCACTTCCAAGGAGAATACTGTTGTTATTCTAATTCCAAAGGATACAATATTGCTAAAATATTAAGCTACAATATTTTCTTTAAATCCTGTTATCATTAATGATGATCACTGTTTACTGTTATTCAAAAATCCAATTTGACTGTGAGTATACCTAATTTGCATCTCTTTCTACTCTGTGTTTCTCCTCTGCCATCAGAGGGAAGGACTGGATCATTTACTCTCTAAATTTGGATGTGGAAAATTATCTGGAAGAAAATATTTTTAAAACTCCAAGGATACCAGTTTATATCTGTAATCATAGATATTCTCCCTGAGTTTGAAATGAAGCAGTACAGATCTAAGTGTGTATATGAAAATCCAAAAATTATTACTAGAAAAACCTATAATTTCTGTCTCCTCCTGTAGCAGTTGGCTAAAAGTAAATATTTGTTTACTCAGTAATTTATTTAAAATCCACTAAAAAAAGGAACTTGGGTTTTAGAGCAAGTTTTTGGTTTATTAAGCAAACTCCCATCTGGCCGCAAAGTTCTTTGTACCTGCGTAAGGACATTCCCAAAAAAGATGAAAAATCAACTTTGTTTTTTCAAGTCTACCCATTTAGGGAGACATGGATACAACCGAAACTAAAATGTTGAATTTTTAATTATGAAAAAGTGTTTCTGTTTTTCTAGCAGATCCTACCACAGTAAGTTTTCAGTCCTCGATACGTCTCTGAGGAACACTCTATTGCCATTCAGGCAAGGATCACAGTTCCGGCGAGGATCACAGATGACACTTTGATCAATCACTCTGCCAGCAAAATCTCACGTTTATGCCTAAGAACAGACTCTCAACCCCTGACCCCCACAGAGATCCTCAAACCAGCAAGAGAAAACGTTTTTGTCTTCATCCTAAAATCCTGAAGGTTTATGGACTGATAGATTTGATTCTCCATATCTTAGAGAGAAAGAGGTAGTAGGTCGCATGTGGAGGAAGGAGGGAGAGGAGGGAAGAAGAAGAGAAAAACAGCTTCAATCCATCTGAATAATTTAAAAACACAATGGATATCTCAAGCATAGGAAAGCTGGTTTGCAAATTTACACTAAGGCACATAAAAATATATATTTATAATTTTTATAAGATGTATTTATAATTTTTATAATATTTATATATATACATTTATGTTAGTTTGTTTCTCTTCAAAGAGGTGGATTTGACCACAGAAGCTTGGGTGGCCACAGAAGTCTTAAGACCCTCAAAGAAGAAAAGCTTTGTTTGGTGCTTTCTTTAGAACAGTGTTTCTCAAGCTTCAACGTACACATGGATGCGTTGAAAATCTCAGATTGCTGTAAGCAAGTTTGAACTGAGACCTGAGAATTTGCATTTTTAAAAGCCTCATGGGAGATGTTCCTGCTGCTGTGCCTTGATCTGACTTGAAGTAGCAAGGCTGAGAAGACCCAGAGGACCTCAGTGTAGGGAATGGAAGGAAACACTTGCCCTCACCCAAAATAGACTTCCTCTCCTTTCATGGTGGATGTTTTCTTAGTCAAGCAGTTCACAGGGCCTGTCTTTAGTGAGGACTTTACTTTGACCACTGCTCTGGGGTCCAAACAGAAGAGAGGAAGCCACACCTCTCGGCTCCGTCTTCATCTTCATGTTCTTCACATTCTTCTGGAATCTGGCTGAGGACATGATCATTGAGTCTCCAAGTATCAGCTCACCTGCGCACCAAAGCAAACAAAGCAAGGTGCACCTAGAGCTTCTTCATGGGCGTGGGTATGGAAAGACACCTCAGTTAAACACTCAGCTAAACACGGGCCACCTTAGTTACACTTTTTTTCTCTATCGTAATCAAACTACCTACTCATACGGACAACAAAATTTTAATGAAACAAAGTGGGCGAGCAATCGACTGTAGAGATTTCTCTGTGTGTCAGCCCCCCACGCTTAAAACTACATGCCAAAACTTGGGTTTCAGGAAAGTGGAAACCTGTCTGAATTTGCCAGAAGATGGGCTTTCAGAGAAATTTCCATAATCGAATGTTGGAGAAGAAAACTGAAGAAGGCCTTCCCTCATTCAAAAGATCTGCTCTGTTCCTCTCTCGCAAGGGTTTGCAAACTGCCCCTGGAATTTGCTGTGTCTTCTGCCCCCAGGCATGAATTCTTACTACAGATGTTCAAAGCCAGCGAGGTACCCAGTGTCACCAGAGGTGTCTTCTCTCTAAGCGACGCAACTTGTTAACCGCCTTGTAACTCGTCTTGTTCTAATGGTCCCTCTGGTGTACAGCTCCTTCCCAAACTTCCGCCACCTCTAAATCAAGCTTTTCTGTCTTAACTCCCCAGAACAGCAATATCCTCAGTGGTGGAACCGAGTCAGTCTGCTGGTCAGCATCCTCTTCCCATGTTACCTGATGGCTACAAATGGCCGGGTGTCTGTCTCTTGCTGACCTGGCTCCATAGAAGTCTGAGAGAATTCTGTGGGAAGGTAGTGGAAGGAGCAGAAAGGCTGATTAAGCCATCGCTTACATTGATTTAGTAGCCAGCAGCTTCAACTGATGCTTTATCAACTCTTAAGTTCAGACCCTGGCTGGAAACTGAGTCATTCATCAAGAAGGATTAGAAAATGCAAAGGGTCCATAAATTTAGCAGACTGATTCTTGTTATCTCCAGAGATTTTCCTGTCACTTAAAAATGATGTCTGGGGTACAATTTGCATCTAAAATGGCCTTGGAAAGAGGCAAAAGGCCAGTCCTTCAAACTAATGAATCCTCAGGTTACAGAGAAATGCTCCCAGCCAAATAAAGCAAACCACATTCTGCCATATTCCAATTGGACCTACCCCGAATCAGCAGCAACCTTGCTAGTGGACTTTAGCTTCTTTCTTCCTGGAGAAATACTATTTTCTCCCCACAAATTTCACATTAAGTAGAAGTAAAGGTAGCATATGGAAAACAGAAAAACAGGGTGGTATACCAAGAAAACTTGGGTTCTAATTTCAGCAAGGCCACCAAATAGCTCTGTGATTGTAGACAAGTCACATTTTCTCTTTGGGCTTTCACCATTTATAAAGTTGAATATCCAACGTCCTTTCTGTACTGTTATTGTACAAGGGCTTTTCTTACTGTTCCAAGGCTGTAACAGTCTGATTTCACAAAAAAATAGCGGCTAGTGACTTTTCTAATGAATTCAAATATTCCTCTCCCTTCCTATGGGGTAGGAAAATGACTATCCAATGCTTTTAACCTCTTAAAACTTTGTTCTTTAAAGTGCTTCATGTCTTCCTCATTCCAATCGCAGATTATTTGAAGGCTGTCTTTGGTGTGACATCACGTCCTAAAGAATGGGTATTCAATGTGTGTGTTTGTGTGTGTTTGTGCATGTGTATACAAACTTTTCCAGATAAACTTCTCTAAGCCATACTTCTGAAAGAGAAAAGACATGGTGTACTCATGTGAAAACATTACTTGATTCTGTAGTTATAGGCTCACGCGAGAGTGTGAGCCCCAGAGTTGTGCCTACTGAAATGCATGTTTCTTTTGCCTGAGGATTGTGACCAGGGTTCATTTAGACATAAAAAGTGTTGCTGCCTCAGTGGGGTTTTCAATATTTGAATAGATCAAATCATGGATCAAGTCTGGCTTATGCAATAGCCTGATATCTTTGAGGGATACATTTTTTTTAACAGGCAAAACTTTAAGAAATAGAAGGTTCCTTCTGGAATGTAACATTTTATAAGTTACAATAGCTCTGTGTTGATTCCAGTAACTTAATTTTCCCTCAGATTCATTCTCCTTAGGGAAGCCTATGAAGATATCAAATCTTATCCTATGAAAACCCAAAGGACCACACAAAATGTATATGTAATAGAGATTCTCTTCCGAGGTCAGTTCTACGGCAAGATATGTTATTAGGCATTTTCAGCTAACCAAAAAGAGACACTCAGGATGTGAGAGCATATGTTTTGAAAAAGAGTCAAGAAAAAAGCAAAAAAGCTCAGGTGTATTTTCTGCAACAAAACAGTGATTTGGGACAGATTTTTGCCTTAGTCCCTCTGCATTCAGTAAGCGCTGCCCCCGCCAACTTGCCATGCATGGCTTCCTTTTAGAGCCAGCAACTATGAGACCTTAAATGAAAGAACGGTTGACCCCTGAGCAATGTGGGAGTCAGGGGCACAGACCCCCTGTGCTCTCACAATGCCAAGTATAACGTATGACTCCCCCAAAATTTTACCAATAGCCTGCCGTTGACCAGAAGCCTTTTCGATAACATAAACAGTCAATGGACACATATTTTGTATGTTACAGGTATTACACACTGTGTTCTTACAATAAAATAAGCCAGAAAGAAGAAAATTCTATTAATAACATCATGAGGAAAAAAACCACATTTACTGGGACTGTCCCATGTTGACTTTAAAAACGTCTGTGTAGAAGGGAACCTGCACAGTTCAAACCTGTGTCATTCAAGGATCAACTCGTCAGAAATGGCTGATCATTTTGCAGTTTTCCAAAGTCATCAATTTTGACCTTTTTGCCTCACCTGATCAATTGTCTGCCCTTAGCAACTTTCCCACTAGGAAGTGTTTTTCTTCCAAGTGGCAGTTATACATCATAAACTCACCGAGTTTCTGCTATCACCGATTTGCTTTCTCATTGCGGTGTTATAGCATTATCTGCTAAAATCAAGTCATACTTTTGCTATGTAGTGTGAGCAAGCAACATTTCGTATGAGTGACCAGCCAGCGGTCAGAGCCTTGCTGCACTCTCATGGGTTGAAGTCATGAGTGGTCCAGTTGCTTCCCCTCTAGCAAGAGGGTCACAATAGCGATTCTTTTTTTTTTTTTAAAGAATTTATTTATTTGTTTGATAGAGAGATCACAAGTAGGCCAAGAGGCAGGCAGAGAGAGGGGGAAGCAGGCTCTCTGCTGAGCAGAAAGCCCCTATGGGGCTCGATCCCAGGACCCTGAGATCACGACCTGAGCCGAAGGCAGAGGTTTAACCCACTGAGCCACCCAGGGCCCCCCACCATAGCGATTCTTAAAGACAAGCAATGTTTTTCTCCACATTTTCTATTTTATGTAATATATAATGCCTTCTAAGTGTTTGAATCAAGACCTGACACGGTTTGATGAACTCAGCAAAATTGATGTCCTGATATACTATATCCACCTGTGAGCATTGTTAAAATACAGTGCAGGGGTAAACCATCTTCGAATGCAAGTAACTCTTGACTTACGCCTGGAGGAAGTTTTCAGTGATCTAGTCTGAAGCCATTAATCTAGAGAGGAGCTTGTCATTTAGGGCTCAAGGCAGTGGTTTAATTCCTCTTCTTATGGAACTATCTTAGGTATACAGTATGTTTAAAGGTAAGGAAAGGTGAATCTGAGGAAGTAGACCATAACGTTGGGGCAAGACCAGAGGAGACCCCAGAATTGTCTTGGCTGTTGGAGTAGCATACTTGAGACCATGTTTTTGCTTTTACTAGAAGAAAGGATAATCCTAGTGGTGAAAATGTAGGCTAGATAAAGTTAAAATTTCACAGTGTTTTCTTGAATTTCAAAGTGTAAATAGCTTGGTTCACCTACCTTCCTGTAATTCTGTTACTCCAAGATAAGACAAACTAAGAGACAGCTAGCTGCAGTTTGAGAATTGAAAATGTATGATTCCTCAACTCGTCTTATGTCCTTTAGTTTATGCTAGTTCCTTTGGAAATAAAGGACTCCCAGCTCTGTAAAATGTAAGCTTCACACTTCTTAGAATCTCTATTTTAAAAGAACAGATGCCCAAAGCTCATCCCAGATTCTGTATTTTCTTCCCTCTTGATGCTCCAAACTCAACACACTTGGTTGAAATTTCACATCTTCTATATTTCCTTACTCGCTTCAAATAAGGAGCATGACTAAGCCCCACTTCCATGGTTTCTTAGCACTATGTGCAGATTTCTATTATATTTTTATCACATTGTATCCTAAGTATTAGTTTTATGTCTGTGCTTTCAACGAGGACCACACTGACATCAGGTCAGGAATCTCTCCGTAAATATTCATTTGTTTGTTTATTCACCAATGATATTTTCTGTCCTTTGCATTTAGGTCTAGAAAATAAAGGTAATCAAAATATTATCAACAGAGTACAACAATAATTGTCAGATTGTAGTCATTTATCAATAGTTAAGTGAATGAAGAACGAAAAGTGGCTGCTTACCCACCATAGGCAGTAGAAGGCCTGGGACATGGTAGGTAATTATATTTCTTAAATGATGTTGAATTAGTGAAGAATAAATTATTAAGGGACTTTCAAGTCAAAAGGCATATTCTCTTTAAAGAAGCTTTCTTTCTTCTTCTTTTTTTCTTTCACATTGCATGTTTCATCTAGATCATTTGCACTTTGCATCATACTCAATACTAGCCTCATACTATCAACAAACACTCACAGGACTACCAGTTTGTTCAATTAGCATTTTTCAAATCAAATGTATTTATGTCATTGTCCCTGTTCCACTTTGATATGAAAAGGAAGTGTCTGGTTACCATTGTAAATTCCGCTGGGTATTTGATTGCTAACACATAACACTGAACATTTTCTCTCTGACCATTTCTCTGCTCTAAAGCAGATCATTAAATTGCTCCCAGGCAGAAAGAACACGGACCAGAACAGCAGGGCACTTTTGTAATAAGACCTTGTAAATTGAAAGCCTTGGATACCTTTCCCACTGTGAGAACCCATGGAGACTGGTTCCTTTTAACATTGCATTAATAGGCTCTTCAAACCCAGTTAATTAAAGACAGTATATCTAGGCGGGCTCTTACAGGCATGGCAACTCTTAAAAACCAGTTCTTATCTTGAGATATTTTCCCTCTGTTGAAGCTTACATTGGTCATCAAGATTTGGTTGACCCAAATCTTCCGCAACTCTGTCTCCCTCTTCCATATAGACCCGTGGACTTGAAATGGCCTTTATGAATCATTCGGTCATGTGCTTGAACTTTACACATGTTTTTCACAACAAAGTCAGATGTAAGGAGCATCTAGCTATGATTAACCAAGTCCATTTATTAAATCCCTGCTGGTTAAAGGAAAGGCTTATAATTGCAAATATCATGGCCCTACAGTTACAAACTGGGGGCCTGCTGAGAAATGCAGACCTTAACGAAGAGGTGTCATTAAAACCTCCAAGTCAGTTGAGGTAGTTAATCACTCAATTAGACTCTCATTATCATCCGCCCCGAATCAAAAAGGCTTCCCGCAGTCAAGGAAGGGTTGTAACCAGTCACTTTGACAGGTGATCCCCCTCCTCAAATACATGGCTACAATAGGCCTTGGAGGAGATAACAGCAGGACGGGGCTCCTATCTGAGCCACAGCAGAGGCCCGGGGAGCTTAGACAGCCCCAGCTGAGGAGATCAAAGGCCGGGAAACAGCTGATCCCAGACTGGCTGGTGTCAGCCTGGTGTTTCCTCTGTCAGAGGCAGATGGAGAACCAACTTATTGATTGCCGGCCTCAGTATTCGGCCCGGAATAAAAGGCCTGGCCTGGGGGAATATTCAGGAGGAATGTCTGACTTTGGAGGCCACAGAAGCAAAGATATTAAGAATCCGCTAGCCCTCCCTTCAGAAAAGGACTGCTTGAGGAAATCGAGGGTGAATTTGTCATTTTTCCGCCATGCAGTAGCATGCAGGGAAGTTAAAACCAGCCATTGTTACACAGTGGAAGACATGGTTTTGTTCCATTTAAGTGTTTCCCAAACGCAGAGTGGTCTTTCTGTTCGCTGGGGACCCCAGTAACCAACTGAGGGCTCCATGGGCCAAGCAACAGCATAGACGGATGTTGAACACATAACCGGCAGCATTTCTGAAATATCTGAAGTGTAATTAAATAGGGGGACTTATACTGGTCCGACATAACATTCTAACCTTCTCCCTGAAGAGTCAAATGTGTACCAAAGTTTATAATTTAATGCAGAGAGAATGGAAAGTCTCCAAGCCAAAAGCACAGATGGATTCCCGGATGTTCAGAGTAGAATTCGTCAAGTGGGACTTTATTTGTGCCTCGATCCCAGGGTCCTGGGATCATGACCTGAGCCGAAGGCAGCGGCTTTAACCCACTGAGCCACCAAGGTGCCCTGTTCATCTGTTTTTAATAACCCCTTAATTTACTGTATCTTTAGTGTAACAGAAACATTGCAAAGATAGCACCAACTTCCCTTACATCCCACATCCCATTTCTCTCTTATTAACCTCTTCTATTAGTAGAGCTTATTTGGCACAATTAATGAACCATTATTGATAGATCATTATTAATTAAAGTCCCTTTTTGATTGAGATTTCCTCACTTTTTATTAATGTCTTTTCTGTTCCAGGATTCCAACCAAGGTACTGTTCCATTTAGCTGTCATGACTCCTTAGGCTCTTCTTCATTGTGAGTTTCTCAGACTTTCCTTGTTTGTTTGTTTTTAAAGATTTATTTATTTTAGAGAGAGAAAGAACACAAGCAGGAGGGCTGGGAGAGGGAGAGAGAATCTCAAGATGACTCCAGTGCTGAGCACAGAGCCCAGCATGGGGCTCAATCTCACAACCCTGAGATCACGACCTGAGCCAAAACCAAGAGTTGGGCGCCTAACCAATGGTGCCACCCAGGTGCCCCAGACTTCCCTTGTTTGTGGTGGCCTTGCTAGTTTTGAGGAGTTGAGGTCAGCATTTTGTAGAATGCTCACCAATTGGCATTTCCCTAAAGTTTTGTTTTTTTTTTCATTATTCGACTGAGGTTAGAGATGTAAAGTGCCATTTACATAACCATCATACCAGGGGTGCATTCTATCAATATAACTTATTCCTGTAGATATTAATCTTGATTACATGGGTGAGTAGTGTTTGTCAGGATTCTCCACAGTTAAATTACTCTTTGTTCCCCTTTCCACACTGTGCTCTTTGGAAGGAAGTCAGTATGGATAGCTCACCCTTCAGGAGTGGGAGCTATGCCTCACTTCCTTAAGGGAAGAATATGCACATAAATTATTTTAAATTCTTCTGCATGAGAGACTTAACTATTCTGTTATTATGTATTAAGTAACTCAGTTATATCAGTAAGCACTTGTGGGTATTTCTTTTATACTTTGAGCTATTCCCCGATACTATCAACTAGTGCACAAGGCTTAAGAACAGTCTCTTTTGCTTTTAATCTTACAGATTTAACTCATTTCCAAATTTATTTAAATCAGTACTTTTTTTTTTATCTCCTTGAGTAAGTTTGTTTCATACCTTTTTAATAAAGTTGGGTTACATCCTGGAACCCCTCAGCCTCCAGAATGATTTTGTTAAAGATCATCGTTCTTTGTGTTGGAATGTTCTGTGGGTTTTGACAAATGCTTAGTGTCATGCATCTTTATTATACTGTTGTGCAGAATAGTTGTACTGCTCTGAAGAAGTTCTCACTGCTTCACTGCCCAATTCCACCTCTTGGCAAATACTGATCTGCATATTATCACTATGGTTTTGTCATTTCCAGAAAGTCAGTCCATGGAAGCATTACACTGTGTTGCCTTTACAGACTGGCCCTATTCACTTAGCAAAATGCATTTAGAAGTCATCTATGTCTTCATGTGGCTTAGTAGCCCATTCCGTTTTATTACCAAATAGTATTCCCTTTATGGATGAAACATAGTTTATCTATATATTTGTTGAAGTGCTTCTCCTACTTGTTGATAACTATGACGAAATCTGCTGTAAACATACGTATTCTTGTTTTGGGTAGCTGTATGCTTTAAATCAATTGGGTAATTACCTCGGGGCCTGACTGCAGGACTGCTTAGGTTTGTAAGAGACTGTCGAATTGCCTTCCAAAATAGCTGCACCCGTTTGCATCCTGACCAGCAAGTAACAATGAGAGTTTCTGTTATTCTTCTTCCTTACCAGCATTGGCATCATCGGTTTTTTTTGTTTTGTTTTGTTTTGTTTTTTGAATTTTAAGGTGTGTGGAGTGGTCTCTTATTTTATTTTGCACTTCCCTAATGACAAATGATAGTGAATATATTTTCATATAGTTATTTGCTGTCTTTATGTCTCTTTGGTAACATGTCTGTTGGATCTTTGGACTCTTTTTACATTGCATTGTTTGTTTTCTTATGGTTGAGGTTAAGAGAAGTTTTTTTTTTTTTTAAGATTTTATTTATTTGAGAAAGAGAGAGAGAGAGCATGATCAGAGGGAGGGGCAGAGGGAGAAGTAGACTCCCTGCTGAGCACGGAGCCAGATGTGGGGCTTGATCCCAGGACCCTGGGGTCAGGACCTGAGCTGATGGCAGACGCTTAACTGACTGAGCCACCCAGGCACCTCGAGAAGTTCTTTATATATTTTGGGTACACATCCTTTGCCAGATTGTATTTTACAAATAAAAGCTTGTCTGCAATTTATCTTTATTTTCTTAACCATGTATTTCACAATGCAGAAGTTTTACATTTTAATGAAGTCCAAATTATTATTATTTTTTCCTTCATGGGTCAGTCTGTTTTAATTAAATGCTGAGAACTGTGAAGAATATGAATCTGTGAAGAGATTTTCTCCCTCTCCCCTATAAACTTTAATTTTCAGTTGGAACAAAGACAGACATACTCTCTAGTTTCTGTTTTAGTGACATTTGAATAGTTTGTCATTAAGTTGATTTACTTCAAATGTATACAAATGTCATTTCAACAATTCTACAGAAATTATGTCCAGTCACCCATTCCTTTTTAATTTATAGCTGTCCTGAATCATTTGGTCTTCCCCCTTTACTCCCCTTTTCGGTGCCTTCTTTGAAAACATCTTCAGTAAGCTTTTTACTTACTTCTCTATCCATCTATTCGAAACAAAAGGAAATAGAACAATATCTTGCTGGGTTGGAAGATCTAAATAATATAAGCAGAACACCTAGTATACACTGTAGAAACTAGCAAGCAATTGTTGAATGGTGTTATCATAAATTAGAGTGACAGTAAATTATAAGGTGCCTGCCCTCTGTCCGTGTGTTTATCCAGCCCTGGAAGGCAGAGGTCAATATAAGCCTACCTGAAGAGCCACTAGGATCTGACGTCGAAGTATATGCACCATGATGCAGTGGTTTTGGTCAAAGATTCCAGCTTTGGGCTTCCCCCTGCTTTCCATACTCTCTCTTCTACTTATTTAGCTGGGTGACATCGGGCAAATACGTCAAGCTCTGCCTCCATTTTCCTCATCTGTGAAATGGGTGCTGACAGTACCATCTCCTTTACTGGATTGTTAGAGGATTAAGTTAGTTAATGCCTGTAAACCCTTAGGAGAATGGCTGGCAATGAATGGGTGCTACATAACTATCTTCTAGTGTCTTGCATTAGTGTGGCATTCCGAGAGCATGAAGCGCCTTCCTATAATCATCATTTGCTAGTAGGTTATGGCATCAGAGTATGTGAACACTTTACCTTTAAAAGTCTTAAGATCGTCCCATAGACTTTGCTCCTAAAAACTATTTTTCTTCTCTTCCACTAAGAAGAGAAGTGCACGGTGAGTGTGGTGGTCGTGGGAGTGCAGTGGGAACATGGAGCTTGTTTGGAGCCAGGACTCCCTGCTGGAGAGTACAGGAGAGGCCTGGACGGGGGGAGCCATGGAGGCAGTGATGTATGACAAATGACTTGTTGCGGCAATGGATCATCAGAGCCTGGCTACACTGGTGACATGTCACAGTCGTACATCATCAGAGCAGTGCCCGGCAGGAGCAGCAGCCTGGAAACCACCCTGCCCCATAAATTTTAATACAGCCAAATAAGAGAGCTGTAATTTTCTTTTCTTCTAAATTAAAGATTGACACTCGGGAAAAGAGGGACAGAGGAGTCTTTCATAGGACCCAGTTGCTTTTCAAAGACCTCAAAGGCACTGAGGTCCTCTGCTGATACGCACTATCACCATTGCTCTGCAGTGAATGAAAAAAACCCACTTACCTTGGTTTAACTTAACCAGACTGCCCCCCTCTCTGACCTGGCACATTCTGCCCTATAATGTAGAGAGAGCCTGTCTTAACCTCCGGACAGTTGTCTGAGACGGTGGGTCACTTTGTTATTCTCCATTTGTCTATTATCAACTGATGGGCGTGCATTAAAGTTTGCTGGGATTTGTGAAGCTTGCTTAGCACTTTGTGTCTCAGTGGAGATAGGGGTGGCTCGTCCAGTGAACAAGTTTAATGAGTTCTTTTAAAAATCAAAATGACAGTTTCCTTACTAGGTTCTGGGAGACAGAAACAAGCAAAACATTCTAAAAGCTTGCATTCTAGTTGGGTTTAAGAGGAGATGCTAAAAACTAACACAAAATGAGTAAGACAGTTCCAGCTTTTGAAAAGTACTGTAAAAAAGCAAAAGGAAAAAAAAAAGAATAATATGTTAGAGACCAGGTGTTCATTTTCACTAAGGTGGTCATGATCATCATCACTAAGAAGGCTCCTCCTGATTTGGAACCTCAGTGATGAGAAGTAAGCAGCTGAGGAAATCTCAAAGGAATAAAAAGTGTCCTACACAGAGAAATAGCAAAGGGAACTCTTGAGATAGTAGTGAGCATGTCAGATTTGAGACAGAAGGGCGGCTCTGTAGTATATGCAGAAGGAACATGAGAAGAATTGAGATTGTAGAGAACGGATGGATAGGCAGGTTGCAAGTCATACAGAGGCTTGTAATCTATGCTAAGGAGTATGGATAATCTGGCTGCAACCATTTAGAAGGTCTTAAGCAGGGGAAGGTATGAGAACAGTCACAATTTGGAAAACAAAACGAAAAACCAAAAACACTCTTGTTGCTATGTAGAGGGAAATGGTGAGATCGGCCACTTTGGGTGGGAGGGCAAGCCTAGAGGTAGAGAGACCGGTCAGAAAGCTATCAGAATAATCCAGGCAAGAGATGATGTTGACCTTGCAATATAATTTTAGCAATGTGATGGAAAGAAGTTTGGACTCATAACATATTTTGGAGGCAGAACTGACATGACTTGCTCTTGGAATAGATGTTTTGCAGAAAGCTGAACCAGGGAAAATTCTGAGTTTCTATTTCTGAATGACAAAGTGGTGGTGACATTGTTTACTGAAATGTCTACTAAAATTTTGGAATAAGTTTGTGGGGGGGGGGATGAAGACTTTTGTGTTTTGGCCATGTTCTGTTGTGATGGCAATTCAGTATCCTAATGGAGCTCCCAAATAGGGAGTCAGACATGTAGTTCTTAAGCTCAGAAGACTGGTCTGGAGATGAAAATTGAAGACTCTTCAGGATGCATATACTATTTTAAACCATGAGAACAAATGAAATCTGAGAATTTAGTAGAACTGGAAAAGACAGGAAGGTTGAGGATGGTGCTCTAGGACATTCTAATGTTTTGGGGTCCAGGAAGGGAGAAGGAACCCTTCGGGAAGGGTGATAAGATAAGAAAAAGTAGAAAATAAAGCCAGATGAGAATTGGTGTTAGGGGAAAAAATCTAGAAAACAAAGGTTTCAGGAGGGAGGGATTGGTTCTTCTGTGTCTACTGATGCTAAATTGTGGTTTAAAACGAGCATCAGCGTACCATCTTTCACGAGGTTAATGTTGTTAGTAACAGTGTGAGAACTACCTATGGAGTGACGGGGATGAAGGTCCAAGTGGAATGATCTAAGGACAGAATGGTGGCTAAGGAATTAGGAACACAGACTATAGACAACTCTTTGATGAAATAGCATGTTGCCAGCAAAGGAAATGGAAAATGGAACAGTAACTGAAGATGGACATGAGATCTAGGGAAGTCCTTTTAAAGGTGGGTGATATTAAGGTTCATTTGAGTGCTAATGGGAATGAACCATTAGAACAATAGAAGTAGGTGAAGCAGGAAAGAAAGGGGGAAATTCCAGGAGTAGAGTCCTAAGAGGGTAGAGGGGAATAGATAGATCCAGAGCATGCAAATGGCCATGAGTAAGAGCAGGGAAGTTTCAACATATGGTGCATATGCAGGTGGGTTGGTAGATGAGGCTGCGGTCAGATAAGGATTCTTATTGGATCTATTTTCTTTCTTTTTTTCTTTTTTTTTTTTTTTAGATTTTTTTATTTATTTGAGAGAGAGAGGGAGTGAGAGAGAGAGCATGAGAGAGGAGAAGGTCAGAGGGAGAAGCAGACTCCCCATGGAGCTGGGAGCCCGATACGGAACTCGATCCCAGAACTCCGGGGATCATGACCTGAGCCGAAGGCAGTCGCTTAACTGACTGAGCCACCCAGGCGCCCTGGGTCTCTTTTCTTTATGAAGTATGAATCAAGTCTTCAACTGGGAATGAGGAGTGAAGGTATTGAAGATTTCAGGAAAAAGACAGTGGGGGATATCGTCTTTAATGGGGAAAAATGACTCTGTTAAAATGCTAATATAGTCCAGAAATTTAGGGGCTTATTTGTGATGGTGAATTTTTCACCTTTCTTACTTCAAGGATTATTCAGATCCTCAGATCCAGACATTGAGTAAGTGGTTGATGGGTAACTAGAGTTATGTATTGCTGGGCATATTTAAGGGAAATGCAAGGGATCGATTCTAGTACTAGACCACGGGGCATAGATTGCTCAAGAAGAGACATGAACACTTGGATGTAAAGAGTTTTTGGTGAATCATGAAAACATAGTGCTGTAAATGGGTTGATGTACTGATGGGTGAGTTAATTGGGAGACCCAGCGTAAGTGAACTGGAGGGTTAGTAGTTGATACATGATCAAAGATAGTGACGTTTGAAATTAAGATTTTAGAATTGGTATGGTTATGGGTGGTGACCAAGTCTGGAGTATGCCATGGAAGTGAAGGACCAACTGTTTAAGTTGGATGAGTGAAGAAGCACTGTTGTATCTAAAGAAGAGAAAGCACTGGGAGGCTACTGAGGGATTCTTTTATGTGGACATCGAAGTTAACGAGAACGCTAATCGACACAGAAGTGAAAGAAAGACACAGTGAGCCAGGTGCACGAGGTCCACTTGGCAGACCGTTTTTCTGGAATCAGTGCTCCCCACACTCTATACCCACGATGACTTCAGAAGGGTATCTGTTCAGCCCCACTTTTGAATCAAGGACCAGAAAATGCCTCGGCGGAAGTAAACAGCGACCGGGTCTCAGGTATACCATCTGGGGTATCCTGTCCGGATGACCTTACAAACCATCCCAAAGTGTGGGAGTCCTGAAGCTCGCGGACGGGGGCAGGGGGCTCTCCGTGTTCTGGGTCTCAGGGCAGCACTGACAGAATATAAAATAAGATTATGATATAGGGTTACTGGTATTATTTCTTCCATGGCTCATTTTTATAAAAATGGTACATGATTTGTAATTTTAAAATACAATGACTTGAACACTTGTGATTTTTGTTCTGTGCTGCTTTTTTCCCGGGCTGACTGAACTAAACATACCTGAGAAGCAACTCTTTCTTGCTAAAGGAACATCTGCGTGTTTTTCCTTCAGGAGGAGGAAAATAAATTCTTAAGACATGCCTTTTACCCTCGCCTGGCATACTTTCCGCTAATGTAAATATTATGTTTTTCTACTTCATGTTTATGTAAAAAAAATAAATAACAATAGACTCCGTGTTGTTAAATAATCCACCTGAATGATAACCATAAGGCAACATTAAGATGAATGCTCTAAGATCCTGAAGTGTGAGTGAGCCTATTGCTTGGTTTATAGGAATGTCGGTCCCCCTTCCAAATTATGCAGGAGACACTGATTGAAAATGAGGGAGGGACAGACAGACAGACAAAGATAAATACGTAGAGACCTGCAGAGAGACGAAGACAGACAGAGATCGGGATAGTGTCTCATTAGAAAAGTACATCTAAAGTTCTGTAAGAAATCTCTATGCTATGGACGCTATCCCAAACATCTCTTGGCTAATATGAAAAATGTGAATACATCCAGCTAACTGGCTGGAAAATGCTCTCCGGTGCCATGATTTTTTTTTTTCTGAGGCGGTACCTGTGTGGTTTCATTGAAAAGTTTCTTTAGCAGACGATGTTGGAAATTCAGGGAAAAGGTGCCAAGGGTTTCTTAGAAATGTATTTCATGGTACAGTATCAAGGGACAGCATTTATTTTGGATAAGTTTCCACAGGAGGATTGAGATGCTGGGAGGTCATTTGCCCCCCTCCCACCTCCACATAATATTAATGGTCCTAAATTAATTACAAACCCCAAATTAGTCTGCTCCCAAAAGTTAAAAGGAAATGCCTTCGTGTTTTCTTCTTCTTTTCAAAATTCTAGGGGACCCAGTCCTGAACAAACCTTGCTCCCACCTATCAAAGGATCCAGTGTGTGTTAATTCTGTTACTCACCCAAATGTGCGCTTCTTTTTTTCTTCTTTTTCTTTCCATTCTCTATTAGATCTCTCCTAAATGAACACTGCAAAAAGAAAATGAACTGGATTTTTAAATCTACAAAATAAATTAATCTCCAAATAACACTCTGGTATTCAGAGAACTGAGCTAGTATTTGAGGGGAAAGGGAAGAAGTCTACCCACCTTGATCCCTCTCAAAAGAAGAGAAATAAAATGTCAAAGTCTTCTCTGCTATGGGAGGTAACTTCCATCATAGAATGGACAGTAGGGACGTCTTGCTTTTGTTAGTATTCATTGTATTTTGTTTGCCCTCATTCGTGTTCCAAGGAGAGTGATGGTCTTGACCCAGCCCACACTTCACGTTTCATACAGTGGCCCATCAGTTATTTGCATTAATGGGTAAAAAAAAGAGACAGGGACAAAAGATGCCCCGGATAACTCAAGAGAGAGAATAATCCTCAAATTGTTCCCATTTGGTCTTTGGACGGTTTTATTTTAATTATAATGGCAGTGATGTGATATGTGGAATTTCTCAGTTCTTAAGTTAATCTCATGATTCATATAATGACGTTTAATGAGGCTCAGTCATCTTTCTCTTTTGCCTTCGTGCTTGGCTCCCTTCTCCTTATTTTCATAGAAGGACTTATTTATATCGCTTCTGAGACTGATTGTTCCAAACCACCAACCTGAAGAAAAGCAGTCCTTTGCAAAACTTGCCCCTTCACACCTTCCCTAGGGCAAGAGATACTTATTTTGGCTTTTGAAAGTTTTTCTGCTTGCTAACCTAACCTTGCATAAACATTCCCATTTCCACGAAGTGCATAATTAGTTGAACGAATGAAAATGTTAATATAAATTTAAAATCAGAGTCCTCGTGGATAATTTTTAACTCCACTAATTCATTCCCGGATAATCAGGAATTCCTTCATAATTATTAATTAAGGAATGGGTCATGTCCCTGTACATAGTAGTCTTCAAAATAAAAGCCATAGCAATGCTTGCAAAGGCTAGGAAAAGCCCAGAAAAATAAGGTAGAAAAAATGGGTAGTTTTTATATATGGAAAACAAATGACTCAGTGTATTTAGTTCAGAAAGCAGGAGACTGGCGAGCCGTAATTTATTATTAATTTGAAAATGGTATATGAACAAGTAGAGGTAAGAACTATTCTCTATCTTTGAGCAGTTATTATTTGCACCCTCTTTGTTTGCACAGAGTAAGATTGTGAGTTATTTATCTCCATAACCCTGGGGTCTAGCCCAGTGCAGTTCATCTCAAATAATTAGTGGAGATTTGGACCAAAGTAAATGAATTAATTATTTAGTGGGCTTAATGATGACTTCAGGCACACTCTCAAAACCTGGGATTTGCCGACAGGCAGGAAGAAGCTCAGATAATCCATCTATATTTAGTATTTCTATGCACCTTACACGTAATCCTAGTAATTACCATTTACTGAATATTTTATTCTACATTCAGCTCATTATACACTTTATCCCACCAAATCCTTGTCAATTAAAGAACAAAGATAAGGCCAAAAAACAAAACAACAACAACAAAAATAAATGCTTGTAGTCTCACACAACAGCTACGTAAACCCTGGTCTGTCAACCTCCAAAGGCTGGACGTTTTCCTTCCTATATCATCACGGCTACTCGAGAGCTTCTAATCACTTGACTGAAGATGCCTAGACCTGTGCTATATGCCACCAGGTTAATTTCAAATGGTCTTTGATAAGAAGCTTTGGTTTTGGCTATCTGCAGCAACCAGACTTTGCCAGTGTTCTCACTATTGTTATTGTTTTAATTTTCTATTCATAAATTATGCAGACTTAATCTACATGTGACAAAAATGGCGGTTTACGATGTACAACAAGTAAATAACAGTTTATCAACAGAGAAGAGCTCCTCATTCTTTCCAGAACAGGAAGGAAGGTCCCCTCAATTCTGAGAATCCCAAATGTCAGGCCCACCTCAGACACAGAGACATCCTATCTTCTAGGATCTTTCAATTTTTTTTTTTTCCAAAAGACCTTTCCTCATTTTTGTCACACGTTCCACCTACAACGAGCACACCTTTTTTGCAGTGATGTTTTATACCATGTTTCTGTGAGCCCATTTGTGTCTGCTGCAATGAGAATAAATATGGCTAAGCTATGTGTCAGTTTTAGGAAATGGCGAGTGGGGGGCATAGTGAGGGTAACTGACTAGTCCTAATCCTTGGGGAGCTGTATGCCATGGTGCTACTCCCACAGATCAAGTGAGAACTAGCCACAGATACAGGTTTCTTTTCACATATTGATGCTTTGTAAGTTTTAGAACTTATTTTGCCCATGTTGCTTAAAAAAATAAAATAAAATAAAATAATGCCATCATCTTAAAAAGAAGGTGACCAGCTTGCATGGTAAAATTGGCAAAATATTTCTGGAGGACAATTTTGCAGTATCCATCAAAGGTCTTATAGATACTCACTTGATTCTATAATCCACATTCTAGATTATATATTTTTTTCTAGAAAATAACAGTACTTCTGCATACAAGCCTGTTCAGAAAATCTACAAATCATGTCAGACAAAATTTTGAAGTATCAAAAAGTATAGCTGGTTAACTAAATTACATAATATTCATACTGGAATCCATCTCCTAGAAAAGTATCTTTTAAATTTATGCTTCTAACACGGAGTAAGATCCATATTCAAGCAATAGTGAGAATCACAATGAGGCTCGTTTGCAAATGCACGTTTCCAACCGCTGCTAGTATTGATCTTTGAAAATAGTTTAGGCAGTTGTCCCTCAAATTATATTTCAATCATGTAATTCCTCTTTAATTAGGAAAAAAAATTGACAAATGCTCTCCTGGGAATGGTAATAGCATTTAGTGACTCTCTTAATGGGGGTGAGAATCAGACTGGGCAGTGGAAATTCGTAATGCAGGATTAGATGAGGCATCTGAGATTTGTTTGGGAGCTTGTGCTTTTATGTCATCACAGATAACCCGAGAATGTTCCAAAGCTTGGTGGCCGTCAGACTAATAAACTACACCTTCACCACGTTGGTGCTCTGGCAGCCCTTACAATTTTATGAACGTATGACCACATGACTTTTTTTTTTCCTAATAAATTCCCAACACTCAGGACTGTGCTCCTGGGAGTTCTCCCATGGGCATCCCTTCTAAAATTTCCAGGCACCCGGATGTAGTTTGGGTTACCAGTGGACGGCCTGTCCCTTGAAGCCTGGATACACAGCTGGGGGCTAACCCAACCGTGAGCCCTTCCTGCATTAGGAGCGTCCGGGGAATAGCAGAAATCCTGCTTGTGAAATGATCTCACCTCCGAGGAAGCTTTTCTTCACCTAGTAGCATTGGGTCCCGCACAGGAGGCCACGCAGAGTCTTGTCACTACAGCCTTGTTTCAGGGGAGGTATTACTGCTCCACGTTACTCTGCAGCTGTAACCTGCAAAAGTGATACCGTTTCATGTCCACTACAGTGATCAAAATATGCGGGTGAAAAACAGAGGACAGAGTCGGAAAAGAGCTTATTTACTTTTCTATGTTACATATATTCATGTGCTCCTTTTGTAAGTTCTCGGCTTGCGCTGCAGCCAGAAAGCACAGTTCGTACTGTGACCATAAAGCCCGATGACACCCCATTACGTTCAGAGAAGTTGGTCTCCCGTGTTTTTAGGGGGCAGAAAAACCCACAGCTTACACAACAACCGCCCGTAAAGCAGCTTGAACAACAAAACTACTGCGGACTGATCATTTTTCCTGTGTTTACCCGTCCTTGCAAGATACAGAAAGAAAAATAAATAGATAAAAAAGGACCTTCTACGCCACCACACTTAGCCATCCCTAACTGTGCCTTCAGGCTTTTCCTGCAATGGGAGAGGCCAGCAAATATAATAAATAAGTAGCAGAGGGCACTGCCTTTCCCAGCTTCCACCACTCCTCAGCTTACACCCTGCAGCGGGAGCCTCGATTTCACTTTTATCATTATTTTAGCTGGCAATCGCTTAGACAATTATCCAGTTCTTCTTAAGAAGCTTAATTAAATTATTTATGATGTTGACCTCCCACAACAGTGAACTCCTTAAAATGTCCTTATGTGAGAATGGAACGCTGTTTGATTTGGTACAGGAGAGAGGTAAGTCAACCGTAGACTCACACGTAGTTAGCATTTTCAACTACACTTGGGACACAAAGAGATTCCAGTGAATAATGCTGTTGTCCTAAGTTGGTTTCTCTCGCCTTGCGAAGATGTCGACAGTCATTCAGCTTTATTGATTGACTCGGTTATGCCAAAATCAAAGGAAGAAGTGAAGGAGGGTAGTTCTCTCATGTGGATGAAGTTCTTCCATTTCCCTAATGCTTTAAAAAGAAAACGGGGCTTTTTAGAAACCTGGGCCATCCCTAGAATACCATGATGGCAAGCGACCTAGGGGAACCATTTTGAAATGTTGTTTTGTTGGTTTATCGCAGTCATGATGACAGTAATTGAAAATGTTAGAAAAGCTGTCTCACAGTCTTCTCTGTAGCAATTAGCTGAATTAGGGCACAGATACTGGGTTTGTGGAGCCCACATAAATATGCTTAAGACTGGAATCAACCATGTGTTCCTGTCCAATCCATCCGTGTTGGTCGCACTATGAGTATATGAAAACAGAATACTTTCAGATGTATGCTGTGCGATATTCTATTCAGTGGCTGATGTCGTTTTCTTCTCTTTATATACTCAGGCTATCAAAATTTGCAGGCAAATAGTGTGAGCATCCAGAATGACAGAAACCTCACCTGTCTGCAAATGATACTGGGGAAAATAGTGTTCACCTAAACCACTGGCTTTTGTAATAATGGGAACAAATCAAGTGAAGCTGTTTATCTGCTTCAAGGCAATATTGAAAGGTTGCTTATTCCTTATCTTGTCTTCGTTCTCCTTGGTACCACGCCTGTGACTAGTTGAGGCCAACAAGGCTCCATCTGTAGGATCTGTAGGCATTGGCTTGTAGAATGCAACGTTTCAGCACATAAGAGAAGGTGGCCTGGTCAGTGATTCTCAATATGTCCCATGGCTGGTTTTGTTTGTTTGTTTATTTGGTTGGTTGCTTTTGCACAGCTGGTTTTATAAGTAGTCATTCTGGGTAGAATCAAGAGTTAAGTGTGCTAAATATGTAAAGGCATATTTAAAGACAATGGAATGTTTGTAATTATGCCCTTCATCCTTCTTCCTCATCCCCCTGTTATCTTCCTGAGCGTCCTGTTTCGGGGCCCTATCTGCAGATTAGGGAGAGTCAGGGAACCTCAGGAGATAGTCATACAAAGGCTCAGTTTTTCAATACATTGCTTTTCAGGCTGGAAGAAGTAGAGAAAACCCCGTTGCAGTGTGTACCTATAGAATACATGTGCTGTCGCGCACCCACGATACATCATAAGAGAGGACTGCCTATAAATGATTAAATGTGAAAATAAAAGTGTGCCTGTATATTTGTAGTAGCTCCCTTCTTCCCTGGTCTCCCTGACTCCAGCCTCTTCCTGTTTCCAGCCTGTCCCACATTCTTCTGCCAGAATAAACTTCCTGGTGTAGTAGAGAACCCAACTTGAGCCTAAACTATGTCTGGGCATGTCGTTTAAACTGATGGGCAGTTATGACAAGACATTTATCTGTAGGTGGGCTCGAGGAGCCTTTGGGAGAAACTCATCTTGTGGGAAATAAAGAATTAAAAAGTAAAGCTTGATCAAGTAATAAAACCCGAGTTGTCAAGAGATGACAGATGATTCTGAGTTCAGCCAGGAGCCTGTGATTAGTCTACTGGATTTAGAATCTTCATCCAGAGGAGCACTGTGGAGCGAAAGCTAGAAGATCTGTTTTACTAAAAATTCTTTATACCCTAAGAGCAAAATAATCACTACTTGGTATCCTGCAAATTGTGGGTAACACAAAAGGCTAAAGGTTACTTGCCTTCATTTCTCTGTGGTCCGTGGTGGGCTTTTGGAACCAAAATGTGTTTCAGGGGTGCCTGGGTGGCTCAGTCCATTGAGTATGTGACCTTTGATTTCAGCTCAGGCCATGATCTCAGGGTCGTGAGATCGAGTCCCACATCGGGTTCCACCCTCCTCCTCTGCCCCCCCCCCCAGCCCGCGCACCTGCGCCCTCTCTCTCTCTCTCTCACTCTAAAATGAATAAGCAGGGTGCCTGGGTGGCTCAGTGGGTTAAAGCCACTGCCTTTGGCTCAGGTCATGATCTCAGGGTCCTGGGATCGAGGCCCGCATCAGGCTCTCTGCTCAGCAGGGAGCCTGCTTCCTCCTCTCTCTCTGCCTGCCTCTCTGCCTACTTGTAATCTCTCTCTGTGTGTCATATAAATAAATAAAATCTTAAAAAAAAATAAAATAAAATGAATAAGCAAATCTTTTTTAAAAATGGTTTTAATGTGTGGGCAGTAACACCGGTAGAGTTGGAAAGTCCTACGGAAAAAAAAAAAAAAAAAGAAAGTCCTACGGGATAGCTTTCATCTAAGGAAGTGCTGTCAAGGGCACCTGGGTGGCTTAGCCAGTTAAGCATCTGAGTCTTGGTTTCAGCTCAGGTCATGGTCTCAGGGTCATGAGATCAAGCTCCACGTTGGGCTCTGTGCTGGGCATGGAGCCTGCTTAAGATTCTCTCCCTCTCCCTCTGCCCATCCCACCTACCCCCCTCCCCCCCCAAAATAAAATAAAAATAAAGAAATGCTGTCAGAGATAAGAAAGAGACAATGGTTCCCTGGACTGGCACTCGGTGAGGCACAAGGAGACTCGGGGAAGCAGCCCTGGTCCCTCCTGGAGGGCCAGCTCTACACAAGGGACACCCCATGGTGACTGGCCATGTTTATTTATGACCACGTGTGAGATCCTCCCTGAGACTCTCTGGAATATTTGAGGAAGCTTTTTTTTTTTTCCCCCAAGATTCTATTCATTTATTTGAGAGAGAGAGAGAGAGAGAGAGAAAGAGAGAGAGAGAGTGAGAGAATGAGTGGGGGTAGGAGCAGAGGGAGAAGCAGACTCCATGCAGAGCAGGTAGCCAACGTGGGATTCCATCCCAGGACCCTGGGATCATGACCTGAGCCAAAGACAGACACTTAACCAAGTGAGCCACCCAGGTGCCCTTGAGGAAACTTTAGATGGAGGTGAAGCATTGAATGAGTGTGTGCAGGAAAAGAGATACAGGAATTTGCCCTTTAAAAAATTATAAAATATTTAAGTCCTATGGAAAATTCAGAAAACACTGACATCCAGGTCCCTAGAACCCACATAAAAGAGTTGTGACTATCTTGCCATATTTGCCTGAGATTCCAATTTTATGGTTTTTCTATTAAAAAAATAAAACATTATAGATATATCCATGTTCCCTTCTACTTTCTCACATGTACTTACCACCGGGGAGCTGAGACATGGGAATCCATAAAGAAATACTTCGTTTTCCTTTTCACTTTTGGCTGTTAATAATAGTAGGTTATACACAACTTTTTAAACTTTTCTACGTTCACTTTAAAAAGTACTTGATCTATATCTTCAGCTTAAAATATTGTATAGAGGCCATCATTTGAATGAACTGCGATTGTGGATTTGAGGCACTGACATGTGCCGTTGTTGATTTGACCAAATTTGTATACACATGCTTATGGTATGCTTCTCATGTTCGCAATATTCCAGAAACTCCTACTATTATATATGCAATAAAGCCCAAACCCATCCGCAGGGCATTTGGGTTTGGCCATAAGGACAGGGTCCAGACTTTTATTGCTTTTCTCCTTCCCCATATATAGGGACCATGGCTGTGTCACCCCAAAAGCCATCCCATGAATTTTCCTCTTGCTGTCTCCCCAAAATCCTTCTTTCTACTCTCCACGCCAGACAAACCCCACGCTCCATTTGGAGAATCGCAAGTCAATTTTTAAAACCCAGACTGTTTCATATAACCCCCCCCACCACCACCACCACCCAATTCCCAGTTGGATTTCATCTCCCCCTTCTGGACCTTCACGTTTCATCTCTATTCTAGAATTGGTTATATCTGGCCTTCTACTTCAGTTAGGACACGTGTATGCCTTCCCCAAACTTGATCTCTGGATCATCCTTAGCTCCTTCCATAAAGTAAAAGTTAAATGAATAAATAAGTGAACAAAGTAAAAAAAAAAAAGAAAAAAAAAGCTCAATTAAATGGAGAGCAGAAGGTATTGCTAATCTGAAAGTAGTCTTAGTGTTTTTTAAAACCCAGAGGCCAGTCATGACTGCATACCTCATGGCATGAGCTGTCCTCTCTAAAATACAATTGTGAAAAATGACAAGCGAGGAGGGCAGATGAAAAGTGATCTGGTCAAAACCACCAGCGGACATTGCTGACAGTAGGGACGGGAGTAGGAGAAAATTCCTTTTCTGTTACTGATCTCAGGCCCAGGTGCGTGCGCGCATGTGCCTTCCTCCATCCGAGGAATTGACTGATTCACAGGTTGTTCTAGGCAGAGCTGCTTGAGGACGAGTTAGACCTTTTTGGGGGAGGGAGGGAAGTCCAGGACTGAGAGACAGACAGACGCAGGCACTCATCCCTGGCTCTGCTCCAGATTACAGGAATCTCTGCTAAGAGCCAGAGCCTGCTACACCATTAGAGAGAAAATCACTCGGCTCCCCCAATCTTTTGCGTCCAATTTATGTCCAATTTGCAGACTTTCAACATTGCAACCTCACAGTTCATAAAATCAAACTCAGCCTGGGTAAGTCTCCAGGTAATGGATTTAGGATCACGGGAGGTGTTACCTGCAGTCCATGATGGGTGACTTTCTTGTTAACTAAAGTCGCTTTAGCTAAATGAGTTCCAGGTTTAAGTCTCCCTTTCTTTTTTTTGGCAGGGATTTGGGGGATGGGGGTGGGGTAGGCACAGAACTTTATTAGGCTGCGCGTGGAGAGCTTTTCATGGCAAAGGCAACAGAAAAAAAAAATTGGGATAAGCCAGTCTTTGTATAAACGGAAGGTGGTGAAAGGAAGCTGTGTATGGGGGCTAAGGGATCAACCCTCCGGCTCCACTCGGCTACGCAGGGACCCGGGGAGACGGCCTGGTGCTCCAGGCGGAGCCGGGCTGTTTCCGCAGGTAACTGTGGCTCCGCGGGGAAGGCCCGGGGAGGCCCAAACCGCAGAGGAGGGGACTGGGGGGAGCTCGGTGCAGACACTCAGCCTCTCTCATCCCCTCCGGCGTCCCCGCGCTCAGCGCGAATGCACTTTCATCCGCTTGCCCTTGGCGGGGTGGCGGGTTCTCATCAGTAGTCCGACGACGGGAAAGCAGGTCGATTTACGATTCTAGGTGTGTGTCTAAGCATATGTGTGACTATGCATGCCACACGGGAGCCTCTGTGCGTGCTCACACGAACAATTACGGATCTATTCCAGAAGCCTACAGGGAACTGTCCCTCCTACGATCAGTGGCCCTTTAAATGTCAGGCTCAGAAGTCGGGTTAATTGGATGTCTTCTGTTTTTCAAACAAGTCGTGTTTGAGTCACTCCACTTAAAAAGCTAATAAAATGCTATTTAATTTGGGCCTTCTGTTATTTCTTAAACGAAGACTAGCCACTTCTATATTTTATTTCTTTGCAAAATCATTTCCCTTGTGAACGTCGCAGGGCTGCGTGCGTTTCGTTGCTCACGTGAGTGCGCCCATCTGTTCCACCCTTCCCCTTGTCTTCCTGCTCCCTGTACCTCCGCCTTCGCCCCTCTGTCTTCTGGGTTTTGCCAAAACCACCATTCTCTTTTCAGATCGCTCAGAGTACCATCATCTTTTCCAAAAAGAGCTCAGACGACTGTATTTGAGGGAGAAAGAAGGAGTATTTGACTTAATTTAATGGTCAGATAATCTACTTTTACTAAAACAAGGGCAGTTACAGTTCCTGGTCTTAGGCTTTCAGTTAAAGAGGTGAGTGAGTCCTTCTTTTTTTGCTTTTCTGTTGTACCTCCTGGACATTGTCCTCTTGTTGCACACATTGGAGACATGTGGGCGAGTGTCGACGTTTTATATATTATTGCGAGATTAATAAATAATAGACTGGCTATTATGGTATTCGAGCATTTTCCTTTATCAGAAGACATCTTTGATATATATTTATAGACATCATTTGGGTCTATAGGAGATACGGAGTGGTGTTTCCATGTTCTCCGTTTATACATCTGTAAGATCTTGCCGCTGTCATTTCTTTCATCTGGCTTGTCTTTGAGGACAGATCTCCTCCTCCTTCACACGTGAGCACTGTTCTTTGCTCTCCCTGGCTCCTAGGAGGGAAAGTGAAGACTGGGAATCAGTCTCTTGGCTCCATGCCTTGGGTCTTGTGAATAGCCAGGTTTCACTGGGAAGGAGCTACCACCACGCAGGGCCTCGATTTCGATATTGCAGTCTATGAATTCGAAGTGAAAAGAAGGTGAAGGACTTACTGGAAAATTTAAGTTACTTCTTAGTCATGTGCCCTTTGGAAATTAAACTGCTCTCTCGAAACTTGGACTCCAGACTTGTCCTTTGGTTTATGTGAGGCATCTGGAGGGGAACTATGAGCCAAATGTGGTGTCCTGGGTGGGAAAGGTGGTTAACCTGATCCCAAACACCTTTCCCTGCCATATGCTCCCGAGTGTCTTAGAGTTTGCCTTTCCAAGCCAAGCACCAGAAAATGTCTACAAGATGAGGTTGGGACAATTATATGGTGGTGGCGGTATCTTATTTTTTAAGAAAAGATGGGGGAACCCTTAGGTGTTCGGGGTTTGGCAAACAGATTTAGCAAAATATTTCAGATTTAGAAATGGGGGTGGACACTGTGTCCCTATGACATTCGTCTTTTATTTTTGTTAACTCATAAAACATGAGTTAAAAATTGTATTGCTTTTAATTCATCAAAGCTCTGTCTGTGCAGGCAAATGATTACTAAGATAAATATTAGAAAGATAGAAGCAAGATATCAATAGCTGGAAATAATATGATTGTCTAAAAAAAGGAAGGGAACGGAAAAAAACAATTATAAGTAACAAATGTAAATCGTTGGTGGCTTGCTATAAAAACAATACAGAGTGATCAATTGCTTTCTTAAAAATCAAGATTAGCCTTGAACTAAACTTGGAATTAGTCCCTTACTAGTTGGGGGAAAATACTCAACTTTTCTGTGTCTGTTTCTCTATCTGTAAAATAGAACTAATAATAGTTCTCATCTCAAACAACTGTTATAAGAATAATTGATACAACGTATAGAAAGCATTCAGCACAACTGAATAAGCATGACATTTTAGTTGTAATTAGTTGGAAAGTGACATTAATATTATCTCATCTAAAACTGTCAATAAAATATACAAAAAATTCTTAGAAAAATTTTACAGAAAAAATGTAGGACCTATAAGAAGGAAAATACTAGATTTTACTATGGAATGTAAGGTTTCCTTTCAGTAATGAAATAATATGCTATCTTTATAGATTAGACAATTCAATATTATAGTGACATCAGAATATATCTAAGCCATTGGGAATGTTTAGGGTGTACTCTGTGTCAGCAACTGTATAATTATGAATATGTGTGTATACCCCAATTATTATTCATATCAGTTCAGTGAAGCTGGAATTATTTTGTTCAACTCAGAAAAGGGGCATAACCAAGAAAAGAAAAATCACAAGTCCATACAGCTGGTAATTGGAGGAACGTGAAATTGGATAGAAGTAAATTTATTTCTATTTTGAAAAATGAATAGGACTTTGAAATTGCTGACATGGTTCAATATTAATCTGGAAAAGATAAGTCTACTAGAACAACCAAGGGTAATGTTCAAACAAAGAATAGCATATGTACAGTTATCTTAACAAGTGTTAAAATATGTGATAAAGCCACAAAAGGACATATTCATGGTACAGAATCGAGTCGAGAAATAGAATGAAAAGTAAAGGATGGTTATCTTAACTGGGGTTTGCTTTAAAATCAGTCTAAGACAAACATTTGCATCCAAATAGCTTAGGAATAGGAGCTGGGAACTTGGAAGACTGGAACAAGGAAAGAGGCAAAGCCAATGTCAGAAATGCATTATTTGGCTGATAAGTGGGCAAGTGGGACTTGGTCCCACTGGGGACACTCTGAGAAGTGTTGCTGAAAAAGACAGAAGAGCAGTGTGTTCATCTGGTCTAATGTCCCACACACTGGTCAGGGGTTGTCCTTGGTCAAGGGTACTATTCACTTGTACTTGCGGATCTGTGTATGTGTCACAGTGGCCAAGCGGTTTCACCAAGCCTCCTCTGCCGCTGTGGTGGAGGAAGTCCCTGGGGCTGGAAAGGAAAGATTTCTGTTTTCAGAGGAGGCAAGTTGCCTTCCGATCTGACTCCACTGGGAGCTACAGGAGTGGCCGGAATATGAAATGGTCTGAAAAGATGGGTGAAGTCAGAGAGAGATTAGATGCGGGGAAAGTAGTTTCTATAGAAGTGGCATTTCAAAAGCACTGCGGAAATAGCATTTTATTGGATTATAGAGTTTGGGAAAGCTGGTTAAAATATGAATAAAACTTAAGTTACATCAAGTTAAGTTCCAGGTGAAATAATAATTTAAATGGTAGAAAACAAAAATACTAAAGAATTAGAAGAAAATACAGGTGAGTAGTTTTTTTGCTTGTTTGGGTGGTTGCTTGTTTTAGTTTTTGTTTTTTACCAATCTTAGGGATGGAAAGGACTCTGTCACTGTAATATTTAAGACTAAAAATGACATAGGAAAATACTACAAGTAATTTTTTAAAGTTTTTTTGAAAATTAATCCAAAATAATCTTTGCTCTTCAAAAGTTGCTTTCTTTCTACAACTTAACAGTGTTATTAAATTAAATAAACGTATCCGAAGGTTGACTAGTTAGTTGCCAAGTACTCATATCCACTCTCTGCCCTAATATACTGTAGTTAATATTGTGTGTACAGTACTTAGTAACTTAAGAGCCTATGATCAGAGAGAGATCTAGACCACCTTTAAATGTATATCTAAAATCTAGATGAATTTTTTTTAAGATCAAAGTCAGATTTATACTCAGAATCTATTAGAGGTGTGGACCTATAAATGGAATATCAGGGCAATTTAAAAGTAAAGTATTCCCCTCTTAATTTCACTCCTATCTGAATTTATTTATTTGAGATAGAGAGACAGCATGAGCAGGGGCAGAGGCAGTGGGAGAAGCAGACTCCCTACTGAGCAGAAAGCCCAACGAGTGGCTGGATCCCAGGGCTCCAGGATCATGACCTGAGCCAAAGGCAGATGCTTAACTGACTGAGCCACCCAGGCGCCCCCAATTTTTTTTTTTTTAAATATAGTCATCTGAGACACACCTTTTTTTGTTATAGTTGGAGAAACTATGATTTAATGGTATTTGCAAAAATAGGTAAAATAATATGGAGAATTTAGGCAAATCATCAAATACTTATTGTAACCACCATCCTCTTGCATCCAGGCCTAATCATGTACTATCAGAGAAGAAATTTTTTGGTCTAAGTTATAAACGTATTTGATTATTTCTATACTTTGCTTTTATAATTTCATACAGTTTGTGTATTCAAAAGGTGGCTTGCTTCATGCAGGGCAGTATAAATGTGTTATTAGGCATTTCCATGAATGAACCATTTTCAATATCTCTCATACTCTCGACCGAACAGTGAATTTGATTTTCTTTTTCTAATTCAGATTCAAATAATTTTTTCGACTTGCCTCTGTTATAATCTCATTTTTACAATTAATGGAAAATGGAAAAAATCCTCTCCGAGACACTTTAAGTTGCAGACCAAGATTTAAACAAGCAAAGCAACTTTAAAAATTGTCAGTTGTCAGAAGAATACTAGATAGAAGAGAAGTGGTCCTCACCACGGTAGCCTAAGATTGAGGAGTTCCTCCAAATAATATATACAGGGTAACCTGTTCATTTCCCGAGTGTCCTTTTTCATTCATCTAGTTTTCGTGACCATGTTTTTCTGAAATGAATTTCATACTAAATGGGACCAAATGTTTCCATTTGTGTTTTGTCACTGACTTGCTTTTGATCTACTTTGAGGACTAGCGAACACATTTGATGTATTCCAAAACAACTGGGAAATTAAGTGAGGAAAAACATTGGCCACAAATTGATTATCTAGTGTAGCATAAACCCAAAGAAACTCACTTTTTGCATTTTCCAGATTTTGGACATTAGAGAAACATGGTATTGGACAGAATTTGTGATGCTTTTCTCCATGGACCATGAGGGGGAATATCTTTGGGAAACGATCAACAGCTAGAATTTGTACTGGCTTGTGCTGCTTTTTCCTTTCAGCTTGTCATGTTCTTTATAATTTTTTTTAGTTTAATAATATGCAAAGCCTTGAATGTGCAATGCTCTCATACTTTCCACTGAGCTTCAAAGAAAGAAAGCAGAATGAAGCTTGTTGTAAACTTTTATTTCCATTTTCTGCTTTATGTAACCTTATTTTAGTAGCTCCAGTAAAACGTAACCACATTAACCAACACTTAATTTGGACTCGATGACGAAAGAAAGCCAAAAATAGCTCAGAAACAAACAAATTTGGAAAGTGTATGTCTGCCCCTACATCAGATGCTGTCAAGTCACAATTTTTTTTTGGGGGGGGGCAAGAAAAAAAAGCAAAGAGAAGATGATAGAAACTCATCGATAGAAGTATTTGGGCAAGCGAGCTTAATTATTCTTTTTTCCTCTCTGCTGTGATAGTTGTTATGTAAAATTATGAAGTAACATGAAATGTAGTTCTTTGTCTAATTCCAATCAGCCGCATTATTACCAGTCACTTCTGTTTTCGAGTGAAGTTAATTATATGTTCAATTTATGAAAAGTCATGAGTTTCTACATAAATTAATGAAATTATAAAAATATACTCTGTATAATGTCTGAACATACAGTGGAGTTTGGTAATAAAATGATGGTGGGTTAAATTCAGTGTTCTTTAAACTGTAATCAACACCTGTGTTTTCTTTGTACCCAGTTATCAACCAACAACTGAATTGATTATGAGCCACTACAAAATATCTTATATGTGGTTTAATGTTTGACAGCATACAAAATAACTTGATATCAGTTGTTTTTATCTGATCCTAACAGTTACCCATGGCATGTGATATTTCAAAGCCTGTTAGTGATAGAGCTGTGGATTGATTGGAGATCTGTGACTCCAGATCCTAGAATATCCAAATACAGTAGATGTTTTACGCTCTATAAAATATGCATTGTTGTCTATTACCTATTTAAGTGTGTATAGTTGATAACTGTATTTACTTAAAATAATATCCTGGAATTTTAGCAAATTAATGAAGAACTAAGAACTAAGCCAGGACCTAGTTATACTAGGATGTGCATTTCTGCTCTAATAATGTATTGTTACGCATAGTTTTTGGTAGGATAAATTTACTAAAAACTCAGTGGCTTCAAGGAATATCCATTTTATTTATTTGCCATGATTCTGCCATCTGGTCAGTGCTTTACAAACAGAGCACATGTGCTTCAATGGCATAGGTGGGGGTGGGTGATGGGGGGGGGGAGTGGTTTACAGCTACACTCCCAAGCAGGCTAACTCCCATGGCTGGTAGGTTGATGATGATTGTTTGCTGGAACACAGATGTATGGGTTGGCCACTAGCCTTGGTTCACACTTCTGCCTGGATTTCATGAGTCTTACCCCCACTCCCAAGCCTCTCCGTGTGGTTAGCTTGGGTTTCCTTATAGGACTGGGTTCTCAAGGTAGTTAACTTCCAAAGGGCCAGAGCAAAAGCTTCCTAAGGCTTAGGCTCAGAACTGGCACAGTGTCACTTCTGCCCCCTTCTACTAGTTCATATCATTCACTGGGCCAGCCCATATTCAAGGAGAGAGGACAGAACAAGGGTGAGCATGTCAGGAAGTGTTTTTCACTGGAAGCCATCAGGGTATGATGCAGAAACTTGTACATAAATGATCATAGCTTCATTCATAGCAGCCTTACTCTGGAAACTCCCCAGATGTCCTTCAGTGGATGAGTGGCTAAACAAACTGTGGTCAGCCCATACTATTGAATCCTACTGAGCAATAAAAAGGAGTAAGTGCAAGAACTTGTATTAACCTTAAGGAAATAATTCTGAGCAAACAAAAACAAAACCAAAAAAAGCGCTGATCTTAGGATACATGTCACATGATTCCATGTACACAATGTTTGTGAAATAACATGTTATAGAGATGAGGAATGGATTAGTTGTTGCCTATGGTTAGAGATGGGGAGGGTAGGTGTGGCTATAAGCGGGTCATCGCACAGAGCTTTGCGGTGATGCTGTAATTGAGTACCTCCATTGCAGTGACATGTGATAAAATTATGCAGAGCTACACACACCTCCACATGAGTAGGTGAGTCTAAAACGTGTTCTGTGGATTGTACCAATGTCAGTTTCTTAGCTATGATACTGAATTCTGTTACACAGGGGACAGACGTTGGAGCTGGGTGGAAGGCACAGAGGAGCTCCCTGTACATTTCCTTGTGACTTTCTGTAAAGCTTTACTTATTTTAAAATTGAAAGTAAAGAGGAAGAAGAAGATGACCCTTGAGTTTGGAAAGAGGTCAGGGGGAGTTTATGCAGTCAGACGACTTTGGCTCAACCCTTGGCCTGTGTTTTATAATGTGCCTAGGATTTTGTTCTTATTCAGGTATGATGAGGCCAACAGATCAGGAGACCATTATCACTGAAAAGATAGTTTGTTACTCACAGTTCCCCAGGGGAGGGAACAGCCACCATGCTACACAGACTGTTGGGGAGCAAGAAATTTCTGTCCCCTCAAGGTCCTTCTAGCCAGATAGAGAATGCCGATTAACAGGAGACAGATTAACAGAAAAAAATCAAATTTAATAGCATACAGAGAATCCATTCAGACATGAAGACAGGCAGACACAATGAGGGACATATGTCATCCTGAACTAAGGAGGAGGAGGTAGGGGTCTAGGACTTCCAAAGAAAGGGGTGCAATTTACAGGAGATGAAAAAGAGTAACATTGTAATGTTTGGTACGCAAATGTTTGCTGGGCCACTCGGAAACAATTGGACAAAGAGAGAACTTTGATCAAACAGGCCTTGCTAGCTTCCTCCCCCATCTGCTTTACCTAGCTCACGTCCTAATGTAGTTGTCTACGGCGAGAGCTCTGTTTCTAGAGCAGGTCTTCTGGGTAAATTCTTTTAGGCAGTTGAGGGGCAAGTTAAATGCTTTTCCTAAGTCTGCTGGGTTTTGACTGCTTTTTAACTCAAAGTGATTTTCATGGTGAAGTGGCCCCTTTGGGGGCAGCCTGCCCTTTGCCCCTACAGGTCCACATGGGAAAGTACCAAGGTCAGTCGGGAGGCAGATGGGATGCAGGGAAAGCATGGACCAGAGCCTTGATTGTGGTTTTCAGCAGGAAGGAAGGGGTGAGGCAGGGTAAGCTGCTGAACAGGTTTAGGATTGGATTGTTTCAAAACTTCCAGCAAGCTCTGGCCTATAAGGTGGTCTCAAATTGTTTAGATCCTGGCCCTGGGGTGATTGAAAGCAGAAAGAACAATAGTTTGCTAAGTGAGAATTTGATAAAGTGATTGAACTTTGAATTGGTTAGTTTGCATATCAAAGGTGTGCTCGCAGGCAAGTGGATGGCTGGCTCTAGGAATTAGCTAAACTTGCAGGTTCAGATCTCTTTCCTCGTGGGGTTCCTGAGGTTCCAAGATGGGAAAGCATCATAAAATAGAGGAAATAAAAAACAGGATTAGTAGAGTATACCATTTCTTAGCAGTTCTAACAGTAGAGTGTTATTTGACCATTTGAGCCTCAGTTTCCCCATCTTTATAATTTGGATAATATTAATAATGCCTAACTCATAAAGTCACCGTGGGGAACGACAAGAAATAGTCCACGCAAAGCACTTGACAACAGTGCCTGGCATCTATGAAGCACTCAGTGAAATACACTAATAATATGCAGACTTGAACTCTTGACAAAGCACTGCCTGGTACAATGGTGGGTGGATTTGGAGGTTTCAATAAATCTTCACTCGAACGATAATTTATGTGATGACTAATGTCATATATAGAATTCTGTTCTCCTGAAGCAAAACTCTTTTACTCTATCCTGTTTCCATTTTAGTGTTACTTATACTAAATTCCAGGATGAACTGCAAAGGGGAACAGATTCTGGTAGCAAAGAAACTCTTACTATTGTAAGGCTCTACCGTGTGTGTAAGACAACTATTCCACAGAGGGAAACTGATCTGGAAATTATCTGCATAGAGCACAATAAAAATAAGTATTCTGACTTTGAACACCAAGGTCCTATGGTTTCTTCTGTGGCAAGCACTACCTCTGATCCATTCTGTATTTCTAAGAAATGGTTGATTTTCAGGGGCAATATACTCAGGTTGCACACGAAAACCCGGTTATATTCAAAGGTTTAGCTCATTTTCTTTGCATGAAAATAAATCATGTTTCGTCAGCTAGAGAAGGTTAAAAGTCAATTGGTAAATGGATGGCTTCACCACTGATCTGTGGGACTTCACGGGGGCATCCAGCTAACTATGGTACCCCTCACCACTTCATAAATTAAAAACAATCCATAAATAACTTACTCCAAATTAGATGGGAAAATGACATTTCGGGAGGCGTGGGGATGGGAAAGACAGGGCATTTCCCTAAAAAAATGAAAGAGGCCCCTTGAAAGATCTCCTAAGTATTGCTTAATTTCAGTCAATGTGACAAGCTGAGCACAGGCCTGTTAAAACCCCAAAACTATATAAATTGTCTAAGAAAATTAAGATACAAGTGATCCACTTACATAAGAGTCTGAAGTCAGGTAACTTTACAACTGCACTATATTTTCTGCAATATGATATGCAATTAATTCTTCCTTAAATAAACAAACTGATTAAAATTTCATTATGCTGACATCTCACAATAAACCCGGATCCAGGGAACCCCTTTCTTTTTGCTTGTGTAAGCCGTTATAATTAATTCTGGATTTATGTCATTTGCTGGTCAATGTTCCAGTCACCTTACTAACTATTTAAGCAATTCGAAAGCTGTCGGAGCTCACAGGAGCCACTGAAGCATGGGGCGATGGCCCTCAGTTTTAATCTAATCCTTATTTGGTGAAGTTTCATTTTCCCGTGCTGTGGCATTTTCTTTTAGCCAAGCAATTAAACGGTAACGTCTTCACTTTTTGCCCCACGGTAATTCGAAGATTCGATTTTAGCCGGACAGATGTGACAGCATAAATTTGTCTAATTCACAGCCTACTAACACTTTTTACCTTTTAGGGGTTTTTTTTCTGTTTCAGCCCCCAGAACTATTTTTTCCTAATTGATAAATTTAAGCTCAGGTTATACAAAGATCCTAAGAATTTTCCACATCATTCGGCGACCCTCATTGATGTTGTGACTTCTTTCTCTGAGCAGGTGTTGGCTAGGCCCCAGGAAGGGATGTCAGTGCCATATGTGGGAGGGGCTACTGGAGCATCTCTGAGGGAACAGGAGACTCTTGAGGCCCTGCCAGTTTCCCACCAAGCTGGTAGTATGTGAAGGGCAGTGGAAATCAAAGCCTTGATCTGCACCTGACACTTGGCCATGAGCTGGTGTTCTCTTTCACAGTTGAGCATGTAGAATTTTCACCAGCTTTTAAATTTGTTTGTATACATAAATGGTTTAAGAGTGGCCTTTTTTGAAAGAATTGATTTATTTATTTAATAGAGAGAGAGAAAGAGAGTCCACAAGCAGGGGGAGCAGCACAGGGAGAGGGAGAAGCAGGCCCCCCACTGAGCGGGGAGCCCAATGCGGGACTTGATCCCAGGACCCCAGGATCATGACCTGAGCCAAAGGCAGACGCTTAACCGACTGAGCCACCCAGGCGCCCAGGGTTATTATAATCTTGCAACATATATGTATATCAGATCAACACCCTGTACACCTTCAACTTACACAATGTTCTGTGTCAATTGTACCTCTCAGTGAAGCTGGAAATAAACAAGAGTGGCCCTTTCGGTAGAAACAAAGCAAAACCAAATAAATCATAAGCATGTAATTGGCACTTTTATCTCATACACGTAGGGCACAATGATAAAGTCTTATCTCACGAAGATTTCTTTTCTGGGCTTCTCCCCAGTTCCTCCGCGTCAACACAAGTTATATCCTGTTTTGAGGCACAGACTGGTCTCCCAGGATTGCTAGGTCTCTCAGAGATACTCATTGCCTCTGACATTGATGTTCCATTTTCTAGTTAGAGATGTTTTTCTCCGAATGACTCTTCATTCCACAAGCATATTGCTTAATCCTAAAACAAGTTAGAAGGACTTCCAGGGTGAGACCCAGACATTTTCTGTTTTCTTTCTTTCTTTTTTTTTTTATTTTCCTTTAGTCTTTCAGTGTACATAAATTATGTAGGCTAGGAATTCGTGATACAGCCAGCAGGAACTATTTTCTATTCATTATTTATTCTTATCTCACTTTGTTCTGAAAAGGTTTCAAGGTGGCGTCCAAGGCAGTGTATTTGAACCTGAATAATAAATTATTTTGTAATAAATGGCTTTGCACTGTACACTTACACGATGGTTCCATATCGTTTTCTTTCTGTTTAACCTCACGTCAGTTCTGTGCATTAAGAGGCTCTATGTCACTGCTTTACAGGTTAGAAAAAGCCAGATCATGCTTGAAGTCGTGAGTCTCCTCTCCGGTACTACCTCCCCAGGATGTCTCTCTTCACTGAGGAAGAGTTTTTTTCTTTTCCCTGCACCAGTGCATTAATCCCTCATCTTCGAGACAGTTTAATAGATACAGTGAAACTGATTATTTGGGAAAGCAAACAGTTTGAGACTGGTGTCATGGTCACGGCAAGGTAGACAGGTCATGTATCTTATCAAACACTCACCCATAAAATTCCCCATGAATTCCACTTCGAATCCCATACGGATCGAGGGGAGATGATATTTTTAATGGGAGAAAACAAATAGAAAATCAAATTCTACAAGGATTGTTCAGTTCGTTTCAATATAAACTGATGCTTCTCTGTTCTCAGACTGGCCTTGGGATTACAAAACAGGTGGATGACAACCAAGGACTTCCGAGCCCCCGGGCAGAGCCTTAATGCCAAAATAGGTCTACCCAACATGGGGACTTAGAAAGGATTTATTAAGTAGCTTAACTTTGCATTGATAAATGAGCCTTTCTAAAAAAAGATTTTTTTTTTTAAACTCGAATTCTAAGTGAGCCAGCTGCAGATTGTCATTATGAGAAACCATCTGTCTAGCTTTCTTTCAAAATCTCCCAAGCTCTATCCAGGTGTTGAGATTTAAGGATGTGCCATTCCTTCCATCAGCTGCACAGGATGGACTCACCCACACTGTCAGCACCTCGTGCCCGAGAGAAGGCTCTCTTTGTATACTTCCTCAAGGCACCTCAGTGTAGCTGTCTCATTCTGTTTCAAATTAACATCAGTGGTCATTTCCGCTGGTGATGCTGTGTAAAAGGAACTCTATATCCTTCAACTGTTCTCCCTTTGCAGGGCACCCTGGGAGGCTGTTAAGATATGCAAATTGTGTTGTCTCAGTGTACTCTCCTGGGTAATGTTTTTTCCCCCTTCCTTTTAGGAAATCTAAAAGAACGCGTTAGAGTTTGGCTCCTAATACTGGAGGAAAAAGAACAGTGACTGTGGGTTCTCCCTGTGAATCTTCTCTTGAGGACAGATTTTCTAATAAGGTTGAATGCTACACTTCGGGGCGTAGGGCAGGGACCAGTGAAATTGCCTGGTACAAACACTAAAGCAATCTTTAAATACACTGAGAAACGGTCACTGTCATAGGAATGTTTGCCGATTACTTTTCTGGAAATAAACCTTCACCAGAGAATGAATTCTGCAGATAGGATCTGTAAGTGGTTTTAAGTGACGTGGTGAATAATCGAGTTTTATCTCTGTGACCTAATAGTTAAGAATATAGTAGGGACGAGATGACCCAAGTTCAAATGCTCACTTCCATTGACTACGTGGTGTACGTTGCTTAAAATCTCTACATTCTGGCATCCTCATTTTTTTTCTTTTTAAGATTTTATTTATTGATCCATTGACTACGTGGTGTACGTTGCTTAAAATCTCTACATTCTGGCATCCTCATTTTTTTTCTTTTTAAGATTTTATTTATTGATTGGACAGAGAGAGACACAGTGAGAGAGGGAACACAAGCAGGGGGAGTGGGAGAGGGAGAAGCAGGCTTCCTGCCGAGCAGGGAGCCTGATGCGGGGCTTGATCCCAGGACCCTGGGAAAGAGCCCTGAGCTGACAGCAGACGTTTAACAACTGAGCCACCCAGGCACCCAGGCATCCTCATTTTTAAAATCATGATTATAAATCCTAGCTCGGGGTACCTGGGTGGCTCAGTGGGTTAAGCCTCTGCCTTCGGCTCGTGTCGTGATCTCAGGGTCCTGGGATCGAGCCCCGCATTGGGCTCCCTGTTCAGCGGAGAGCCTGTTTCCTCCTCTCTCTCTGCCTGCCTCTCTGCCTACTTGTGATCTTATCTCTCTGTCAAGTAAAAAATAAATAAATAAAATCTTTAAAAAAAAAAAAATCCTAGCTCATGGTCTGTTGCAAGATAATGTTCCTGTCACATGCTCATCATTCATGCTAGGAAAGCTAGTATTGTTATTGTTATTTACTNGAGCCTGTTTCCTCCTCTCTCTCTGCCTGCCTCTCTGCCTACTTGTGATCTGATCTCTCTGTCAAGTAAAAAATAAATAAATAAAATCTTTAAAAAAAAAAAATCCTAGCTCATGGTCTGTTGCAAGATAATGTTCCTGTCACGTGGTCATCATTCATGCTAGGAAAGCTAGTATTGTTATTGTTATTTACCTGCTTTGGGGAGAATAAGTCATTGATTGAATATTGTTTATCCCGAGCACTATTTGAGAATTTTTAATGACCCACTTCTGCATCAGGGATCTGATCAATTGCAGCTGAATTCACCTTATCCACCTATTATATATAATTGATAGATAATTTAATAATAACTTTCTTATAGTAATTAAGCCATCGCAATAATACTGTTTTAACCATAGTGGAAATAGAGGGGGGAAAGTGATACAGACTCTAGCAAATGGTTTATTATAAAGGTATAGTTCTCATCTAAATACCCCATAATAGGTCACTAGGGCAGTGTGACAGTGAATTTTCCACCATGTCCCCCTCTGTATTCCCCCTTGCCCCAGTCATTCTTCCTCTCCCGCTCTTCCACATGAAAATAGCTCCTAGCTCTTCCTCCTCACCCTTCTTAATAAAATCCATATTGTCCAAACAATGGCTGCTAATTCATAGGCACAATTCCCCCTTCTTCTAGAACCATCCTTGACCAACTATTCCAGAAAATTGTTGCTGAAAGGCACCACCTGCTGAAGCTTTACAGAAGATTCTGCCCTCCCTGCCCACATGAGAATGCTCTCAGACCCGACATTTCGGAAGAAAGACTTATTCACAGTGCCCTTGTTGATTTTCTCCCGTAGTCTATATTTTCCTTTTTCCCAAGTTTAAGAAATAGTTTTCGCAAATGGCAGAACATTTTATTTTTTTAATCACCTGCCACCATTTTGAAAATAATCGTTTGCAAGAACAACAACAAATTATGATTCCTGGTAAGAAAGCAAACTCTTTCAAATGTCCATAAATCAAGGATGGGGTTCAGGACATGCTGCCCCAAAATGTGGCATCCTGGTATATTGAATATTTCAAGTTGAAGGTGTTGGAAAAAATGGCAGAAGCAGGCAGGTCACTCTGACCTCCTTGCCCACTTGCTTTTCTGTCCCGAAGCAGGTCATAAAACACTCATAAGAGAGGAGCCACCCTCAATCCACAGGAAGGGAGCGTCCTTACATCTGACAATGAAGGGATCTCAAGAAGAATCCTCACAAATGGGCCTCACTGAGTTTTCCCCAGTTTACTACCATTACCTCATACTCCTTAACCTATCCTCTTTCCCCACAACTGTCCACTCATCATACCTGTCATTTATAATGCACAGGTCTTACTGGGTTTTTTTTGGGGGGGGTCCTTCATTTCCTTATGGAGGCTCCTGATCACATAAAACTTAGATTAAACAAATGTGTATGCTTTTCTACTGCTAACCTGTCTTTGTCAGTTTAATTTTCACACCCAGCCAGGAAACAACCCTAAGAGGTTGAGGAAAACATTTCCTCCTCCACATCAGCTTTGGAATTAGACTCTGGGAGCTTTAGAATCAATTTCTAGAACCCCCTTACAACAAAATCTCCCAACTGGTTAAATGCTTCCATTAAAAGTCAAGTCACTGCTGGCACTCTTCTCAAATATTATAAAAAGGTCTGATGTGCAAGCAAAATAGGTAAACAAAGTCATAACTGCCCTAGGAGAGACTCAGAGATATTGCAAATTAAAGGAGCTCTAGAACAGGGATCATCCAACTAAGATCCACCTGCTAAATTTAGCTGTCCTCCTGTTTGTTTTTGCCTAGGAGTTAAGAGTGGTTTTTATATTTTTAAATAGTTGGGGAAAAGCATAAAAAGAAGAATCATATTTTGTGAAATGTACCTATTATATGAAATTCAAAATTCAACAACCATAAATAAAGTTGTATTGGAAACAGAGTCACATCCAGTTGTTTGCCCACAGTCATTCTGCTTCTGACTTGCAAAAGCAGAGCTGAGTAGTGGGGAAAAAGACGGCTGGCTCTCCATGCCAAACATCTTGACTACCTGGCCTTTTATGAAAAACGTCAGCTGATACCTGTTACAGATCTTTGGAATTCTAGGTGGCCATTAGAGAGTCCAATTTTCAAAGCTCGTTTTCATGTGTTGGTTTATATGATGTAAGAAATTGCTTATATTTACAGAGTTAAGGAAATAAAAGCATGATGGGAATTATATACAGTGTAATGTTGATTATGTAGAATCAAAATGAGTTAGTGACTTGAAAAAGAAATACGCTTACATATTAACAGTATTGGACCTCAGATTGAAATTACACACATTCTGTCCCCTGCTTTTTTCTGTTCTTTTGGGATGTCTACAAACTAGAAAATCAGAAGAAAGTAAGGAAAATAGTTTTAAATGGAGCTAACTGGTAACAATCTATTAAAGTGTTTCTACACTTTGGTTCTGGCACATCAAACAAGGGACATATTTTATAACTATATTCTGCTAATCAAGGCTCCAAAGACCATGTCTAGTTAACTTTATCTTGAAAGATCCATATAACACATATTTTCCCCCAAACAACTCTTAAATTCTTAAATACATTTAATAGAAATCAGAGTCTAATTCTAATGCCTATCTTATGAATAAACTAAATGTTATGTTTCTATTATTTTGCTAAACTAGGAGATATATTGCTAATGAATTAGCTACAAATTGTTAATTTTGGAATGGGGAATGTAGTTGGTGGAGTTAAAGAATACATTTTAAGTTTCAAATGATTTATTTGACTCTTTAGTTATATATGGAGAAAATCCATTTATATAATTTATATAAATATTAATTTTGTGGTAAGAGTTTTCCATTTTCAATTTTTTTTAATGAAAGAGGATTAAAAAAAAAAAAACAAACCAAAAAACCCCTGAAGTTAAGCTCTTTGCTATAACTCAAGTGCACTGAGAAGGCTATAGTTCCAGCAGATGTTTACCTATTTGGAAATGAAATACGGAGATGTACATGAAGATTGATAAAGATGTACATAGATGTGCGTATATTCAAGGCCAGGTAACTCTACAGATTTATGGATGATTAATTTCGGCTAAAAGAATTGTACCTTATAGGTTTGTTTTTCTGATCATGATTTGCATTGTCAGTAATTTTGTAAATGGCTACCCAGAGAGGACATTTGTTATTGGCTAGGCTGATGTATTAGGCCATTTTGATCATTCTTCATTTACCAAGCATTTGTTTGCCTCCATTAGCTTGTGGCAGATTGAAGCAAACAGAAACAGGCTTTCAAATCATTATAAAGCCAGCATTTTTTGCAGCGAAACATGTGATGAACAGAACTTGAGAGAGCCAAGTAAGAAATAGATGCGTCTAACAAAAGCTGGTCCTTCTTCCAAAATACAATCATCACTTCTTAATTATTGTTGTTTTTTTTTAACACCTTTACAATTTCTCTATTCTTTTTTATGAAATAAAAGAACACAGCAGTTTTCTGGGGGAAGAAAATATGTCAAAAATGAAACAAATTGTTGTCTGAATGTTCACTGCAAGTAACACAAATACATAAACCTTTTGAATGAAAGAGTATTAAGTTACATTAAGCCATGCACTTATGTTTTAAGGGAGGTCATTACCTTGTAAAAATAACTCATTAAAATGTTGATTTTGTTTTTCCTTCATCTTATTAGAACAGGCATGAAAATGCGTGATACTTACGATAATGCCCTTTTCTGCACACCGGGTACTCTTTTTCTCTGAACTTGAATAAAAACCTCAGAATTCTCAGTTGAAGTCAGCACATGAGATGGACCAGATCCATGCTTCGGAGGTGAACTTTTCAAGGTCAAGGCCTCCTTACGTTCATCCATCTACCACTAGAGAGATTTGTATTCACTAGAGCCAACACTTAGGCATGCTTACTATGTCCCAGACACTTTCCTAAGGGCCCTCATTAGTTTCCTAAGGGCCTCATGGACCCCTCTTGACAGCCAAATGCCCCTAGGAACCATAATCCCCATTTCACAGATGAAAACACAGGCCCTACAAGATTTGATAAATGTGCCCCTGGCACACAGCTATGAAGTCAGAGAACCAGAATTCAAACCCAAATTCCAGCCGGGCTTTGGCACCTGGGGGGGCTACGCCAGCCTAGAGCAACTTCTTTAGAATGCGACAGTTCCTTCTTAAGCATCGAAAAGAGCCATAAATGTGTGCTTCTAGGTGTGGAAGGAAGCACATGTACTCAACAGATTTGCTCATAAAGACACCTGTTCCTGGGGCACCTGGGTGGTGCACTCGGTTGAGTGACCAGCTCTTGATTTTGGCTCAGGTCATGATCTCAGGGTTGTGAGATCGAGCCCATCCCTCCACCCCCAACCCAGTGATCCTTGCTGAGCATGGACTCTGCTTGAGATTTTCTCAGTCCCTGTCCCTCTGCCCCTCTCCCTCTCCCCTCCACCTCCATCTCTCTCTGGCACTTTCTCTCCTCCCCCCTCTAAAAAAAAAAGGCACATGTTCCTAATAGTCCCCACCCTTATCTGCCTCAACCCAAATTCCATTGAATGCCTTTCTCCCCATCACTGTTCTCTGGAAGCAATGCCATAAAATTACACAGTAAGTACTGGGAATCCTAATTTGTTAATTTCCATTGGTTATCTAACCTTTTAAAATACTTTCAGTTTAAAGGATAAATTAATTGTTATCCAGAGGAATCAGTCACTAAGAACAGGAAAGACTTTGGGGGGCCCGAGGCCCCTCTGTAGCACTGCTCCTAAAATACAGCCCCCGAAAGGCCATTCATACTTAATGTGACCCATTGCTCCTGGAAAACATCGGAGACAAGGTACCAGGACCTCTAACAAATTTAGAGGTTCACAAAAGTGTTTTAAATTATTTTAAAATCAGAAAAAACACAATGTATTTCAAGGGCAAAAAAGGGCTTTAATATATAGTACTAATACGCTTATTTTCATACCAATGAAGTTTTATTTTTTATTTATTTTATTTTAAAGATCTTATTTATTTGAGAGAGAAAGAGAGACACAGAGGTAGCAGAAGAGAGCATGAGTGGAGAGGAGAGGGAGAACCAGACTCCCCAGTGAGCTCTCGGACTGGGGGCTCAATCCCAGGACCTCAGGATCATGACCTGAGTCCAAGGCAAACACTTAACCGACTGAGCCACCCAGGCACTCACCAACTCAGTTTTAAAATATGATTTCTACCTCCCTCTCTTTTCATCTCCCCCCCTCCCTCCTCGCTCATTCCCTTCCTTCCTTTCTCTGCTTTATTGTTTAATGCAAGAAGGGAGCTATGAAAGCAAAAATGTTTAGGGTCACGAAAGTCATAATGTGGTTGGTTGCCGAAGAGAAAACAACTATTGACTTGCATGCTTCCACTTTCTCCTAACAAGTTAACTGAATCTAAGAAAAAAGAAGAAATAAATAGCAACAACAAAACACAAAATAAACCCTTTTTTGATTATATAAATAAGCGAATCTAAGTATAAAATAATTTTTTTCTTGTAAAATGGTTTCCATGGTTTCATAAAGAGAATGGTTGTAGTCTTTCGCATTTCTATGCTTTGTTGTTTCACAAGAAACTCAGGGATTTGGAGATCTGATCTTTCTCTTTGTGCCTTAGTTATTCTATTAAATAACTAAATAGGGTTAACCAGGAACAACAGAAGTAACATTTTATTTGTGTTGCAAAATATAACTTTCTGATTTTGTTCAGGGGGAAATGTTTTTATTTCTGTGCAAACTGTCATGTGATTATTTTAAGTGATTTTTATTTTTTTTTAAGATTTTATTTATTTTAGAGAGAGAGAGAAAGAGAGCATGAGTAGGGGGTGGGGGGCTGGGGCAAAGGGAGAAGGAAAGAGAATCTCAAGCAGACTCTGTGGTAAGCATGGACCCTGATGCAGGGCTCTAGCTCACGACCCTGAGATCATGAGCCAAAATCATGAGCAAAGCTCAATCGACTAAACCACCCAGGTGCCCCAAGTAACTTTCATTGTTAAAGTAAGAATAGTTTTGATAACTTGTCACATATTGCTAAATTAACAGAAATTTAATGCTAAAATAATAACAATGCCAAAAGATTCATCTACGATATTTTGAGGTACTAAATCTTTAGGCTTCTCAGAAGTCATGCATTAAGAGAATGGGCTTTGGGATATTATAGACCAGAACTTCTGTATTTGTTCTATCCACTACAGTTGCCACTAGTCACATATGACTACTGAAATTTAATTTAAATTAATTAAACTTAAAGAGCAGAGATTCATTCCCTCAGTCACACCAGCCACATCTCAAATGCTCAGATAGAATGTGGCCACCATTTTGGAAATGGCAGACATAAAGCATTTCCATCATTATAGAAGGTTCTGTTGAACTGGGTCAAAGGTTAACACATAAATAGTTTAGGTTGTGTAGGCCAAATGGTGCTTGTTGTAACTACTCAACTCTGTCATTTTAGTGGAAAAGCAACCATAGACAGTATATAAACCAGTGGATGTGACTTTGTCCCAATAGAAGTTTATTTAAAAAAATAGTGGGCTAGGTCTGGCTACAGAATGTAGTTTGTCACCCCTGGACTAGATTATTGATGCAAGGCACTAAACACATTATAAACATTCAATAAATAGTATTCTTTCCTTGAGTTTTTAAAAATAAGGGAAGTAACTAAAAGACAGGCAATAACTTAGAAGTCCAGCAGTTTTTGTAAATATAATTTGGTGTGTTCCAGGAATGTAATAGCTATAATTACTTTAACATAATGCTCTAAACAAAACAAAACAAAGAACGAAAACCCCCAAACTGAGAAGTGTTTAGTGGGAAGAAAGAAGCTTCTCATCCATCTTTATATTTTAAGGAAATTCTATAGGTTATAGGCCTATTTTTTTTTTTTTTTGGTAAGAGGACATACGAGTGGTTACACGTCTCTGTGCAGTGACTTAACTGTGTTTTTCAACATTTTCTACAATCTTTTTTTATTTTTTATAATCAAAAGAAAGTACTAAACTTATAAAAGTAACAAGAGTCTTAATGTTCCTACAACACATTGCTAATGTTGGCGAGGGAAATGCCCCGAACGTGCTCTGTTCTCACTGAAGCCCACCATTGTCCCATTCTATTTAGTCTGTTCCTGTATACATATTTTATAAACACCTTTGGTATGAGACAAAACAGTACTAGTGTGAAGGTAGTCAAGCATGGAAATCGTGAGTAATTGAGAGATACGGTTTAATGGACGGCTGGATCGTTTATGACTTCAAGATAATCATTTGGAACTTAGGAGACAATTTCATAGACAAAAATCCCTCCTTGGCTCACCAGTTTTGTCCTCTTGTTACCTAAATATAAAAAGAGAAGTTTAAACTATTTTCCATATATGAACCACGTTGCCTCTTTATCAGCAGTGGATACACAGGTATTAGACAGGGATCAATGTTATACAAAACCAATGAAACCAGCCAACTCTAGGTCCCCTGAGAATGTATCACATAAGAAAATGTCTACAACAAAGTATTAGGAATAAAAATGAATTCATACACTGCTTGGATTTGGTTTATAATAGAGACAAAACATACAAATGTCAAACTGAATTTTTACATTTCCATCCTAGAGTTGTATTTAAAAAAACAGACAAATACACACATGTTTTATATATATGTATATATATGTATATATACACACACAAAAGAGAAACGAAAACTTTTGAATGTGTATTAAGCAAATGCACAAATAGTGAATTTGAAATGGACCTTAAAGCTAAACAATTCTGTACAAATATTTGCTCCATCAGAAAATAGAGCATTATCATGGTTTCTGGCCATATTTTTAGTAGAAATCAAATGCAGCCTTTTTTTTAAAAAAAAAGATTTTATTTATTTATTTGACACACAGAGAGAGATTACAAGTAGGCAGAGAAGCAGGCAGAGAGAGAGGAGGAAGCAGGCTCCCTTCCGAGCAGAGAGCCGGATGCGGGCCTTGATCCCAGGACCCTGAGATCATGACCTGAGCCGAAGGCAGAGGCTTTAACCCACTGAGCCACCCAGGCGCCCAAATGCAGCCTTTTTAAAAAAAAAAAAAAATTGTCCTTTTTCTGAGTTTAGAGCAACAGCAGACCAGGGAAGTTTAAGAATGATTTAAAGATGTCTTCTACCTAAAATATTCTGTTTTACTAATGTTGGTAGCCTGATCCCTTTAGTTTGAGTTGTTACGAAATTGATCATAACTGGCAATTATGAAATAGCTAAACATGCCTATATTTTTATCTTCTTGATGGGCAAGAATTCAGTTATAGTATAGATTAGTGTACATAAGAAAGGGAAACCTGTTTCCCTTTTCAGTTGAGAAAACCTCATTTGGGTAATGGTGTGATTTTTCCATCTGAGGTGGTCATGCAGGCATTAGTCAAGGAGCCCTCTAGGAAAGGACGAGATGTTAAGCTTTACCTCAAGATCCATTTACAAGTCCTATTTGGCAGCATTTGCTCTGAGAACAAGCTATGCTATATATTTCAGAGAAATTGAAACCATATGTTGACACCTAAAAAATCTTGAGAAATACCACTGGAGTTTGCAAGAAAACATATAAATATAATCAAATCGTTGTAGAATATGTCTACTTGGACTAACTATAATACTTCACTTGTTTTTCAAGGAGCTGTATTAGTGATCTTAATGCTATTAACTGTAATACACTGTGACCTAATTTAAGCTGACTGATTGAGTTAATATTAAACTCTTCATCTTATATTTCCAAATTGAAATGAAAAGATTTAATAGTACCTGCTTCAATTTTAGTAATAATTATGTTTCCTTGCTGATACTTGGCATCTAGAGCTTTCCTGTCGAAAGACCGAGGTCTTGGAACATGACTTAGGCCAAGACGAAGCCTCAATAAGAAAACACAATTTGGGTCATATTTAGCCTGGCAGCTGTTTGATGAACTACCAACAGACATTCCAATTTCTTCAGTCCCCTGACCAGTCTGTTCACAAAGATTGAAAACAACCCTCCAAATGCAATGACTTCAATCTTAATTTAAAGATGGACACCTGACAAGAGTTACTTGTTGAAATTAAATCTTTTTTTTTTTTTTTTAAAGATTTTATTTATTTATTTCACAGAGGGAGAGAGATCACAAGGAGGCAGAGAGGGAGGCAGAGAGAGAGAGGGGGAAGCAGGCTCCCCGCTGAGCAGGGAGCCCGATGCGGGCCTCGATCCCAGGACCCTGAGATCATGACCTGAGCCGAAAGCAGAGGCATTAACCCACTGAGCCACCCAGGCGCCCTGAAATTAAATCTTAATTTAAAGCTAGATACAGGACAGTTCTTCCGGATGTCCAGAAATATACCTATGTAGAGGTAAATACAGTGATCAAATATTGAGTGACCTTTGCCTATAGAACATTCTTCACTTGAATCAAAGCACTAATGGTATCATTGCCATGATGTGATTCTAGAATTCTGTCCACATGGAAAACATAAAAGAAAAGCATGGTTATGGTTTTTTCTGCATCAGGTTGAGTTGGACATTCTGTGATGGGGACCTCCCGAAGGGGAAATCCGATGCCATCATCTAGTTCTCACTGTATCTACCAGGGGATCCCATCCGCTGCTGTCACCTGTGAGTCTCCTAATCTCCATTTGCTTTGACCATACAGCTGAGTGTTCTTGGTTGGCTGCCCCTCCCTGTGCATCTTTTTTGTTGCTCTTGTTAGTTTCATGGACCATTTGATATTGAAAATAAGGACAACATTGTTGATGCAGTTTTTCATAGGTTTCTTCCACACACTCTTCAAACTTTACTGCATGAACAACATATTTCTACCTGCAGATCAGGTCCATCTTGCCAATTCTGGTTCTGATTTTTAATTCTGATTTTTAGTTATGTAGGGCTTGCTTGCTTCCTTGCTTCCTTCCTTCCTTCCTTCCTTCCTTCCTTCTGATGGTAGAGTATTTATGTGGAACAGTGTACTTCTAACTCAATTATTTTAAAAGGGAGAAGCCCTTACCCACCCCAACACAAACAAACATCACCACCACCACCATCACTTACCCAAGGCACAGAGAAACAGCCCCATGTTTTTACAGTGAAAATTCACAAAGAATTTGCATTTCATGGAATTTTATGCAATTTTTATTAATATCCTCATGAGGGAGAAGGGAGTTCCCAACATTCGTGTGCACATGCAGTATGCCACACTGAACTTCGGACTAACAGTAACTACCTCCATATATTAAATATGTGTAGTGTGTGCTAAAGAATTTGCTAGGTTTCAAATATATCTTATTTAAAACCTAACTAAAATCCGTAAGGTCAATCCTGTCTTCATATATAGGGAAATGGAGTCTTGGGAATCTAAATAATTTGCTCATATTCCCCTAGCAAGAAGATCAGAAAGATAAATCTTTTTTAAAGACTTTATTTATTTTTTTAAGGGGCAGAGGATAAAGGAAGAGGGAGAATCTCAAGCAGACTCCTGGCAGAGCCTAGAGCTGGACCCAGGGCTCGACTTCACAACCCTGGGATCATGACCCGAACTGAAGCCAAGAGTCAGGTGCTTTACCAACTGAGCCACCCGGGTGCCCCAGAAAAATAAATTTAAACTTAGGTTTATCTGATAATGAAACCCGTACTTTGAAATGTAGTACATATTGCCCACTTTTTACATCTCTTCGTGATCCACGATTGCCTTGAAACTACTGTGAACAAATAAAACCAACAAAAACACAAAAGCATTTGAGACTTAAGCATGTGTTGGTTCACTTTATGTGTCACCTTGACTGGATCAGAGGATGCCCAGGTATCTGATTAGAAATTGCTTCTGGGTGTTTCTGTGAGGGCGTTCACAGATGAGAGGAGCCGCTGAATCGGAGGACTTGGTAAAGCACATCGCCCTCCCCAGGGTGGGTGGAAGTCAGCCAACCCTGTATAGTCCTGAATAGCCTGAAAGGGAGAGAAAGGAAGAATTCATTCTTTTTTTTCTTCCTGCCTGTCTTCTTGAGCTGGGACATCGGTCTTTTCCATGCAGACGGGGACTTAGACCATCTGTTCCTCGGGCTCTCAGGACTTTGGACTCAGACTGGAACTACCCACTGGCTTTCCTGGGTATCCAGACTGCAGGCAGCAAACTGTGGGACGTAGCTTTCTAAATCTCGTGAGCCAATTCCTTATCAAAATAAATTTTGTATATGCGCATCCTATTCGTTCTGTTTCTCTGAAGAACCCTGACTAATACAGAGTGAGAATTTACAAGGAAGGAAATATAGAAATGCAGATTTTAAATTGACTTATTGCCAGGGCTCTTTTTTAACATCTCAGATCAGTGACAGAATTATGAAAAATATTTCAAGTACATTTATAGACACTTTTGGAGAGAGATCATCAATAGCTTTTATTATGTTCTCTAAGTCGTTCATGATAGCTAGCTCTCTCTTTCATAGTAAAGTCCTGTATTTACCAATTAACAACAAACCCACTCATCTTATTTACATTACTAGTAATTGGGTCAGGATTAAATTTTTTTCTAAGAGAATGTTCCCTGGGGTCAGTTAGACATGAATTCAAAATTAGGGTCCTCCTGTACAAGTTGAACAACTTTGGGTAATTTTCTGATGCTTATTTTTCTAATCTACAAAATGGGGCTAACAGTGCACACCCCATAGAGTTGTTGTAGTTTTAAAATGAGAAAACATAGGCAACACTCACTACAATGCCTGTCTATACCATAAATAAATTTAGCCTATTTTATTGAGTATTACTGTAATTGCTATTTCTTAGGCAAAAGAACCAAGAACCACACAAATAATCAAAGAACCGTCCAAAAACCTTGAAACTAAGTAATTCAATTTCGATGACAAAGAATCAAAAACAAAAGAAACAATAACCAAGGATTGGCTTGATAACCTAGCAATAATAACTGAATAGGCTAATAAGTAACAATTCAAAACTTTATTTGTATACTTTTATTTCTATAAATGTATATGCATTTCTATAAATTATAATATATAATTATAAAAGGATATAATTTCTATAAATGTATAATATATATATGTATATATATGTATATATTTGTAGCTCTATCTATCTATCATCTCTTTCTTTGAGCTAAACTGAGGCATCTCTTTGCCTCTTATTCATTGTCACTCCAACTTACTTCTGGGTTGGAATCCCAAACCAAAGTGACGACTTTAAAAACATAAAGGAAAATTACAGAACTCAGTGTTGGTATTAGAGCATCATTTTCTGGCTCAAAATAAGAAATGAAGGCATGAATGATATAAAAACGCACTCCCTCCTTGATGCTTGGTGCTTAGTGATCCCATACTATTCTACCCCACCCCAACTCAGTAGATAACCTATCTGAGCTCATGGTGCTTTTCCATTCCAAGGTCATACACTAGCCCACTGCCTAACTTTCCTTAAGGAAGTTCGGTAATTTAGAGTCAGACTCTGAGGTAGTAATTAATGTGTTCTAGAATCTGTAAGCTCTAGGCTCTGTTATCATATGTTTGGTTTTCTGAGTGGCAGGATCCATACTTAGTAAAATGAGCTACTGTGTCGCCCCTTTGAAGAAGCTCATAAAACAGTGGGTTTAATTTGTCTGGGAAAATAGAGACTAAAATATGGTTCAGGTCCCTGATGGAAAATGTGGCTCTGTTTTGCAGTGTTCCCACCAAATATCTTGGAAAATGGGCAATGTTAACATTGCGTTCTGGAGTAGCGCCAGAAAGAAACAGTGGATGTTCTCTTATAAAAACCCTGAAAGCAGCAAGCAACCCATAAACAGTATGCAGACTGAGTCTGAAAATGGACCGTTTTATGTTCCCTAATGGAAGGATAGCTTATTTGTTCATGGATTTATAGCAACAATGTGATGTCATCAAGTGATTTATGGCCAGGAGCCTAGCAAGTGTCAATATACAGTGGTGGGTGGAAACATCCGATTCTCACCAAGAAGCTGATCCCCACAGGAGGCTGTCTTTGCCTTAGGGCGGGGCCAATTTAGGAAAACCCAAATTATTAGTGTTACTGGAAATGGGATGAGGGAGGTGAAGAATTACTGGAGCCATCCATCTTAAGAAAGAATTTGAGGAATATAAAATTAGTTTATTTAGAACATAAAAATGATGATTGCAAACCAGGTCATCTCTGTAATTCTTGACTTAGCCAGTGACTAGTATTTGATCCTCTACAGGAAGGTAGGAATGTTAATTACAAAATCCAGCCACACATGCAGTGAGTATTTATTTTTAATGGGAAACAAATACTGACAGTATGATGTGATAATAATGAAATAGGACATTATTTTATTTTAAAATTTATGTACATTAAAATTTATTCTTTCGGTATGTAGTTCTACAAAAATTAGCAAAAATTTAAAAATCATGTAGTTGTCACCCAAAACACTAAATATGATTCCTCTATGATATCAAAAAATTCCCTAATGCTACTCCTTTGTAGTCAACCCTTCTCTATTCAACCCTTTGCAACTACTGATATCTTCTCTGTTTAGTTTTGCTTTTCCCAGAAAAACATTTAAATGCAATCATATAATATATAGCTTTTTAACACTATGTAATATATGCATTTGAGATTTATTCATGCCATTCCGCTTGACAACAGTTAATTCTTTTTCATTGCCGAGTAATATTCCTTTGGGTGGATGTAGCTCAGCTTGTTAATCCATTCATGTGTTGAAGGACATTCAGGTTGTTTCCAGTTTTTGGTGTTTCTGAGTAAAGCTATTAAAACCATCCATATGCAGGTTTTTGAATGATCATAAATTTTCATTTCTCTTGATTAAATACCTAGAAGGAGGATTACTGATTCCTATGGTAGGTATATGTTTAAGTTTATAAAAAACTTCCAAAATGGTTTTGCCATATCATTTTACACCCACACCAGTAATGCATAAGAATTCCAGTTACTCTTGATCCTCATTGCACTTGGCAATGTCAGGTGTTTGTGTTTGTTTTTGTTTCTTGCCATTGTAATGGTTATGTAGTCATTGCTCTTTGTGGTTTAATTTGAACTAATCCTTGAGATTTTCTAGGTAGATGGTATGAGCTGTGAAAAGAGAGTTTTATTTCTTCCTTTTTGAACTCTGTATTCTTTTTATTTCTTTTTCTTGTGTTATTTCATTGGCCAGGATTTCCAGTATAGTGATGAATAAGAGTAGAAAGCAAGTACATCCTTATCTTGTATCCAATTTTAGGGAGAAAGCACCCAGGTTTTCACAATTGAGTATAATAATAGCTTGTGTTCTTTCTCCCTGTTGATGCTTTTTTTCATGTTCAGGAAGTCCTTTTCTATCCCTAAGTTGCAGAGGGTTTTATCATAAATGAATCTTTTAAGCCTTGTCAAATGCTTTTCCACATCCATTAAGGTAATTAACTTTTTTATGTTTTAATTTTATTCGGCTAATATGCTGAATTACATGGGTTTTTGAATGTTGAACTGGCTTTGGAGTCCTAAGATAAATTTTATTTGATAGAGTGACTTATTCATTTTATATAATTAAATTTGTGGCAGTTTATTGAAATTATTTCATCTCTGTTCATAAGTATATTGAATTATGGTCTTTCTGTCTTTTAATGTTTTTATCTAGTTTTGGTATTAAGGTAATGCTGGCATCATAAAATGTGTTGTACAGTGTTCCCTCCTTTTTCATTTACTGACATATTGTGCAGTATTTGTGTTATTTCTTAATGTTTAGAAGAATTTGCTAGTCAAACCCTCTGGGGCTGGAGTTTTCTTTATTGGATGATTTTAGCTATGGGTTCAATTTATTTAATAGCCAAACTATTGTGTTTTTTTTAGGCTGCTGTTAAAAAAAAACAGACTGGGTGGTTTCTAAACAACAGAATTAATTTCTCTTAATTCTGACATTGGCTGGTATGTCCAAGGTCAAAGTGTCAGCTTAGTGATAATCTAGGAAGGACCCTCTTCCTAGTCCACAGCCAGAGCCTTCTTCCTGTGTCCACACATGGTAGACGGTACAAAGAATTGTTCTGGCACCTTTTCTGTAAGAGTATGAATCCCATTAATGAAAGCACCATCCTCATGACCTAACAACCTCCCCAAACCTTAGCTACCTGTACCATTACTTTTGGCAGTTAATATTCAACATGTGAATTTTGGGAAGACACAAACATTCTGATCATAGCAGGTATTTTTTAGGTAATCTATTTATTCTCCAAAAAGTCTTGATAGTTTGTGTCTTTCATGTGATTTATTATTTTATAAGACTTAAAGACACTTGATGATGGAACACAGTAAAATACACTTGCATAGCTGAAAGGCAGCTCTCTCTGTTACTTAACAGCTTCACATTAGAGAAGGCTGCTGGGCAGGGTCCCACAAAGACTTGCGCTTGGGGTGCCGGGTGACAGGAAGCTGGAGCCGTAAGAGTCAGCTTCTGTATGGCAAGTGAAGCAGGGTCAGGTTGGTTTCCTGGGCTCCCTGTGGATTGGCTCATTTGAACAACTTCATGGGATACAATGTGTAGTACTCACGAGTTGTTTGGTATCTGGCTCTGGGGTGATAAAGGCAGGTGAACAGTCGTCCAGAGTGTGAGAGCCTCGTAAGGAGGTGATTGGAGCATGGACTCCATTGGCTACAGGAAAGAGAATTGACCAGCCTCTAGCCAAGGCCTCAAACTGGGTCCAGAGAGCATTTTATTTTAAAATATACTCAAACAATGAATCATGGAACACTACGTTAAAAACTAATGATGTACTACATGGTGACTAACATAACATAATGAAAAAATAAAATAAAAAATAAATAAAAATGAAAATATGTTCATCTCAATAAGAAAAAAATATATATCGGTCCATTTAATCTAAGCTGTCGAATTTATAGGCATAGTTGGCAGCATTCTTTTGTTATCCTTTCAGTATCTTCTATTATCTCATCTTTGATTCTTAGTTTTTATATTTGTGTCTCTTTTCTTCTATTTCCTGACCATTCTGGCTAGAGTTTTATTAATTTTATTAATAAATTTTTTTAATTCAGCTTTTCATTTCACTTATTTTTCTCAGTCATTTTTATGTTTTAAAATGAAAAAAAAAACCCCACTTATCTCTTCTTTATTATGTCCTTCCTTCTGCTTCTTTGGTTTTAATTTGCTCTTTTCTAGTTTCTTAAGATGGTAACTTACCTTTTTAATTTTAATTTTTTTTCCTAATGTAAATAAAGAAAAATATTTGTGGATCCTCATTACTTTTTTTAAATATGAAATTATATTACCTAGGTAATTTTGAACAATATTTAGCTTCTACCCCATAAAGAGAGAAGCTGCATTTAAATGATGCCTCATTTAACAGATACTTAGGCAAGAGAGAATGAATGGGAAAAGCCAAATTCCAGCAACTAGGAGGGGATACCAAAGCAAAAAGGGAATCACATGTGCCAGGGCTGCAGCAGCCTTGGCTATCTGGAATCCCGTGGCTATCTGGAATGCTACGGCCCACTACGAGGTAGAAGATACGGCTTTGGAACCATGGAGCGAAGTTGATTCTGAGACTCCTGCATAACCCAAAGGGCTGGGAGGAATGTAACCCTTATGAATTGGAAACAGGCAAAAGTTCATCCACTAGCACACATTGGGACAGGAAATTTGCTGTCTGTCTGGACCTGGGTAGGGAAAAATTCTCCCATGAGAAATTAAAATTATGCCTGTTAATAAAATAAAGATGCTTGCTCTGAAAAGTATAGTCTATTAATAAAAAATAAATTTTCCCCATATCCTATGTCCTTCGGGAATTGTAAATTAAAACAAAAATGAGATACCACGACTACACACGTATTAGAACAGCTAAAATCCAAAAAACCACCAGCACCCAATGCCGTGGATAATGGCCGGCCAGCAGCAACGCCCGTTCTCTCCTGGTGAGCATGAAAATGGTGTAGACACTTGGGGAGACAGTTAGGTGGGTCTTATAGAACCAAACATACTCACCATGCAATGCAGCAGTCACACTCCTTGGTATTTACCCAAGGTGTTTGAAAACCAATGTCCACACAAAAGCTTGCATACAAATGTGTATAGCAGCTTTATTCATAATTGCCCTAAACTGGAAACAACCCAGTAGGTGAATGGATAATCAAACTGTGGTACAGCTACACAGGGGAACGTTCTTTATCAATAAAAATAAATGAAGTATTGAGCTGCAAAAACACACAGAGGAACCTTAAATGCATATTGCTAAGTGAAAGAAGGTACTCTGAGTAGCCTACATAATATAGGATCCCAACTGCGGGACATTTTGGAAAGGGCAAAACTATGGGAAGAATGAGAAGACCCATGGTTGCCAGGGATTATGGGGCAGGGAGGAAAAGGATGAGTAAGTGAAGCACAGATAAACTCCCTCGGTGTGAAGATGTAACAGTGCACACCTATCGTTGTGCATCTGTCAAAACCCATAGACCTTACAAAACAAAAAGTGAAACGATGCAAATTGTGGATTATAGGAAATGACAGTGTCCCAATATTGGTTCACTACTTGTAATAAAAATGTCACACTCGCGTAAAATGTTAAAAATAAAATTGCATAGAGGGTTGGGGGTGGGGTATATATGGAACTCTACATACAATCTGCTCAATTATTCTATCACTCTAAAAGTGTACTGAAAATAAAGTCTATTAGTTATGTTTCAACTGAGGAGTGGGCGATTAAGCATAAAAATACAATGAGCACATACAAAAGAATTAGGGGAGTAAAATGGGCTTAGGTAGATCAAAGTCAAGAAAGAGAAAATAAAGAGAAGCAAAAGAAGTATGGTAAATAGAAAATGCATAATAAGGTGGTTTAAAGATCGGCAAGTGTATCAGCAAGCACATTACCTGCAAACAAAATAGCTCTTCTGTGGAAGGACTAATTTTAAAACTAGAATAATAAAATGACCTCGCACTTTGAGAGATTTTCTTTAAATATCTTGTTATAGCAAGATTAAAAATAAAGATATGGAGAAAAATATAACTGGGAAATAACAAGCAGAAATCACTATCAATACTGGAAAGTAGATTTGAGGGTAAGAGGAGAGTCATGACTTTATAGTAAAGAAGCCATTTGAGTCATGACTTTATAGTAAAGAAGCCATTTACTAGGAACAGAAAACAACATTAAACATATATGTATCAGGGCGCCTGGGTGGCTCAGTGGGTTAAAGCCGCTGCCTTCGGCTCAGGTCATGATCCCAGGGTCCTGGGATCGAGGCCCACATCGGGCTCTCTGCTCAGCAGGGAGCCTGCTTCCTCCTCTCTCCTCTCTCTCTGCCTGCCTCTCTGCCTACTTGTAATCTCTCTCTCTGTGTCAAAATGAATAAATAAAATCTTAAAAAAAAAAAAGTATATGTATCTAACAGTACAGGCCCAAATGTTTAAAGCTGTCATTGACAGAAGACCAAAGAGAAATTTAATTTGCAATAATGCATGCTTTTCTGTAAGAGTAATTAAGTAAATCAGGCAAAAAGTAGATGATGGGGCACCTGGGTGGCTCAGTCAGTTAAGCGCTGCCTTCGGCTGAGACCATAATCCCTAGGGTTCCAGGAGCCCCACGTCAGGCTCCCTGCTTAGCGGGGAGTCTGCTTCCCCCTCTCCCTCTCCCCCTCCCCCCACTTATGCGCTCTCTCTCTCTCTCTCAAATAGATAAATAAATTTTTTTTAAAAAGTGATAGATTTCAGGATTATAAATGATTGGTTTGATTCCCTATACTACATTTGATCTTAGCCAAAAAGCCAAGAAGCGATTGGTTTAATTGCTTGTAGAACAAAACACAAGGCATTTATAAAATACAAATTCTTTTTAAGAACAAATGGAACGTGTAGATAAATTGACTATATACTATGTTATAAATATCCGCATGTCAGTTTCATTCAGATCAATTTTTCAATTGACAAGTCCATACAATAGAGAATGATAGATTTAAAAATAGATTTTAGAAACTAGAAGACATGTTTTTAAGTATTCATAGTTCAGATATGAAATTGTATTGATCACAATAAATACATTAGAGAAAGTTTAAGAAATTAACAAGTATTGGTTAAGATGTTGGTGAGAAATCCTCCCACTGCTGATTGGGATGTAAACTGGTGGAGCATTTTGTGGAATGAGTAAACAATATATAATAAAGATGAAGGTACACATACTCTTTAAGACAACAAAACCGTATTTAGGTTCCTACACACAGAAAGTTCCATTCCTGTGTGAGAGGACACACGTATAGTTTTTAAGTATTGTTTCTAATAGCAGAAAATACAAAACAATGAAATTTAGTTTATTAACTAAGTATTGAACACATAAATGATCGTGTACTTACAAAATGGAAAAGCATCAGTTGTCAAAATGAATGAGTTACCTAGATCAAGTTTACTTTTTTATACCTTGCAGGCCAAGGTGTAAGTTGAGGATATTTATAGGTACTTATATAGTATGAGAAAAAAACACACCCATTTCCATTTTTTTATGAAATTCAAAATATAGTAATAACAATTAAGTATTTTATTTTATTTTGTAATACGGATCTACTAATGAGAAAAAATAGGGTTCCCTTTATGGGTCTAAAATTTCATCTAATTGAGGTTCCAAGTTAATATTTCCTATCATCAAATTAATTGCAAATGTTCATTTGAAAAAAAAAACTCTTTTAATTTGAAGGCTGCATAAAAACGGGCGGGATCAGATTTGGGCCCCTGGGCCATCGTTTTCCAACCTTTGAAATGGATCACTGTATCAGCATAATAGGGAACCTAAAAACATCTTGGTACCATTTATGCAAGCTATTTAAAAAAAAAATCAAAACATCATTATTATTATTTTTTTGCATACGTGGATAAATAGTAGAAGTATGAAAAAAGCATGAGCAGGAAGGGTATTTACCAACTGTAGGACAGGGTTGGAATGCAATAGTTAAGGTTAAACTGATGAATTCAACATTTCAGTACTAGAGTGCATTTCTGGGCTCCAGCTGTACATCCAAAAACTGCCTGCTGGATGGACCCACTGGGGTTGGCCACAGGAATTTAGAATTGGATGTATCCAAAAATAAATGAATCATTTCCCTCTCCCCCAACTCTTCCAGAACTTCCTGCCGAATTATTCTCTTCCTGACCCCATAAGGTTTTTCTCAATAAATACTAACAACATCTCTCAGTCTTCTTCAATCTGTCCTTTTCTCCCCCAAATATTACTGTTCTCTCCCCAATCCAGGTCCTTCTCATCATCCTTCTCTGTCTCTGTGTCTCTTCTGTTTCTTTCCCCTTCTCTCCTCTCTTGCTGTTACTATAAAAGCCTCATGACTTTTCTCCATGAGACAAAGCTTTTGAAACCCAAATGGAATGGATCCAGCCATTCATTCCATTTCTTCAAATTCTCTGATGCCTCACCATTTTGGATACGAAAAAATTAAAAGTCTTTAAAGACTTATTTCTGAATTCTGAAAATTTCTGAATTCTTTTTCTTAACTTTTAAATGTTAAAATCTTCACTTTTAAATCTTTTAATGCTTAACTTTAACCATTCCCCATCCCACCCACACACACACACACACACACACACACACACACACACACACCCCGTTTTCCACAATTACGGTCTCCAAACTCCTAGGACAACACCGATAGCTAGTATGCAATGGCAGGTTATTCAAGGAGTAAGGAATGTGTTTTGTTTTGCAGACCCAGCAGTTCCAACCCAGGAGAAGCCCAACTAAGTGTCTCCCCTGAGAGCCCCTTACGTGAGCCAGTCTGAGCCAGATTGGAGCTGAGGACTTAGTCTGCTGACCTGAAGTTACCTTTAGTTTATTTTAATACTAATGCCTCCTCCTATGGGTGGAGGTTTCTGCTACTTTTTTTTTTTTTTTTGAACATAGGATCTATGCACTAACTTGTTGACAAGCTAAGTATGTGCAATTGAACCAGAAATGCCCCTGCAAGCTCCTTCTTTTCAGCCCCCAACACACTGAATAAAAGCTTCCTGGGGTGCCTGGGGGTCTCAGTCAGTTAAGGGTCTGCCTTCTGCTGAGGTCATGATCCCAGGAGCCTGGGATCAAGACCTGCATCGGGCTCCCTGCTCCATGGGAGTCTGCTTCTCCCTCTGCCTGCCGCTCCCCCTGCTTGTGTTCCCTCTCTCTCCCTCTCTCTCCCTCTCTCTCTGATAAATAAATAAATAAATATTTAAAAAAAAAAAAAAAGCTTCCTGAACTAACCCAATGGGGACACAGGGCTTTGAGAGCAGTCTTCCTGTCTCCTTACTTGTAACAAGTAATAAGAAGTTACTTGACTTCAACGCTTCCTTGGGTTGCTTTCAATTTGATGCACCCAGAGGGGAAACCCCTTGAATTTGGTTACAATACCCCTACCAATATCACATTTTACATTTTTTAGATATAAGAGTAATAAAAATCTTTTACTATTAACAGCATACATAAAAATCTTTTTGTTCTCACTAATACACGAAGATTAGCTGCACTACAAATAATATATTTGATAAGAGCAAGGCGATGGTGTCTACTGCCATTTGTGACCTATTCTTTCTCTCTGTGCACATATGCTCTGTGTCATGCCTGCTAATGAGAAGGAGAGTCAGTGCTTCTATGGAAGGGCAGCTTCTTCAATTTCCATCCTCTTCTCTCCTAAATCAAGACCTAGTTCCAGCAGTTGTTTCTGTTCTTTCTTTCTTTCTTTTTTTAAGATTTATTTATTTATTCTAGAGAGAGCTAGCATGGGCTCGCGTCTATGCAAACTGGAGGGGAGGGCCGAAGGGACCAAGGGAGAGAGAGAATCCTTATCAGACTCTGCACTGAGCAGGGAGCCCCGTGTGGGACTCCATCCTAGGACCCGGAGATCATGATCTGAATGGAAATCAAGAGTCGGATGCTTAACAGACTGAGCCGCCCAGACACCCTTGTTTCTGTTCTTTCTGAATTGGTGTCTTCTTCCTCCGACTTCTCTTGTGTTGTTTCAAACAGCATACAAACATTCTGTAATGTTTTCTACTCTGAAAACCAAAACAAAAGCATCCCAGGGCTCTAATAGCTCCCCATCTCTGTTCTGGGGAAAAGATCTTGCCACTCCAAAACATGTCTCCTCGGCATACGTTTTACCTTAAGCTCCTTATTTTAAGAAAGAGCAGACACAGGAGAAGCTCTAAAAACCAAGTAGAAGTTACCCTTTTGTTAGAGACATTTACATTTCTAAGGGAAATTACCATTTGTAAGAGTGTCTCTCTCAGTTCCTGGAAGAGAAGAATGACTGAGTCTCTAGAGACTTATCAACTGAGAAGACAAAAGAAGTTAAGTTGACCTATCATCCTCAATATTGTTTACTGTGCTTTTCCTGATTACCTCCCATATTCCATCCTCCCTCCCACCCTGCCCCCCCCAACCTCTTTCTTTTGTTTTTAGCTGGAGATGGTATTTAAGGTAGTGTCTTGGGTCACTTTTTGAGAATTGCTCAGTTTTCCTGGGTATCTTCCATGTATACAAGAGACTTACATGCTACTACCTTCTGTTGGTTTTTCTCTTGTTAATCCATCTTTTATTTCAAAAGGGCTCAGCCAAGAACCTGGAAGGGTAAAAGGAAACTTGTACTTCCTCCTCTCTGTCCCACTTTNGCTCCATGGGAGTCTGCTTCTCCCTCTGCATAGCAAAGTTCTTCCAAAATGTTTCCTAGACACTCCCTTTAATGCCTCCTTCACCTTGAGCACTGCCCACTGAAATAGCCTTTCGGAGGTCACCAGTACCTTTACAGATGTAAATCCATTGGCTCATTCTGTTCTCTCCAGACTTCTAAATGACAGGGTATGCCATTCATCGTCCACTCAGGCATCATATGCATGTAGTTGATCTCATGCACGCTCATGGCTTTCCATCCAAATGCTGACGCGACTTATAAATTTCCATCTCAAGCCTGGTCCTCTCTACTGGACTGCAGAGAGTTCTAGAAACACCGACTTGACACCCCTACCTCTATGTCTGTGGGGCATCTCAGATTGAGCAGGTCCCAACCAAACTCCATATTTCTCCCCTTCATGGCTTCTCCTTCATTTGTCACCATATCTCCGTAAATGACAGCGGTAACCTTCCCTTTGTTCTATCTTAAAGCCATGGAGACAACTTAACTTCTTTTTTACTTCACAAACCATATCTAATTCATCAATAAATCTTTTTGACTCTACCTTCATAACATCCTACTTCTGAAATCTGAGCAATTCCCTCACCATCACTGCTGCCACTCTGGTCCTTGCCGTCATCAACCCCCCTCCCTCACCCCACATTATATTACTGAAGTACCCTTCTAGGGATTGTCCCTACTATCCCCACAGAGTCTATTGGTCACATGGTTTAGAGTCATCTGCTATCATAAGGTAAATCAGACTATGCCTCTTCTTTCCTCAAAACACTCCTTGCAGATCCTTGACCACATCAAGATCGTTCCTTGCTCTGCCCTTTGTTCAGGGTGCTCTTCCCCATAATGTCGGTAGCTCCTTCATTTCCTTCGTGTCTCTGCTCCTTGAGCCCCTGCTGACAGTACCTACCTCTCTGCCCACAGCATTCCTTACTCACCTTACTCTGCAAATCATCACCCTCCACCCAATGTAAGCACTGGTATGTATATATTTTTGAAGTTATGTATTTGTTTACTGTTCATCTACCACCACCAGACTATAACCTCTCTGATTCTGGGACTAATGTATTTTGTTGACAGTTGTGTCCTCAGAAACTAGAATGACAGACCCGTTGATAGAAAGAGCCTGGCAGATTATTTTCTTTCTGAAAATGAATGAAGAGCAAATGAATACATGACTGAACACACTGGTTCTGATTAGCTTCTTATTGTTTTTGACTTGTAGTATGCCCGTGATGGCTAATTTTACGTGTCCGCTTTGCCTGAACTGTGTTATCCAGATGTTCAAATACTATTCAAGATGTTACTGCGAAGGTTTTATATTTATTTATTTATTATTATTATTTTTTTGATGTGGTTACTGTTTAAATCAGTAGACTTTGAGTAGTACAGCTTACCTTCCATAATGTGCGTAGACATCATCCAATCAGTTGAAGATGTTAAGACAAAGACCGAGGTACCCCAAGGAAGAAAGAACACTGCCTGCAGGCTGCCTTTAGACTTGACCGTTGCAACATTAACTTTTTTCTAGGTCTCCAGCTGGCTGGTCTACCCTACAGACTTGAGACTTAGCAGCCTCCACCATCATGTGACCCAATTCCTTAACAGCTCTCTCTTTGTGTCTACATATATGTATGTATACGCACATACATACGCAGACACTCATGTATCTATTGATTTAATTTCCCCAAAGAGCACTGATTAATACAATGCCTGATGGAAACCCTTTTCTCAGGCAAAAGGAATTATATCTCTGTCATTTTTCTTCTGCTGATTCCTACAGTAAATATAATTGTTGTAGAGGTGATAGCAAATGGCTCTATCTCGTTCTATGTTGTCGGCACTGTTCTAAGATAGTTATGTATTTCAACTAATTTAACGCCTTCTACGGTCAGTGAGGAATATGCCCTTATCTGATTTTGAATAAGGGAGCAGAGGCCCAGAGACGTAAACTGTCCCAGTGCTCAAGTCACACAGTTAATAAGCGGCGAAGGTAGAGGAGGCATTCACAGCAAGATGGTCTATCTGTGGCTTCTGTGTAGAAACCATCTAGGCCATGTATCCATTTTATGAGTGTTGGGGTGGTTAAAAGCAGTCATTGCAATCTGCTGATCCATCTATTTAAATATATTTAAACTGTCTGTTTTCATAATGCCTTGCAATTATCTGAAAGTAAGAGGATAGCAACACTTTTGCACAGTGGAACCCACGCCCTTGTCTTAGGACACCGTTCAGACTGCACATGACACGTGACCATCTGCTACATACGCCTACCAATCTATGTGTTATACCCATAAGTGACACATGATGTGGGGAGACACCTATACACAGCTGTGTATTAAGTATAACAAACATTAATTTCTTCCTCTGCAAATGAAATATAGGCACGAAGACAAGTTCTGTTTTCCTCCTGTTCTCAGGGGATTGTGCTCCTCACCATCACGCCCCGCTTTGAAGATTCCTGCTGTGACCTTGGGGTTCCCTTTCTTCCTAACAGTGCACAGGGGTTTGAAAGATAGAGCAAAATGTGAAAATTAAAATTCTGCATGTGAGGATTCAGTTTGACAGACAGATTCTAAACAGTTAACACAAGTGTGAAACGGTTTCATATCATAGAGCAACACTCCTGTGGCCTTTTTCTGGGGAAACAGTGGCCCCAGAGTTCCTGAACCTGGCCGGCAGGCACAGTCTACTGGGGAAGGAAGATTTCTACCTGTTGCAACACCTATTTATTTTTTTTTTATACTTCCCTTGCAAAAATAATCTTGCAATCAGAATTAGATTTGAGACTGGGAGTATGTCACTTTCCTCTAAAGCTTTTTAGTTTATTGTGGGTAAATAAGAGTCACACATTTTTTTACTATATGTTCTATCCCATAATGCAAAATAAAATAGAATGAAATAACATAAGATGAAATAAAGTAAAATGAAATGAAGTGAAATAAAACAAAATAAAAAGCAAAATAAAATAAAACAAAAATGAGATTGTGAACATTTTACTAAATTTACTTACTCTGCAGATCATTTCAAAGGTTACACCCAAATACAATATATATTAGCCTAGTTTTTGGTAGTTTTAGCATTGTATTAGTTCTGATATTTAAATGCTCAAGCTAAACTAACTAGACACTAATAACTCCCCCCACCCCAAGCAATATGTATAAATACAGGAATGGCTCTTAAAACTTAAAAATAGTATGGAAATGTATTATCTTCTTCCCAGAGTCAAATACTCAGAGAAAATATGGACAAGAGGAGCGTAGGACAACAGCCAAATATACCGCCGATGCTCAAACACCGAAATTAAAGCAGTCATATTTTTCTTTCTTACACCCACAGCTCCGTTTGACACCTATTACCGTGACCGTTTTTTAAAACTGCATGACTGGAATGGGCTCACATTTCTCCCACCTTTATCTACTTCACGGCAGGTGTGAAGGAAAGAGTAGGAGACAAGTGTGTGGCGAAAACCAAACTCAATTTTGAATGTCAATTTTGAGAAGGGGAAATAGTGTAAAAGTGAAGTTGAGTCATTAAATTGAAACCACCTTTCCCCTTCCCATTACAAACATCTCCTACCCTCAACCTCTTTCAAAAGTTACCTGCTGTATTGCGTGGATATAGGATGTGGTTGCTCAGAGGAAAGCAACATAGAATAAAGCAGTAAAGCAAGTACATCACTGGCTGAACAGGAATTTTAATGCTTTGTTGTAGGAAAATAACTACAGGACACTTGAATCAGATATCAAAAGGTTAATAAGCTTCCCTTTCTTCTACTTGTAAAGATAGAATCCACGGGGTGTTATAGAAGATTGATGAAACACTGACCTCTACCTCTGAAACTAACAATACATTAATTAATTAATGTTAATGTCAATAATGTTAATTAATTCAATTTAAATAAAAAATTTTAAAAAATGAAGATAGAATCTGCCCATAAATCAATCACAGTTGACCCTTGGACAACACAGGTTTGAACTGCGCAGGTCCACTTATAAGCAAGTACTATAAGGCACCTGGGTGGCTCAGTTGGTTAAGCGGCTGCCTTTGGCTCAGGTCATGATCCCGGGGTCCTGAGACTGAGTCCCACATCGGGCTCCCTGCTCAGTGGGGAGTCTGCTTCTCCCCCTGCCCTTCCCCATCTCACGCTCCCTCTCTCTCTCTCTCATTCTCTCTCTCTCTCTCAAATAAATAAATAAAATCTTTTAAAAATAAATAAATAAATACAGGAGAGTACTATGAATGTATTTTCTCCTCCTTACGATGTTTTTCTTTTTTCTTTTCTATTTTTTTTGAGGGGGGGGAGGGGCAGAGGGAGAGAGAGAATCTCAAGCAGGCTCCATGCCCAGTGTGGTTGATCTCATGACCCCGAGATCACAACCTGAACCAAAATCAAGAGTTGGACGCTTAACTGACTGTGCCACCCAGGCACCCCTTCTTTATAATTTTCTTAATAACATTTTCTTTTCTCTGGATTACTTTATGGAAGAATACGATATATCATACATATAACATACAAAATAAGTGTTAATCGCTTGTTTATCAGTAAGGCTTCTGGTTAACAGTAGGCAATTAGGAGTTAAGTTTTGGGGGAGTCAAAAACTATACATGGATTTTCAACTTTCCAGGGTAGGGAAGGTGTTAACGTCCCTAACTCCTGCTTAGTTTAAGGGCCAACTGTATTTTCATTCTGTTTTAATATTACAGAGAATCAGTGAAAGTACATATGAGAGCCTGACTCATATGAACTTGTGTGTTTAAGTTGCATAATTAGAGAAAACTTTTCTTCCCTCACCAATTCTGCATATGATATTTATTTATTTATTTATAAGATTTTATTTATTTGACAGAGAGAGACACAGCAAGAGAGGGAACACAAGCAGAGGGAGTGGGAGAAGCAGGCTTCCTGCTAAGCAGGGAGCCAGACATGGGGCTCGAACCCAGGACCCTGGGATCATGACCTGAGCCGAAGGCAGACACTTAACAACTGAGCCACCCAGGCGCCCCTACATATGATATTTAAACTAAGTTGCAAAGATATTAAATGCTGAAAAAATTCCTCAGAGCCAACATTACACAATAACCATAAAATATATTTTTTAAATGTTTTTTGTGTTTAACATAATATATATATGTATATATATATTACCAGAAGCTTACATGTGGGCTTTCTCACCTCTTGAAATTTACTCTGAAATTTGCTAATTTCCTTATGAGCTATAACATGATTTAATGACTTTTTTATGTCCAAGAATCACATGTGTTCTTCTTGAGTTATCACACATCAGTGCATTTCTGTTATAAAGAGGCTTTAGGACACGTCATACTTGAGGTAGAATCTTCCCTAAATGATACCAAAAAGACAGGTACAAGATTAAAACTAACCAGTCATAGGTTGTTTCTATGATAAACGAGTCATACAAATAGTTGCATATTTTTAAACTTCAATACACTCACAAGCATTTGAAATCACTAAGTCATCTCGAAGTTCTGATACGTCGACACAGTCAACCCTTTAAATAGTCACATATCCATTTTGCATTATTTTCCCCCCAGTAGCAAAGACAAGGTGCTGTCTTTATTCTGTCTTCATGGGAGTGCAGGGTTCACGAAGAAGCCCTGAAAGAAACGATTAAAATCAGACTCACGCGGGGATCCAACAGAGCCATGAGTATTTGGACAGGCGAAGGAGAAAGACAGTTGTTTGAAGGGTTATTCAAAGAGGAAAAATAAACTATTTGGTTGTTGTTTACAACTTTAAGAATAAGGAATGTTCCTATATCATAACCATGTTAGTGCCAGGCTTGCTACCGGGACACATTCTGTGTATTTATCTGTGCGTGCGTGGGGGTGTGGGTGTGTGTGTGTAAAGACTTCCGTCTTCGATCTATTGAGCATATAATCTGCTATCAGCTCATGGACATGGACCAGTTTGCTGCTGAAACTTGTTCTTGTCTAGAGAAGGCGCGATGTGGAAGGTTCTGGAAAATTTCCTTTGACAGAAGCCTGAGTATAACATATTCAGTGCCGGGCAGGCAATGTGGATTGAAATGCCCCTCGTGGTATAGTTCTGGCGTTGGAATTTTAAGAGAGCGTCAACACCCTCACTCAGAACCAGGAATAAGTGAAAACTGTATAAAATTGTCACGTTGTGTATTGCGATTTAATGTAAAAGCATCTGAAACCTTGTAAAAAACTCTTACATTTTTTTCCCCCCTGTGCAGCAGCAGTTTACTTGTAGAAAGAGATGTTGGATATATTCTAATACATTTTGAAAACTGCAAATCTGGGCGAATAATAGAAACCACGGCCTGGTCGACCCCCGGGGATACAGCAGTGCTAGGGGTTAGCCGTCCTTATTAAGGAAAAACGATACCTCGGCCTTTTAATGATTTTATATCTTTGATTTCCTGAGAAATAGGTGAACCGATATGGAAGCCAGCCAGCTGAACGATTCAGCTGTCACTTATGTCACTAGGGCCAAAGGAAATGCCAAAGATGACACACCGTCTTAAAAGGAGCCATTCGGTAGTTCCGAAGGTGCGTTTCGCTCTCCGAAAGTTGGCTGATACCGACCTGGTGATAACAAGACGTCTTTAGAGGAACATAAATGTCCGTTCTGCGCCTGCTTGTAACCTGAGGAAATGGATGAAAAGGTAGCACACACATCCACACGATTTAGACTTGGTAAAGGAGCTTTGGACGGACTCCCTTGGTTTGTGGTTTCAGGATCCAGTGTCCCGACCACTGAATGTTTCTTTGTGGGTGTTCAGACCGGCAGAGGCTTATCTGCAGACTCACACCCCCGCCCTGTGGCTCTCCTGGACCCACGAGCCGGGGTTAGAAAGAGTCTCTTACCCATGACTTTGAGCCCTATTTCGACACCAGCCCCTTAGAACAGCGTGTTCAGTCGGTACCAGAAAAGGGGCTTTCTTACTTAACTGAACTTCTGTAACGAAAAGTCCTATTTCTTTCTAAACCCAGTAATTCACCTAAATTATTCTTGAAACCATCCGGGAAATGTAAAAGTAAGTCGTTCTACCCTAAACAGCCAAGCCTCCCTAATGTGCATCCGACAGTAAGAATTTGTCCAAATGAGAAATAATTCAGATTTCATTTTGCAGTGTCAACTTTTGCTTTCTCGCTGAAGGGAACGGATGATGTGATAAAGCTAGAAACCAAAGTAAGTACCAAAGATACAGTAAAATAAGAGAGTGAAAGGAGAAAAATATGACTTCTAGACTATTGCTGTACACCTTAAACTCAAGTTTGGTTCTTTATTTCAAATCTGTCTTTACTATCAGTCATTTATTCCAAACACTTTCAGTCGAACCCACGACTAACGTTTTAATCACAGAGTTCAAATTAATAACATTTATTTTAGTTCGATGTTTCCTATTATTTTTCATTTGGAGGGAAGTCTTTGAGAGACTAACAAATTGCAGTGTGATTTAATTGTCAGAGCTGACTGACTTAATGCTTCCCTTTAAGTGCCATTTGGTTAGTCTACCTCTTGAACCCCTTCTGTAACCCTCTATCGTTTATCATGGGAACTAGAAATGTCTCCTCCATTATGCTGACTTGGATCTGGAAGTGAGAGTTTTACAGTATATTTCCTGATGAAATCTTGCACCCCTACAATGATACCCTGTTCCACAAATCTCCTACAGCGACCCAAGTCACTAAGATGCTTATCCGATGGCAATCACAACAAGGCAGTATTAGTAAAAACTGATACAGAGAGGAATTTGATGTGTTCGACAAGAATCTGTTATACACCATGAGAGCCACTTCTGTTTTTTTTTATAAATTTTATCTCAAATCCTTATAAATGTAAGCAAACTATAAAGCCTAGATGAGCACTAAAAATTATAATATTGAGCTTCTGCTCCCTTTCTTCCCCTTCTCCTTTCTTTTGTTACCTCTTGGCCATTTCACTGCTCGCTAGTACTGTTGACTGAACCTTAACCAGAGGGAGGGCAAGAGAGGGAAACTCAACCAGGTTATTTCTGCTTCTGCTATTAAGGCCTTAGGAGGAAAATGTGGAGGGCAGGTTGCTGTGCCAAGGTGAACAGAAGAGCCTATGATAGAGGTAGTGTATCTTTGGATTCCTTCCTTCCAATAGGTCTTCCTGAATAAGAAACAAGTCAGAGGCGCCTGGGTGGCTCAGTTGGTTAAGCCTTTGACTTTGGCTCAGGTCATGAACTCAGGGTCTTGGGATCGAGCCCCGTGTTATGCTCCCAGCTCCGCAGGGAAGCTGCTTCTTCCTCTTCCTCTCCCTCTGCCCTTCCGCCCCACTCAGGTTCATTCTCTCTCTCTCTCTCTCTCCAGTAAATAAAATCTTTTTTTTTTTAAGTAAAAGGAACAAGTTATACTCAAGCACATGCACATGTGACTTTCATTCTGAGATAAATAGGAAGCTTTGTTGATTTATTTGTCAATTACGAATGATCCATGGAAGACGCAACCTAGCATTTATCAAATGCCTACATGGAATTCCCATACATGGAATCAGATTTGCATAACCTTTCCTTTGCTCTAATCCTCCTTACTACTCAGTGATAAGGGAAATTACCACCATATTCCAGAGGTTTTTTTGCTCACTTGCAAGTCATCCTTGAGACCTCTCTCCCTCCCACATCCCTACCCCACTGTGTCGAGTCCATAATCAAGACTCACTGGTTTGTACCTTCTAACTATCTTCCACAGGTATCTACATCTTCCCAAATTCCTCACCCTGACCCTAGACTAAAACTACCATCTGCCTTCCCAGTAACCAAGAGACCTCCTAACTCTGTCCCAACATGTGGACTTTCAAATCTTGAGGCTGGGACCACTTTTGCTTTTGCCCCTCAGGATCTCGTATAGGACCTGGTATTTAGTGGGAAAAGAAAGTGGCAGCAGCTATTATTAATAAATTAAAAAATTTAAATAGGGAAGATAATTATACTTTTAACACTTTCATTTCTTTATTTATAACAACAACACACACACACAGCCCACAAACACTTATTTTTCTATACACAGACTGCGTGGAATGTCACGGAAGGACCTCAGTGGACAGGACCACAGATCCTGAGGCCTCTCGTTCCAGATATTACCACTAAGCATTATCTCTGCCTTAATTAAAAAAAATAAAAATAAGTCCTGTTCATCTGATGTGCTCTGCCCCAAATGACTAAACTGACCTAAAATGAATGGAAGTAGGAATCTTTGGTTCCAGCAATAGGTCTCTATACTGCGTAGTGGATGACTGGCTCCCATTGCTTGGGGCCAGCCAGTTCTGGGAGCTAAGAACACTTCCACCATAGACAGTGTGCAATCTTAAGTCATTTCGGCTCGCTGAGATTTGATGATTCTCCTGTTACAGTAGAATAAAGACATGTAACTTCCAAAGGTTTTGTGAAGGTTGACAACAATATTTATGAAGGGCCAAGCAAAGAAGAGATGCCCAGTAAAGTTTAGTTGGAATTTTCGAGCAACAGTCTCTTAAAAGCTTTAAAATAATTGATGCTGGTCTTCCTGGCAAAAAAAAAAAAGTGCTGTTATGGCACATTTTTAGTGCTTCCAAAGGCCATTTGCAACTATTCAAGAATCTGCTTAGATACTACCAAGAAGTTGGCAGTGCAGCTGTTATTAGTCCCATTTTTTAAAAGAAGGAGCTAGAGACCCAGATAGTTGTATGACTTGTACAAGGTCATAGAGTGAGTTAATAGTGAAACTTGGAAGAGGGCCTAGACTTTGGGATTTCGAATCTGTTTTTATCGCCTCCCCCCCGCCATCCCCTCAGCACTGTAAGGATTTAATTCATTTCTGAGAGGGTCAGACTGTGGGTGCGAATTGCCCGATGGACCAAGGCTTTTTGGAACTGTCAATAGTAAGAGTATTTTAAATTATGAGAACTATTCTGCTCTTTCACTGCCTGGTTAGTTCAGCTTCTCAGGGCTAGGCTTTGCTTGATCCCACATTTGTTTATTCCTTTACTCATTAAAAGTTGTGAAGCCAAGATGATAGCAAGTCATGATGAAGAGATGCTCAGATAGTGTGCCTTGCTGTGGGAGACTCTGACTTCTAACGTCGTGGCCGAGAATAAACCTGCTAAAATGCCCAGCAGCCGAGGGGTGGGGCGGAAGACCATTAGAGGCGCCCCCTCCCAATGGAATCCCTTGATATTACCTCCCAGAGATGGGAGGTAAGCCTGGGGTTGTGATAAAATAATTTGCCTTATACCAACTCCCCAGCCCCATTACCATAGAAGATCAAATGGAAAGAATCTCAAAACAAAACAAAACAAAACAAAGAAAAGAAAAGAAAAAAGAACAACAAAAAAAGAGCTAGATAGAAATGAGATCCAGAAAATATTTCTGGGTGGTAGCATGTTGAAGTCCAGATGGAAATTTAGCATTAATTTGGCTAACGCTATTTTAGTCACAGCACATTTTCAACTATTTATTTTTGTACCGAGCCTCTCCTAGTAAGGTGGGTATCGAATGGAAATTTTTTTTTCTAAGGTGGCATTTCAAATAATAAACAATAATAATAAAATCCTGGATCAGGAGCAATTTTTCCATTAGATACCTAGAGAAGCACAGCAGGGACCTTGAATGGGCCTATATTTTTTGCTAATTTAATCTGTGCATATAAATGACATCTTTCCATGTCTTTTTTAAAGAAGGCTTGTTTTTCCATCATTTTAAATGATTGGCTCCAACTTGGAGATGCTTGTTTCTCTAGTGTTGCTACCCGGCTCCGAATGCGGTCCTTCTCATGTGTACGGGGGAGAGGAGAGCGGAGTATGAGAGAGGAGGATTTTATCCACGCCACGGTTCCATATATAGAAAATTGATTTTCCAACCGTACCAAATGATAAAGTCCATCTTTGATATATTCCTGTCTCGCTGCTTTCCAGGTCTTCAGGCATCTGATCTCAGGTCAGCCCCTCTTGGAGTATAATTCAGAACACAGGCCCTTCCCTTCGGAGATCCCATGCCACGGGGCATGGGCATGTTGTTTTTGGCTGGGACAGAGCTTATGAAAGAAATTATTCTGCCGCCTCACTGACAGAGTTGGGCATGGGGTACTGAGAAATGGAGCCTCTCCCAGTGGCCCTTTGCCTGGAATTTGTCCTAAAAGCATGAAACTGAGCAGAATTTGTAGCAGACAGATGTGGATAATATATGCAGCACCTTTCCATTCTGGTGTCTGTTTGCATGAGAATGAAAAACTGCAGGATTTTCAATGTGGCCTTAGGTGACGGTGCAGCGGTGAACTCCTACAGAGACTGGCGGCGGGTTTGACTGGGAAGGTTACCGTGGGTGGATCCCCAGGCAAATCAAAACGGAACTCCTGGGGTGCTGTGTCTGTTGGCCCAAGTCTTCTGAGGGCTAATACCCTCAAGATTTTTAGTAGCCCCTGAAAACAAGATGTGATCTAAGCAGAGATGCTGTCCCGTCCAGAGGCTGGCCCCCACAGTTGCTTGTCCTAAAACTTTACTTGAAAACTGGGGATATTTAGCAGGCCACTGGCATTTATTCAAAACCCTCTCCCTGCCATGTAGTTCTAAAACGAGGGAGAAGTAACTGGGTCAGCATCTTCACCTAGAATTATTGAAGGGTCCAAGAGTTTGTGACTCTGGTTCTGTTTTGTTTGAGGTGAGCTTCCAGGAGCAATTAGGGTAAAATAGAATCGTGTCCTGAAAAGGGCCCCCTGTTGGGTCATATGAGTTCTAGTTTCCCCCTGCCCCGATTTTGAGTCAATTATTCTACTTCGGTGGGACAGCCGTTCCCTCCTCTAGAAAAAGAGAGGATTTAAGTGATTTCTAGCTTACGTTTTCACTTTATTTTTTTAAAAATATTTTTATTTATTTATTTGACAGAGAGAGAGAGATCACAAGTAGGCAGAGAGGCAGGCAGAGAGAGAAAGAAGCAGGATCCCTGCTGAGCAGAGAACCCAATGCGGGGCTCAATCCCAGGACCCTGAGATCATGACCTGAGCTGAAGGCAGTGGCTTTAACCCACTGAGCCACTGAGCCACCCAGGTACCCTACATTTTCACTTTAAAAACATTTTAACATCACTGATCAAGAGTTGACCTGTTGTAGTGAGCCAGTAGTAGTAGTTGTAGTGAGTGTAGGTAAAGGAATTAAAAATCAGCAATCTGTCCTTGGATTGCCCGAGGATGAGTGGTTTGAAAGAAATATACATTATGGATTATATTTTTATAACATTTATTTAGTTTTTCTCCCTGGAATTTGAGCTGGAGGTAAAATTTGGGATTTGGGGTGACCTCCAGCTACTGGTACCCCTTCCTCTAAGCTAAGAACTGCCCTTCTTGTCTGGAGCATGGTTGTGAGGTTAGTTCTTTGCTTGGAGCAGGAGTCAGCCAACTATGGATCCCCGGAGGAATCTGGCTCAGACAACCTGTTTTATAAGACTAAAAGTTAAGAATGGTATCCTCTTTGTGTTTAAATAGGAAAAAAAAAAAGCAACATCCAAAGATGAATGAAATTTCAGAACATGTGAAAATTACACGAAATTAAGATTTCACATTCATAAATAGATTTTTATTGGAACACAGTCATGCCCATTTGCCCACAATTACCTGTGACTGCTTCCATGCTGTAATGACAGAACTGAGTGTTTGCAATGGAGACCGGGTGCTTCCGAAGTCCAGGATATTTACTATCTAGCTTATTACAGAAAACTGTGCTGACCTGAGCTTCCAGCAATGGCGGGAGTAGAGAAATATTAGTCAAGTTGTGCAAAGGAGAAAGAAAACCCAAGGAGAGCATAAAAAGGAAAATAATCATGATCACTAAATTATAATTCTAATAGTGTTAGCAGTATCTTTTTAGGGATGATACTATTAACATTTTCAAAATATATTTATTTTATTTAACCAGGCCCCAAATCATGAGGATGTAATACAAGTAAGATGTTGTCCATTTTACGGAATGATAGCAAGACCCAAAAAGATGTAGAGACTGTCCAGTCACCCAGCAGGTTAGCCATGTGGATAGGGATTAAAATCCAGGTTCCTTCAGACTAGTAAATCTAACCCATATTGCATAAGCTAGAGAAGGCTGATCTAAGGGGAAGGATCATTCTGGGAAAGTAAAATCAAAGCTTTTTTTAAGACTTAAGTGCAGGGCGCCTGAGTGGCTCAGTCGTTAAGCGCCTGCCTTTGGCTCAGGTCATGACCCCAGGGTCCTGGGATCGAGCCCCGTATCGGGCTCCCTGCTCTGCCGGAAGCCTGCTTCTCCCTCTCCCTCTCTCCCTGCTTGTGTTCCCTCTCTTCCTGTGTCTCTCTCTGTCAAATAAATAAATAAAATCTAAAAAAAAAAAAAAAAAAAAGACTGAATTGCAATTCTTTCTAATAAATACATTTAAGGCCCTGGGTTGGCCATATTATCTCATGTGTTGGTTCCATTAAAAGTAGCACACACACACATAAATATATGTAAAACACTTATTTGACTTTAGGAATGTTGCATTTATCAAAAAAAAAAAAAAAGACCACACAAACTGTTTAGCTTAGACAACACTGTATCCATCGCCCACAGAACTACTCAGTAACGTTATTATTAGAAATAATGTACTATATGCATCGTTACTACATACAACATCATTAGACTTATATGTATATTAATTTATATATGAATACGGTCAGTATGATTTTACATACGTAGATCAACATGAATGTAGAATGCCATATTATTATATATAATGTGGTAGGAAACAGAAGCTGTAATCAAGTCCAGCTCTCAAGGTGTTTAACTTTTATCTTTTTATTTTTTGTCTTGACCAAAGACCAAATTAAAAAGCGAATGAAATAACCTATATATATATATATATATCTCTAGTAAATTCCACGAATGCCCCACCCGGTACTCCCTGATCCGGACGTTTTGTGAGACACAAATACAGCCACCGCCTGCCCCACCTCAGCCGTCCCCCTCGGGCCCACATCCAGAGCAGCTGATCCAGTTTAGTGGCGCCGGAAGAGACAAACACGTGTGAAAGCCACCCCCGAGAGCCCATTGGATCACACAGCGGAGACTTTTGTGATAAAAGACTTAGACTTAGACTTAGTTTTACAGCTTCGTTGGGCGGGGGGTGGGGAGAAAAACGAAAGAAGAAAAATCACCCGGGGTCTCTTCGGTTAAGTTGTTTTGCAGATTTATTGAAACGTGCACGTGGTCGAAAATGACTTCCAGAAGTCAGTTTCAGCGAAGCCGTCCTGTGGCTGCGGCTCTCGGGGGCTAACATGGCCTCACGCTCTGAGGTAACGTGAGGTAACTGTTTACAGGCAGGGAACACTTGACAATGTTAATCGCAGGATGCCTCAGGCCCGGGCCTGGCACGCGGCTCCTGGATCCTCCACTCTGATTAGAAATCTGTGAAATATAACACGTCTTGCCAGGCCCATTCCCATTTGGGTCAAGCCATTTCTACCAAGTAAAACGAGGAAAAGGACTATCGTAGAAAGCCAGAGACACATGCGTCCACACGTATGCACAAAGTGGGTCACAGGAGCCAATGCTGTGTCTACACAAGCTTGCCCGATGACCTCTTTCTAACTGATCCCGACACTGAAAATGGTCAAGTTTGGTGATACTTGCTCCTGGCTCTTCCTCAAATATGCTTTCCTTGTGGTTAGTGTCTGCCGAGGAGCACAGAGCCGTGCTCACTGATAGCTGGGAACACTTTATTAAATACTAATAATGTACCGATGCGTTTAAGCAGTTTCGCTAATTCCTTGGCTTCCTAATATATAGCCCCAAAGTCAACAAACAGGTATTAATATCCGAGCTATGCCGACAAGAATCCAAAAAAGCCCATGAATTTTGTTTAATCCACTTCACCACTTTGATTGAATTCACAGGTGGTTTAGTGAGTCTGGGTAGAAATAGCCACAAATTTAATTCATAATAAAACAAAACAAATGTCAATTTAGCCAATCCAGTGGGGGAAAGTGGAGCCAGGCCGTTGTTTGCTGTAAGGCTGCGCTAGAAAGAGATGACTTCGTACCATGTCGTGATGCCTTCCTGGCGCTCTGTGATGCTGGGAATGATGTCTTCTTCCAGTGGAATTTCTTAGCATTTCGTATAATACTCTTTTGTGAGTCAGATATTACCCAGGTAGAAGCGTTTGTGTTATTTTGCCTTCCCTATTAATTTATAATTTTCTCGAAGTAAGGGACTCTGATGCATTTTTGTATCCCACACAGCAAAATGTCATCCACAGACTAGTTGCTCTAGAAATACGGAATGAAAATAAACTTAAAAAATTAATGATTGAGAGGCAAAGTCTCTCACATTTCTCTGGGCTCTTCTGTTGTTGTTAATTCATTCCACACATGCTCATAATAGATCTACCCTGTGTTCCAGCCACGGTCCTTGTCACCGAGGCGCTACAAATAGGAACAGGATGCACTCCCTGGCCACAAGTTATGTCGGGGGAATATAATATGAGAACAAACATTTTACTACAATACGAAATACAGGATAAGTTATTAGAGAGGTCCAAACAAAAGCCCATGGAGGAATCCAAGGGAAGGTTTCATTATTTTATTTATTAATCTACTCTTCATTTATTAAATGCATATTCCTTATAGGCAGGCGTGGTGATGGATAATACTACTTATCACCTGTGTAGTGTTTGCTCTGTGCTATAAGCTATTTTCAGTACATTACAGGAATTAATTCAGTAAATCCTCACAAAAAAAAATCAATGAGGCAGGTACTACTACTGTCCCTATTTGCCCAATGAGAAAACTGAGGACAGAGAAATTAAGTAACTTGCCGGCTCTGTGTAGGAGCCCCAGAGACACACTGATCAAATAGTTTCCTTTATTGGGGGAAAAAATCCCAAGGTAAGATCCAGGACGGTAGATAGCTGTATACCAACCAGCGTGGTGTGAACGCTACGCTGATATTTTAGGTACTATTTTGGAAATCAGCTTATCTCATGCCTACCCTAACCTGACCAGGATCTGCCAGGTCCAGAAAGTGAGTACATAATTTAGGATTTGTAAATGTGACCATAATGATAGTGGAACCAGGCAAAAAGTACTTGTATTAGAAAATAATTCAATATAAGGCAAATCAGGCTGGTCCTACCCATAGCCATGTCATCTATAATTATAATAAAATATAGCTGTTAGCATAAGATCTCTAATTACAAAATAAAATATGGGGGGGAAAGCCTAATGTTTGGGGATGCAAGGTAAATTCTGTGGCATAAGTAACTTTCTCAGAAAACTATCAACATCTCATCTGTTTACCTATAATACCAGAGAAGTTTGCAAATAAACTTACTTAGCTTATGAGAAGAATACTTTTCTTACTTGATTGCTTTTTAGCCTAGAATAATCCGAAGACCCCCAGCAGAGACTTCAGAAGTCTCACAAAATGATCTCTCTGCTCTAAAATAGAATAAGATGGGCGCCTGGGTGGCTCAGTGGGTTAAAGCCGCTGCCTTCGGCTCAGGTCATGATCCCAGGGTCCTGGGATCGAGGCCCACATCGGGCTCTCTGCTCAGCGGGGAGCCTGCTTCCTCCTCTCTCCTCTCTCTCTGCCTGCCTCTCTGCCTACTTGTAATCTCTCTCTCTGTGTCAAATGAATAAATAAAATCTTTAAAAAAAAAAAAAATAAAAAAATAAAATAGAATAAGATAACCAAGTTGAATTAATTTTATTTGTAAGATGTACTTGGAGCATGGTACATATTCCAAAACAACAGAAACTTGAGACTAATTCTTGTTGAGTGTGTGTTTTGAATCCTGTGTAATAAATACATAAAGAAAATTTCCATGAGTAGTGAAAATCATTTTCTTCATTTCAACCAGGAGATTTGTTCTTTAAAATGATAATGTGGTGTTAAAAGTTTGATTGCAAAATGGCCTTGCTCTGGGGGCAGCTCCTGTGCTGCCTTGTGGTTCCTGCTGATATAAATTTGATATTTTACAAATGCAGAATATGAAATATATTCCTAACATGTGTTTCATACACTTATAATACACCCAAATGAAAAACAGCACAGGCTGGGAACATTTCTTGGCTGTGCGCTTAATGCACGGTATCTGGAACATGTTAAATGTTATTATAGAAATAATTGAAACATTTCACACAGTTTCATGTAGTGAATTTTGCATGTTAAACTCATACTTCTTCCTTCGGTTACAGGGGACGCTACATGACTGATACACAAATGTTTTCCCGTAGAATCGGGACCTCGGATCTTGTGGGGGTTTTGTTGTCTTTGTTGTTTGTTTTTTAGGAGCCCACGTTAAGTAAACTTTGGAAGTATTTCATACTCAATTTTGCCAACAACCGCCTACCTCTGAAGAGATTCATGAGGATAGGTTTTTCTTGAAGTGAATTATTGAGAAAACATAGACAGGATTTTACTTTCACAATTGAGAGTGACACCTTTTATTCTGCTTAACTTCATGCCTAATTTTTCCTCTTATCTCCTGGGTGAATTCTCTTTGTTTATCGTGGTATCCTAGCCTTGTCTTTTCATTGATGAGCTCTAAATACTTAATCATCCAAATATAACTCCTTTAATTCTGTGTGCTGAGTGGACACAGAGCGGTCCATTTCTAATGAGATTCCCTCTTTCAGTTTATACGAGTTGAAAGCTTTTCAGTTCCTATGGAGAATTCAGGAAGGAATGGCCTTGAGAGTTCCTCTTTTTCTTACCTTTTTAACCCAAAGTTACATCGAGTGCCTGAATAGATTGCTGGTAGCTACAAAAAGTCTTAGAAAGTCTGAAGTTATTCAATGTTGCTCTTGAACTGAATGTGATAATTATTTATAAATCTATTAGTAACTACTTAATATATATTTTGTTCATTGATCTAACAACAAACTACACTATTTACTGAATATTTGGCTACTATCACTAAAGTACATTATGGGCTTATGTATATTCCATTATCTGTGCCCGTTCTATTGCAGTGATTCTCAAAGTGGAGTCCCTAGAGTAAAACCAACAGGAAGTCTCTGGAACTTGTCAGAAATGCAGATTCACAGGCCCCACTCTAGACCTATAGAATCAGAAACAAGAGCCTGGGAGCCTCTGCTTAGACAAGCCTTCCAGATGATTCTGAAGCATAATCAACTTTGAGAACAATTGTTCTAGAAGGATCCATATAATTTACTGCCCACTAAGATAATGAATATCCATATTTCGCTAGAATCTTTGCCCAATTACAAGGTCAATTGCAGGTTGTAGAAGAAATATGTACATTAAAGTCAAATAAATCTACCAGAAATCTATCATTTATTAGGCAATAGATAACCAGTCTTAAGATTATGGGTAAAACATTCTTCTTGCTTTCTCTCATTCTCCCCAATGCCCCATCTTTTCTCTACCAAAATATACACATCTGCGCACACACACACACACACACACACACACACACACAAATCCCTAAAGAAACCAAACAAATAAACTTTCTTTTCATTTTTATTTTAGCAAAGAAATTACTTAGGACCATCATAGTCGAATTAATTTGTGTATGTATAGAAATATATAGTTTAACTCATGGAAAAATGACTTATTTGATTTTGAAAGCTCCTGGAGAATAAAGCATTACATAAGTCTACCTAAATTTGCCTGTACATCTATCTGACGATCATGAACAGCAGTAGAATGTAGCACTGAGTATGGTTTGAGAAATGGGGGTCTGAGTCTGAGTTTCACCAGTTGTTAGTTTTGTGACTTCCTGCGCGTGACATAAACTGCCTGATTTTCAGTTTTTCTGCATTGTAAAATGGCAAAAATAATATGACCAACACCATAGTATTGTTTGGGGGAAAAATAAACAGGGTAGTGTACACATAACAACGCACATAGTACTTATTCAATAAATGTTAGGTATCAGTAAGCTGGATTTTCATTGCATGTCTTTCTTAAGGTCATATCCTCAATCTTACTTTATTTTCTTGATTAATGTGCTAAAACATTACCTTTGGAAACATACAGTGTAAAGTTTCCTTTCCACTGAATTTTCAATAAATTATGAGCTTTCAATGTAATGATATGCATTTACCTTAATGCCCTCCCTTTAAAAAAACTCCCCTTAACATTTATATTAATGAGTCTTTTCAGTAGTTATGAGTCTGGACTATGCTCTTCCAAAGAAGTTTCCTCATAAATTAGCATTAATTGATGTCCAGTTTTTGGAAAATGTTAGCACACGTTATTTATGGCACGTTCTGTTCGTGTGGCGCCTCTTAATGTGAAGAAAAAAAAAAGGTTTTCAGAAGAGGTTCAAATGGTGTTTCCTTTGCTTGCAAAATGGTGAAAGCCGCGGCCTTTGCGTGTTTGGCAAACCCTCAGTAATATTTCTAGTTAAGGAGCATGTAGGCGATCTAAAGTCAAGGGTAAACATGTGATCACTCTTGTACAGCAGTTCTTTCCACATTGACTTTGAGCCTGCACGTGCTGCACATGGTGTCAACCAAGTGACAGAGGCACCTTCCTCAGACTTCAGTAGAAATGCTTTCTATCTAAAATGCAGCAAAATTTCCAAAAGGTTGCCATCCCTTCTCCACATCTTACGTTCGGAGAATGACACGTATGCTCACAAATATTAAAAAGACTTAGTTTTATTATTCACTGTGCATTTTCGTGTGCACACTTACACTGTTTGTACTCTGATAAGTATCTACATAGACCAGAAACCGCCCCCCTGAAGATTCCATTAAAAAAATAAGGTTACAGTTTGGTTATGTACTTGTAAATCTACAGGGAAAACATGATGTCAGATTGTAAGCAGAAATGTTCCTAAAAGTTGGGAAGTTTTTTTCTTCACGTTAAAGACCTTGAACGCATGGGTGCAGACGTGCTACAAAGTGAATCCTTAGAGATACATGAAATGGGTGGTTAGACTCCAGCACATAATAAATACTCAATAAATTGTGCCTGTCGTTTTAATTCTTTTTCTGGTCTTCAACAGTCGGTGATTTTTTTGTTTTGTCCTTTTTTCAAATCTAACGTGTGTTTGTTGATTTGGGGGTAACACAAGGTTTAAGTAGAGAAGACTCTCCCAATTAAAGACAAATCTGTTTTGTACTATGAGAAAATCTGGAATTAGTCACTTTCTTTAATATAATCAGTCATATAAATATAAATCAATGCTGGCTTTTACTTAGAAGAGATCGAAGTCAACTGGGTATTTCCATAAAAATTCCGGTCAACCAGAAAACATGGGATGCTTGTTGCATCCAATAACAAGCCCCGACTGAGTAAATAAGTCAAATAAAAGAATATCTTTTTAAGTTCCATTGTAAACCCCATTTTTGAGTAGTAAGTGAGTCTACAGGTATAACCCTTTCTCTAAGGAATCTGTACTTTTTTTGAGGAGATGAGAGAACTAGAAACAGCATACAAGAGACGCTGCAATTTGTTGCCTTGTTGTATACGGGTAATTGTAAGTACAGAAATTCAGAGGATGTAGTGGATAGTTTCTGCGTTCCACAGTTCTTCAAGAGTTGAGTCAATAAAGCGCTGGCCCCAGGGATATAAGACATTTCCCAGAGGGACATCTCACAAAAGATGGTCTCAAAGTCAAGGAGGAAAAGAAGTATGAACAGATAGCAAATCAAGTATACTAAGGTGGAGAGAGAAGGCAGTTCTGAGTTGAAAACAGAATGATTGGTTAGAAGGAGATAAGCCAGCCCCACAAAGTGTCAGTAGAGAAGCAGCAAGCAAGACACTCTGAGAAAACAGATGCCTGGAAGGAGGAGCAGATTTAAGAATAGGCTCATGCCATAATTTTTCAGAAGCTTAACTAAACACAGCTGTTAGCACATCCGAGAGAATATGGGCAGGTTTTAGATATAGTATGGGGGGTATTAAAAAAAAACAGCTTAATTGGTGGGAAAGATACTGTTCATGGGTCAGATTCTGTTAGCATCCAAGAAAATCAGGGTAAAATAGAGACTTTGTAGGCATGAAGATTTAGACTGGTGGTGTCCTCTGCTCAGGTTTTCACCGGAAATGGGAAATTCATGTAGTGCTCTTGATCTTCTGTTTTCTCATCTGTGGTATAGGATTAATAATAAAAACTTCACGGAATTCTCCTGAAAGTTATACATATGTGGTAATACGCCTTGTTGCCGCAAGATCTAACACAAGCTATGTTTTTAATAAATAATACCTATGGTTCTTAGTTAGCTCAATTTCTTACCCAGTGCCTCAGCAGTCCTGATAACATGCGCATCAATTTGCATTATAACTAAGACTTGAAGAGTAATTAGTTAGAATCATCACAGTTATTTTTCTTTTTGTTTTAAACTAGATTTCACCTATTAGATAATCTTCCACTCTATTAAAATATTCTCAGCCTATGGTTTTTCTGCACTGGCTTCCATTTAACCATGAATAACCAATAAACCTAGTTTCTTTTGCATAGTAGCATGTCCAAGTTCTACTATGCAATCAAGGTTTTGCTACTCTTTGCTTCTGTAGGTTGAGTATCCCTGTTGTCTCATTGCTGGAGGGAACTCAGTGGTCACTCTTTCTCTCTGAGAATGTATTCTAACTGAGAGAGGGAGTTTTATTTTATTATTTTTTTTAAGATTTTATTTATTTATTTGAGAGAGAGAAAGAAAGCGAGAGCAGGAGAGGGGAGGTCAGAGGGAGAAGCAGATTCCATGGAGAGCTGGGAGCCCGATGCAGGACTCGATCCCCGGACTCCGGGATCATGACCTGAGTCGAAGGCAGTCTCTCGACCACCTGAACCACCCAGGCGCCCTGAGAGAGGGAGTCTTAAAACAAGTGTGGTGTGATTTGTGAATAGATCTGAAGAGTTACCTCTCTTGCTCCTAGGTAGTATCCTAATAAAATGTAGTCTAAGTCACCAGCTTTTGACAGCGACATCACAGATCTGTGAGACAAGATAGTCATCTTAAAGCTCTTTCTACGGGATCATCCGTAAGTCAATCCTCCTGCTGACTGAACCATTTGAGTTTGCATTCATTCCACGTACGTGCTGTGCAAAAAGTCACTTCTCTCGAATTTACGGAGATTTGAGGAACCTCAGAGATTCCCTCTTGCACCAGGTTCAGATAGTCCCAGATCCCTGACAGTTGGTATGTGAACTCAAGTGGTTGTTTTTTGTTCGGTTGGCTTTTCCTTGGGCCCAACCATGCAGATGAGACTTGCATCACCTCAGCACCCTCGGGAAAGTCAAAGAGTAAAGAATTCAGTACTTATTAAGAGAACGTAGAGACAGGAGGGCTTCTAGAATGTTGTTTATATACTTCTGCTCTTTTAATTTATTTTCTCCATGTTCCCGCTGCCTTCTCAGTCCAGTGTCTGTTTTCCCTTTCGCTTTCATGACTAGCCATGCAAAAGGAATTCAGTAATTTCAAATTTCAGTAAACTGCACTTCAACAGTAAACAAGCAAAAGCGACCACATCAGTGTCATGTTCCCAATAAATATTAGAGTCTGACGTAGATTGGGTTTCCCCTGACTGCTCTGGGGACTCTTGAAGTTCCAGTAATCAGTCTTTCCTAGATTCTTTGACTTATTCACTAGATGTTCTGCACTCAGTTTTGAGCATGGGGTTTGGAGTCACCATGAATGACATGGCTCAAAGTTGTAGTAGAAATCTGTGACTGTAACCCACCTAAAGGAAACAGAGAAATCTGTTCCAATGAATTGTATTCTTTATTATCAACAGTGAAAACTGTACATAGAACAAAGTATACACAGTCGATTCCTCACAATCTGTTACCCTTTACGCTTAAGAATAAATTTTCTGTTAAAAAACGAGTAAATAGAGGCGCATGGGTGGCTCAGTTGGTTAAGCGTCTGACTCGTGATTTCAGGGCCAGTCATGATCTCAGGGTCATGAGATCCAGCCATGCTTTGCGAGCCTGCTTAAGATTTTTCTCTCTCTTTCTCTGCCCCTTCCCCATTTCTAAAATAATAATAATAATAACAATAATAAACATATTATTTAGCCTGAAGAGTTTCAGAAAAGTTTCATTAAAAAGATATTGATCTGGGGCGCCTGGGTGGCTCAGTCGTTAAGCATCAGCCTTCAGCTCACGTCATGATCCCGGGGTCCTGGGATGGAGCCCCGAATCCCTCTCCCATTCCCCTGGTGTGTGTCCCCTCTCTAGCTGTCTCTTTTTCTCTCTCTATCCAANTTTCTAAAATAATAATAATAATAACAATAATAAACATATTATTTAGCCTGAAGAGTTTCAGAAAAGTTTCACTAAAAAGATATTGATCTGGGGCGCCTGGGTGGCTCAGTCGTTAAGCATCAGCCTTCAGCTCACGTCATGATCCCGGGGTCCTGGGATGGAGCCCCGAATCCCTCTCCCATTCCCCTGGTGTGTGTCCCCTCTCTAGCTGTCTCTTTTTCTCTCTCTATCCAATAAATCAATAATAAATAAAAATTTTAAAAAATTAAAAGAAATAAAAAGGTATTGATCTACTGGTAATGGATTTTTTCTTTCCTGTGACTGTGATTGTTCTTTCAAAAACTAAAAGCAAATCACAGAAGAGAAGACAAATAGTTATGTCACCAGGAGAAGATGCAGGCACAGATGAAGGGGATTTTTTATTTCCAATTCAAGATGTATGCAATCCATTACAATTTTTAAGACCCAAATTTCCGATCCCTCTTTTTTTTTTTTTAAGATTTTATTTATGTATTTGACACAGAGAGAGAGATCACAAGTAGGCAGAGAGGAGGAAGCAGGCTCCCTGCTGAGCAGGGAGCCTGATGCGGGCCTTGATCCCCGGACCCTGAGATCATGACCTGAGCCAAAGACAGAGGCTTTAACACACTGAGCCACCCAGGAGCCCTGATCCCTCTTCTTTTAAGAGATATATTTCCCATGGTATTTAATATTCCTGTTGCCTGGAGTCGAGTTCAAGCCGTAATGTCCAATTTAACAAAAATGTTTAACAAAAAGAAAACAAACAACTGACATCTTCTAAGTGTTCACAGAGGACAGAGTCCACCAGAATTTCACTGATACTTATGATTGCTCATCAGTCGGTCCTCCCTAAATAGCTTGCTTCTAAAACTTTGGAAAAGTAGTTTCCTTTGGATTTGATGATTTCAGAAAAAAATAACTAAACCACAGATCAGGCGGAACTCTGAAAAGAAATTAGGTAGGAAACACTCATGTATGGAATAAGGGGGGGTAACTGGAAATCCCAGTCACAAGCCATTTTATTACCGTTAGGAATGCAGAGTAGCAGGATTAAGAGGCCAGTAGTGTTACCAAGTAGGAACACTAGCAGACAAGGTGAAAGAGATAAAAGGCAGCTGTAAAGAAAATGGTGTATGAGCTACGCATTGGTAAACTTGGTTTTAAGAATGCTGAAAAAATGTCTTTTTAAAAATCATCTGAACTTTTTATTCCATAACCGAGTATATCAATTATTTAAGATGACACAAACCCACATCCAATCCATTCTCGTAATAGGGAAATCCAAATGAGTGCAGAACAAAGTCGCTTTTCACCACATTTACATTTTTTTATTCCCCAAAACGACATCACTAAGAGCGGGATGCCATGAATATACACGTTTTATTGATGGATGAGCAAATGAGAATAAACCAAGTGCCATTTGGAGGGCTAAGTAATAGTATGAGCAAGCCCTTTGGGCCATAGACATGTAAAATGTAATTTAACAACGATTCCTCCCACCTTTTCTAGTGTAGCCTCCCCCAGCAGCTCTTGATTGCTTCCTAGGTGGAATTCCTCTTTGCAGCATTTCTAACCTTCCTGAACATCCGTTAATCAAGGCTGCTAAGGGTGGTGGTTAAATGCGTGAGCTTTCCAAATCCTGGTATCACCATGCACAACGGTGGGACCATGGGCAACTTATCTTCTCTCTGCATGTTTATAAATTGGGGATAAAATAGCACTTATTCCCCCCCTCATAGTTGTGTGGATCAAACGAGACAATGCATTACAACACTTAGAGCAATGTATGACTTATATTAAGTCCTAATGGACTGACTTATTGTTTGCCCTAGGCCTAACTCTAACCTAGAGAAAGTACCCTAATGTTTCTTGCTTTTTATCTAATGCTCACTATTTGCAGAGTAGTAGGCCCACAGTAAGAGAAATGCAGAATTTCATACAGAAATGTTCTGTAATTTTGTTTGTTTGTTTGTTTGTTTATGTGTGTGTGTGTGTGAGAGAGAGAGAGAGAGAGAGAGAGAGACCATGAGTGGGGAGGGGCAGCCGGAGAAGGAGGGAGAGAATCTCAGTACGGAGCCTTGATGTGGGGCTGCATCTCACAACCCTGAGATCATGACCTGATCCGAAATCAAGAGTCAGACACTGAACCTACTGAACCATGCTGGTGCCCCAGAAATTTTCTATAATTTAAAGTGGTTTTCAGTTTGATAGAAAAGAGAAAATTTCCGAAAAATCTGTGGAAGGTGACTGTTGATTGAAACTGCCAGCCAAAGGTTCTGGTGCCACGTGTGTTTTATTTAAAGCAAGACCAGCCTCAGATCCTGGAATTCACCGGACACATCCCTGGTGTTCACTGAGCACCTTCCATCTGCCAGGCCCTGGGCTGTGTGGTCAAGATACAATGTGAATAAGAAATGGGCTTCGTCTCAACTTACTCTCACTTAGCAGAGCAGACAGATCTATAAGCAAATAATTGTATCTCATTGACAGACAGACTAGAATCAGGATATGTTTAAGGGAGGATGGAGTGAATTCTTCTAGGGGGGAGGGGGGAGGATCCCATTTCAGAGATGAAGACAGGTGACCTGATCCAGAGGAATGAGTGGAAGCAGTGTCAGGCCTAGTAGGCAGGTGAGCCCTGCAGACAATAGAAGTCAGAGTGTGGTGTGTTTAGCACCTGCCAGTACCCCGGCCTGTCTGAGTGAAGGGCAACAGGTGCAGGGCACGAGTCTGTGAACAGAGAGCCATCCGCAGTGACTGTTCCTAATTCACGTGCCAAATTGCTGCAGGTGTGAGAAACTGATGACGAAAGGCTAGTAGAGGAATTGTGTCCGTATGTCCAGTAGTACGGAAGCCTTCACTGGGACCCCCCATGCCCTAGGTGCCATCATTTGACCCTGTCTTTTCTGACCTTATTCAAATGGAGGCCTTCCTGCTTCTTCAGAAAACTTGTTGGAAAATAGAAATTTTTATAAATAAAATTCTTCATAACTATTCTCTTTTTCAAAGGAAGAGCTTTATGTGCTGTCTTTTTAAGCCACTTTATTTTTGGCAAGACTTTTAGAAAAGTTCTCCTTTAAAAAAATATGTTTTTCTTCCTAGAGGCACAATACTCAGACATGAGGAAATATCAGTCAAGAAGACAAAATAAACATGTAATTCAGAAAAGCCTTGAGCCAGCTCTGTGTGTGTGTGTGTGTGTGTGTGTGTGTGTGTGTGTGTGTGTGTGAGAGAGAGAGAGAAGAAGGAGGAGGAGGAGAAGGAGGGAAGAAAGGAAGGAAGGAAGGAAGGAAGGAAAGAAGGAAGGAAGGAAAGGGGGAAGGGAGGGAGGGAGGGAGGGAGGGAGAAAATCTCCTTCAAGACTTCTGGTCTACTATGTGGATTGTTCAGAATGATAGCCCATTCTCTCCCAGACTATAGCAAAACAGTGTTAGTCATCTGACAGTCCCTCAAGGGATTGAGGGTTGGCAAATGATTGTTGCTTTAGGTTTTGCTTTGTGGTCTGACTCAAATTAAATCTATGCACCGTGCATGTCTCTAGTTATAATAGAATCCACCGTGAGTGCTGTTTCCACACAGAACAAATATCATCACTTATGTTGCCCAGAAATGGAAGAGCTGAGATGGGGTGGGAAATTGAATCCACAATAAGTCTTTTTCCTCATTCCAGACAACTCCGAGTTCGATGTGATCATTTCTATTAAATTTTATAGCAGTCTTATCTTTAAGGTAACTATGGGCTTGAAAGACGTTTGGGGGACCTTTGGTGTAATGTAAGTAACAAAAACCTTAAAATCTACGGAATAGGCCACTGTCTGCCTTCACCAATCTCTTTAGAGGATTATTCATTTTCCTCAGAGGAGATCATCAGTGTGGGGACACAGGGCACCTTGAACCTGAACAGATCACTGTCCTTGGTCAGAGGAGGAAGGAAGATTAATGCCAAGGAACACCAACACATCCCACAATTAGAGGATCGTGTGTTACTGCACTGGGCTAACGACATCAGCTCTGTTCCGGGGGAAAGCAGCCCTTTAAAATACAGATAGAATACAGGAAGCAGCAGAGCTTAACGGAGAGAGAACAGACTTTAGAATCGATGAAACACAGGTTTACTTTTCAGTTCTGCCTGAGGGTTGTCACCTAATCACAAAGGCATATGTTAAAGATTAGGCAAAACTTATGTCAAGTGTCTGTTGGATCTCCTGACACATGGTAGGCCCAAAGTGCTAGCTGTTCTTCACACCAATAATGAAAAATCACGATGCAGGACAAACCAAAATCCGATGCATAATTCCTTTTCCGTGGTGGAAAGTCAAGGACGGATGGATTATGGCGAATATAAGAATCAATGCAAAGGAGAGAGAATGATGCTAATGCAAAAGGCAAGTTTCAGCAAGTCCCAAGAAACTAGCAAAGACAAGGGTCAGAGAAGGTAGGTAAGCTGTAAGGACTGCCCACCCTCCACTCCCCTGCCCTGCGAGAGGGTCTGCAGTTACTTAAAGGAGCTTGACTCCTGCGTGTGAAATGTCTTTCCTTCCAGTTTATTTCCATGGCAAGTGGGGTGACCTTGAGCGACCCCTTGGCTATGTCAGGAAAGTGCTGGTAGTGCCTCTGACACATAGAGTGTGCAGTCCCTAAATCTGGAGGTTCCTGGCGTGAAGTTGGCCGTTCATTAGTTGTATGGCTTGGAAAATGTGATGGCGATTTAATTTTGCAAGCCGTCACATTTTCATCTGTCAAGGAAGCAGAACGAGCCGTGTGATCTAAACTCCCAGTGAGTGCTGAGAGATGACAGTGCTTTTCGGGATCGGGAAGGACAAGGATGAAGCAGGTGGGACAGGAGCCTGTGTGCGGCAGAGCTGACCATGAAGCAGCTGTCAGTCAAGTCTAGCAGGCTGCTAGCGCCCCATCCACCTGTGCGCCCACTGATAATCTTATGGTGAGAAGCCCATTTCTGTCATGTACACGGTATATGCACACACAAGTACGTATCACATATTATGTGGCCAGGAGTCCTGTCTGATTGTATAGAATGTGTTCAGTTGACAGGAAAAAAGAAAAAAGAAAATATCCCAATATGTTTTGTGTTTTTTTTTTTAAAGAGCTAGACTTTTCTCCTATTTATTTATTTTAATTCAAGAGAAAACCAGCAAATTCAGCCAGACAGTAGCTGTGTCTTTTGGCTATAGAAATAATCTAATAAAAGCATCGCCTTTCAAAAGGGAAGGTGGGGGGAGGAGGGGAAGAAAGAAAACCCATCTCAGACATCGGTAACGTCTTTTCAGCCCCAAATACATTTCACTCCAGGTTTGTATTTTTTGGACTCGCTCAGCTTACAATGATTTTTACCCCAAGTTCATGCCACCAGAGTTGGAATTCATAACACAAACATTGAGACCAGGCAGTGATTGACAGTCCTGATTCTGTTACTACCCCGTAGTAGGTCTTCTACCGTGGTCAGAAGTTAAGATTTATTTTGATAAGTTTTCTCCTGGTTTTGTAGCCTAGGAGTTGTGTAACGAGGGTTATCCCATGACTATAAATATGGCGTCGATTATCTGGATCCATAAAAAAAAAGGCAGACAGCCCCTCCCCTGTGTACCGGAACCCACAGAGCCTAGAATTAGGTTTTTAATAAGTCATTACCTTCTTTAATGGGTAGCATGTAGATCTTGATTTTGGGATGGAACCAGACAAGAAGTGATCATTATTACTATTTTTTATTGGCATATAATGTATTATTTGCTTCAGGGGTACAGGTCTGTAAGAAGTGATCATTATTAATGTAAGCTTCTCAATTAAGGAGATCTCCTTTGCAGGGGAATTCAAAAAAAAAAAAGAAGAAGAAGAAAGAAAACTTAAATTTTTTCTGTGGTCACTGTTGATTCCTTACCTTCGAAAGCACGTTTTGGCATCTTTTTCAAAAAGAGGGTTTTAAGATTTTTTATTTTTTTTTTAATTTTTAATTTTTTATTTATTTATTTCACAGAGGGAGAGAGATCACAAGGAGGCAGAGAGGCAGGCAGAGAGAGAGGGGGAAGCAGGCTCCCCGCTGAGCAGGGAGCCCGATGCGGGCCTCGATCCCAGGACCCTGAGATCATGACCTGAGCCGAAAGCAGAGGCATTAACCCACTGAGCCACTCAGGCACCCAAAAAAGAGGGTTTTAGATAGACTTTGGATTAAGGCTGCTGAGATTTTTAAAGAATTGTTCATGAATGTGATGTTTCTCAAAGTGATGTTTGAAGAGGCTTCATTAGTAGAATACCTGGGTTTTTAGAACAGATTGTAATGTGTAGCTGAATGGAGAAAAGGGACCATATCATGATTCTTAGAGTCAGAATACACATTCATTTCTTTTTAACATATGGGTGCCAGTCTTTAATAGTGTTCCCATCAAAAATGCAGTAAAGTTCTGCATGTGTGTGTACATGGGTGTTTGACTTAGTCATGACTTAGTCATTAGATGAAATAATCAGCCTTTACTCTTTACTAATCAGGCATGTGTAATAGTCTTCTATGGAAGTACCCAGGGTCTGCTGAGGGGTGAGCCCACTGGTGGTAAAGGAAAGTTTTGCTGGGCTCCTTCTGCAGTTGTTGGGTACTTATTACAAAATGGACTGGCATGCTATGTTCATGAGACCGCGAATCTGTCCTTAAAAAAAAAAAAGGAATTATAAATGTGTTTAGACAAGATAATCTTTGTGATTTCTTTTTCGTTTTTGTTTTTTAAAGATTTTATTTATTTGATAGAGAGAGACACAGCGAGAGAGGGAACGCAAGCAGGGGGAGTGGGAGAGGGAGAAGCAGGCCTCCCGCCAAGCAGGGAGCCCGATGCAGGGCCCGATCCCAGGACTCTGGGATCATGACCTAAGCCGAAGGCAGATGCTTAACGACTGAGCCACCCAGACGCCCCAATCTTTATGATTTCAACCAATCCTGAGCTGCAGGATTCTAAAGACTTAGTAAAAGAGATGCAAGAACACTTCATAGTTTTTAGCAGCATATCAATAATTAGAATCAATTTCTTCTTCATGCGGAATCAAACTAATGATCATTCAACAGTTCTTTAAAATATTTATATTGGCCATCTGTTTATTTGTAGGCTTTGCGTCAACTCCGGGTGTATATCCCAAACATATGGAATTTACAGTTCTTGTGGGGACACCAAACATTATTAACAACAAGTAAGAACTACAGACTGTGGAAAGAACTATAAATGACTCAAATAAAGTGATGTTCAAGAGAGTAAAGTAGGGAGGCTACCCGAAGACCGAATCGTTAAGAGAAGGCTTTTCTAGTGAGGGTAAAAATGAACCAACTCTAAGAAGATCTCAGAGCTTAGCATCCAAAGAGAAGAAGCAGCAAAGATGAGTTTCTGAGAGAGAAAAGGTGGGGCCGATTTGAGCAAAAGAACCGTGAGACTAAAACAGAGCTTGCTGGGAGGGTAGTGGTGGGAAAGCATGGTCCTGCCTAGAGAGGCAGGCTGGACCCAAGTCATTCAGACTTTTTAGGCTGATGTAAGATTTTGAAAGAAAATAGTTCTGGGGTGCCTGGGTGGCTCAGTGGGTTAAAGCCTTTGCCTTCAGCTGGGGTCATGGATCCCAGGATCCTGGGATGGAGCCCCACATCTGACTTTCTGCTTGGCAGGGAGCCTGCTTCCTCCTCTCTCTCTGCCTGCCTCTCTGCCTTCTTGTAATCTCCCTCTCTCTGTCAAATAAATAAATAAAATCTTTAAAAAAAAGAAAAGAAAATAGTTCTAGTATGATAAGAGTCCTTTGAAGATTTTTGAATGAGGGATAATAGCATTTGATTCTCAGTTTTAAAAGTCACCCTAGATACAATGTTTAGAAGGCACCAGAGTAAGACTGGGTAGTAAGGAGATTCATAAGAGACCCTTATTTTTAGTCACTTTCAAATGATGGTGGCTTACTCTAAAATGCTAGCAGTGCAAATGAAAATAAAAAGCAGATTTAGTACATATCAAAGAGAGAGAATCGACAGACTTTTGATTAGATGTAAGGTTGAGATTATCATTTAAATTCATGCTAATTGGGCACCGGGCAGGCTCTGTAGGTAGAGCATGGGACTCTTAATCTCAAGGTTGTGAGTTCAAGCCCCATGTTGGGCATAAAGCTTACTTAAAAAAAACAAAAAAACAAAATAACAACAAATTAATATCAGTTGCTTGGTTCCCTAATGCAAGAGAAGTTTGATACTGGCTTATGTAAAGTCTAATCAGCTTAGAAAGGGGTAGGGCTAGGTTTGAGGAACTATTCTTTCCCTAGCCTTCAAGGAAACAAATTGACAGAGACTCTAACATTTTCAAAAGTTACCTTACAGAATTACTATGGGCTTCAACATACAGCTATGAAACAGGGAAAGAGAACCAAGAGGATGCATGCCCACTACTTAGTGATGCCATCCCCAAAGTGACATCAACCATTTTTGCTCCCATTTCTTTGGTGTGAAATAGCCAGTTGACTTTACCGCAGATGCAAGGGCAGCTGAAAAATATAGTTCTTGGCTGCCCAGTTGCTCTCACTAACAACTCTGCACTATAAATTGGGATCATGAGCCATTTCTACCACAATGAGTGAAGAAATACCTATCATCATTTTCTGAGTTGTGTGTATTAAAAAAAAAATCAGGCAGAGAAACTGATTTAAATTCAATTATGCCTGTAATATAAAGTTGTATAATTTTCAAATCAGAGAAATTGTTTGTGTTAAAGAAGCAAATTCTGAACACTTAGCTTGAAAGGGGCTTCAAAATAATAATGCTCGATGCTGAGAACTTTTAGCTGTGTGCTGTCATAAAGCTATAATCCTTAACAAGCTCCTTTGCCCATTTATTACTGCAGTTGTTTTAAAATGGAATCTATTGCATAAGTCCTAAACCGTCGGAGTTGTTCAGTGAGAAATTTCCCACCATTTTAGTAGGCAAATTAGACTTCACCTTTTGCCACCAGGATACAGGGGTAGTAAATACAGGTATTTACCTAGAATATTTCAACGCTCAATGTAATTGGTCCATTGTCCCCTCTCTCCATTGTCTGCTTAGATTACTTGAAAATAAACAGTGTAATTTCATCTGATTATAACTGGCTAGCCACTGACGAAGAAGTTCTCCTTTGTGATTTCACTCATCATCATTTTATTTAAACATTGTTTCATGTGTTGAGTAGCCAATAAGCCATAAAAATATGGCAGTCCGCAAAAGGATAACTGAAGGTTTATTCCTTCCATTAGCAATTGTAATATAGACATGATGCTTTTCAGTAATTTTTCTGTTGTCTCTTGGCTGGAGGTTTCACATATGCTAAGATTACTATGATAAGATATTCATTGCATAAAAACTTAAATACACCTGGTGGGTTTTTTTTTTTATTGCTTTTGTCAACCATAGTTAGATTTTCCTATCAGTTCCCAAAGCATCTGAACTGAGATAAATTACAGTTCATTTCCCAAAAGGAATTTGACCTTACTAAGTGCTGTTTTTCTCTAAAGCTAGGATGATGTAGTTTTAGAGTGATCTTTCAGACTAATGAGAAGTTTAGAGTTTCTACTTTCCTCTTTGGAAGGAAACATATATAGTTAACATTTTTTTTCCACACCAAGGTTTTAAAGGTGTATAATACTTTTAAAATACTCTGCTTAGAATACATAAAAAAGAGGGTCTGTATAATTAAATAAGGTAATGCATGCAAAGTACTTAGCACAGTTATCTATTGGGCCACATAAGATAAACTAGATCTGTTGTGATGGTAACAAGTGTTTGTGCCAAAAGTGTAATAATTGGACTTGATTATCTTCTTGGACTCTGAAGCTCCAAGTGGAACACATACATAAAGATGATCCCTTTCTGCTCCCCAGATCACTTTTTTTTTTAAAAAGATTTTATTTATTTATTTGACACAGAGAGAGAGATCACAAGTAGGCAGAGAGGCAGACAGAGAGAGGAGGAAGCAGGCTCCCCGCTGAGTGGAGAGCCTGATGCGGGGCTCGATCCCAGGACCCTGAGATCATGACCCGAGCTGACGGCGCCCTCCCAGATCACTTTGAAATACTTTGGGGTTTAGGGAGGTAAAACTAAAGGTACTTCTATGAAGACAATACTGCCATTAAGGACTATGAATTTCTTGTCCACGAGCAATGTTGTTGGGGAAGTTAACTAAGTGGAAAAAAAACAGAAGCATATAAAAATGAGTATTGTAAAAAAAAAATGATCACTATAGATTTTAGCTGCAGATTATACTGTAGAATGTTTTCTCCTTACTTTCATATATACCTAGATATATATAACACATATAACATTTATACACATTACATATGCATATACTATATATTACATATATAAAATACATAATACATATGTATATATGAATGTAAATATATAGTATATTTCCTGATTCTAAGAAATGAGAAAAAAATTCTCAAGTTTTCAGAGAAAAACACATCAGTTTATTATATTTCAAATGTAAGTATTTTTAAAAGTTTTTTTTTAAAATTGTAAAGTACACATAACATAAAATTTACCATCTTCACCTTTTTTTTCTTTTTTTTTTTTAAGATTTTATTTATTTGAGAGAGAGTGAGAGTGAGAGAGCGAGCCCGAGTGGGGTGAAGGACAGAGATAGAAGCCGACTCCCGCCAAGCAGGGAGCCCAATGCAGGGCTCGATTCCAGGACTCCAGGACCAAGACCCGAGCTGTGTTGTGCCTGGGTGGCTCAGTCCTTAAGTGTCTGCCTTCAGCTCCAGGACCCAGGGGGCCTGGAATGGAGCCCTGCACCGGGCTCCCTGCTCGGCGGGAATCCTGCTTCTCCCTCTCTTCCTCCCCCTGCTTGTGTTTCCTCTCTTGCTGTGTCTCTCTCTGTCGAATAAATAAATAAAATCTTCAAAAAAAAAAAAAAATCTGAACCAAAGGCAGTGCTTAATGGACTGAGTCACCCACACACCCCATCTTCACCATTTTTATTTATTTTTTTCACCATTTTTAAATGTACAGTTCAGTACCATTAAGTACATGAACATTCTTTCTTTTTTTTAAAGATTTTATTTATTTATTTATTTATCTATTTGAGGGAGGGGAGGGGCAGAGGGAGAGGGGCAGGCAGACTCTGCGCTAGGCACGGAGCCCAAGGGAGGGCTTGATCCTACAGCCCCCAAGATCATGACCTCAGCTGACACCAAGACACTTCACCACCTGGGCCACCCGGGCACCCCAAGTATATGAACATTATTGTGGTGCCATCATCACAACCCACAGAACTGTTTTCATCTTGCGATATTGAAACTTTGTACAGTAAGTCCCCACCCCCGGTTCTCCCAACCACCGGCAACCACCACTCTACCTTCTGTCTCTGTGAATTTGACTACTCTGGTTACTTCGTATGAGTGGTGTTAAATAATATTCATCCTTTTGTGACTGGCTTATTCCATTAGTATAATGTCTCCAAATTTTATTCAGGTTGTAGCAGATGTCAGAATTAATTTCCTTTTTAAGGCTGAATAGTGTTCCATTGTATGTAGACACCAAGTTTCGTGTATCTCTTCATCCACTGATGGACCCATGATTTGGTTCTACCTTTTTGGCTGTTGCAGATAATGCTACTACGAACATGGGAATAAAAACATCTAGCCAAGTCCCCACTTCCAGTTCTTTTGTGTGTCTCCCCTAGAGATGAATTGCTAGATCAGACAGTAATTCTATTTTTTAAAATTCTTTTGAGGAACCGCCATGCTGTAATCTACAGGAACCGCATCATTTTATGTCACCACCAAAGGCACAAGGTTCCAACTTCTCCGCATCCTCTCCAACACTAATTGTTTGCCATTTGATTTAATAATAGCCATCTTAGTAGGTGTGAGGTGGTATCTTATGGTTTTGATTCACATTTCACTAAACGTGAAGTATCTTTTCTTATGCTTTTTGGTCATTTGCATATCTTCTTTGGAGAAATGTCTATTGAAGACCTTTGCCCATTTTTTTAATTGGGTGTTTTGGTTCATTTTTGTTATTGAGCAATAGAAATTCTTTAATATAATCTGGATATTAAACCTTATCAAATATTTGATTTATAAATATTTTCCACCCATTCTGTGGTCTCTTAACTCTATTGATTGTGCCTTTTAACACATAAAAGTTTATAATTTTGATGTAATCCAATTTACCTACTTTTTCTTTTCTTGCCTATGCTTTTGGTGCCATAGTTAAGAAATCACTGCTAATCTAATGTCATAAAGCTTTTCCAACATTTAACCTACATTTAAGTCTTTGATTTATTTTGACTTAATTTTTATATGTGACATAAGGTCAAAACTTTTAAATCATTAACTTGGATTGGCATCTAAGATCACATAATTCCCAAATGGATTGGATTTAAATATCATTTGATTTAACGCCTGAACTAACAAATTCTTTCTAAAATAGTCATAGAATATTTTTTTCAACTAAGGCTATCTTTGACTTTTCCTTCAAAATTCAACTGAAACGTTATCTATTCTGGAAGTATTCCAGAACACCTCCCTCTTCAACATAGGCTTATCTTGAATGGGTTTAAGTGACTCATTTCTGAGCTCGTCCTAAAGTACCCACCGTAATATACTATACTTTTAATTCTCTTTGCCTTTCAAGAATATGTTTGTCCTTAAGGCAGGAATTATATCTTAACTTTCCTTCTATTCCCAAAGAGTACTTGTCCAAAAACATGAATTCAGAGGATAAATGTCCAGCTTCCTTGCCTTAAAAGAGGGACTGCTCATTTTTGGCTAAGTTAAATTACAGCAACATATTTTTCTTCACTGCAGTTAACATATTGTTCCTAGTTCGGCCTTACATCAAGTAGACTTCATCTTTTATATGAGAGCCTTCTGATTATTTTGACACAACCATCATGGCTTTCCCCAATGTGACATCTTCTGTTCTAAAACAAACTTCTTCAGATCATTTACTAACCCTTAATCACCCTCTTCATTCAGCTATGACTTTGTATGTTTGAGTGTTGGGATTGGGGGTGATAAAGTCATTTTCTTTGGAGTTTGTCATAGCAAAAATACAGGAACCAACGTAAAATTCTCATAAAATCGCACAAACTATTTGGAATCCCTTTAGAAAATTAGTTGTCAATCAGGAGATGAGAAACTATACAGAAGATATATATGCAATCATTCTTAGTTTGAAAATTGATATTTTTCAGGTTGCACATCTCTTCCCCAGGAACGTTTAGAGCAAACCCTGTCTCTGTCCTTACCTCTTGGGTCGCTGCAATCTTCTATAGGTATACAAGCTTCTTTTTTTTTTTTTTAATTTTATTTTTATTATTTGCCCAAAGGGTACAGGTCTGTGAATCATCAGGCTTACATCTTTCACAGCATTCACCAAAGCTTTTGCACAGCAAAGGAAACAGTCAACAAAACCAAAAGACAACTGACAGAATGGGAGAAGATATTTGCAAATGACATATCAGATAAAGGGCTAGTATCCAAAATCTATAAAGAGCTTCTCAAACTCAACACCCATAAAACAAATAACCCAGTCAAGAAATGGGCAGAAGACATGAACAGACATTTCTCCAAAGAAGACATCCAAATGGCCAACAGACACATGAGAAAGGGCTCAGCATCACTCGGCATCAGGGAAACACAAGCTTCTTTAGAATTGTCCTCCATTCTTCCCAAGAAACAAGCTCATTTTCCTGGTAGAAGCTGCTAAGACTTTTGAAAGCACACATACGGAGACTCCTAGCCTTCTTGATTGCCTAAGTTAAAGGGTATCATAATATCAGATTTTTGTTTTTCATTTCCTCTCTTCTCAGAGTCTTTTCATGTTCCCCCTTCTCTCTGTGGGTCTCTGTCTCTCTCTCCTTGATCCTTGACACAGGTGTGAACTGTGTAGGTCCAATTATACGTGGCTTTTTTTACAGTACAGCACTGTCAATGCATTTTCTCTTTCTTATGATTTTCTTCGTGACTCTTTCCTCGAGCTTACTCTCTCATAAGAGTGCAGTATATAAAATGCATGTACTTAAAATAGGTGTTAATTGACTATTTATGTTATCAGTCTTCCAGTCAGCAGTAGGCTCTTAAGTTTTGGGGGAATCAAAAGTTATACACGAATTTTGGACTGTGTGGGGGTTGGACACTGCATTGCTCAAGCATCAGCTGTATATATATTCGCTGTGCTCTTTGCAAATAAGATGTAGAAGTTAAGGAGTTTCAACTGAACTCAACCCAGCACTCATATTTCATTCACAGTTTTTATCCTACTGCTTAGGGAGTAAAAAATACCGACTGAGTTCTAAGTTTGCAATGACAAATGTAGAATTCATCTTGAATTCATGTATGGGTGACATTTGCATGTTGATTTCCTTGCCCTCCTAATGGTTAAATTTCAAAGCACATCTTTCCTTTTATCTTCAGCTGAATGAGACATCAGAATAAGGGCCAGATAAAGGCGGAAGTCCTTTGTCTGAAACTTCCCAGGCCTGGCCAGCTGTGCTGAAAACTGTCTGAAGTTTCACAGGCTTCTTGTCTGGCCTCAAGCTGCTGTTTGCCTCTTTTTTTTTGGAGATTTTAAAGGAATATTGCGTTCTAGCATACAATGTCACAAGGGGCCATGGGAGTCCCATTCATGGTGGCGTCTGAATGTATGTTAGATTAAATCACTTATTAGATAATAAAACCACTAATTACACAAGGGATATGTGCTGGCTTTTATTGTAATCATGTTAATTTCTAAGGTCAACGTAGTCTGTAGGTTATAGCACAATCTGAGCCCCATGGAGATTGTTTGTCCCTCTTACTGATAAATCTAACCTTTTAAGGATGTTTAATTATCTGATATCCCCTTATAGGTGATGAGATCATGTGTTTTGCTTTAGCTTGTATATTTTTAAATATAAAATCTGTTAGTAGAACCATCAACAAACAAGATACTATCTGATGATAGAGGAGAAGGGTGAACAGACTGATTATATTGAATTACATTTAGTCAATTTCAAATAAGAAATAATGGTGATTTGATCTAAGCAGCAAGTAAAGTTAGACAATGTGATTTTAAAAAATCAGACATCTTGGTACACTGAAAAAACACAATAAAATTTAAAAAAAGAAAAAGAAAAAATCAGACAATTATGTCGGAGAATGGTATTGGTATAATTAAGGCTCTAAAGTATTCCTTCAGTTTTTTTCTCACTTTCTGTATATATACATATGTCTGATCTGGGGTAGATACCTATACGGCATCTCCAGGAATAAAAAACATCCTGTGGTTATCTGAGCCTGCAGCATAACTTATGTTGTCTAACATTGTTTTAGGGGAAAACCATTTATGATTTCAGAATATTTTGTTCTCTATAATAGTATAAGGGCAAGTACACATAACACATCATACAATATCTTGAATCCAAGCAGGTCAGGAAAATTTGATAATTATACATGGAGGGTCCTGACCTATTTTTGGATCTAGCTCCTTGAAATGCTATTCATTAAATCGGGTTGACTCACTTCCTCATACCCTTCTATGTTTTTTTTCGTGCCTGACGGCCCAATCTACTTAACCGACCTCAAGGCCTGGCACTTTGCCTCCAATCCAAGTTCCTGCTCCTTCAAGCCTGCATCTTGTCCTGCACATCATACACCTGTCAACCTGGACTATTCACTTGTCCCAGAACCTCCTCTGTGCTTTTTCACCTCTGTGCCTTTGCTCAGGATGTCCCCACAGCTGGAATGCTCATCAACACCATCTCTGTTACAGTCCTGACTGTTCTGTGCGTCCAATTCAATTGCCTGGTTCTTCATGAAGTTTCCCATAAGCCCTCTCTTTTCTTTTCTTTATGTCGTCATAGACTTATTTGTGATTCTTCCATAGCAATGATTTTTTTGCCACATTTTAGCTACATCTTCTTAATAACATAATTAATATCTTGTCTCTAAAGACAGTGTTTTCTTAAGAGAAGAATCTGCAGTACACCTAATCCAGTGCCTTATACACGTCAGAGGGCATCAGATGACTGTAGGGACCTGAGTCCAAAGATAATGCCAAGTATTTCAGGTTTTTGTAATGGCGGCAACCTACTCCCAATTTTTATTTCAGTTATCGGTTGCAGTTTAACAGACCAGCTCAAAACTGAGTGGCGTTGAACAGTATTTATTGTTTTTTATGAGTCTGTGCTTTGGCAACATGGGGAGTTCTTCTGTTGACCTTCCCTGGGATGACCTCATGTGACGACAGTTGTTCATGGTCGGGCTAAGACTGGGAGTTTCAAGATGGCATCACTCACAGATCTTGCTACTTTGGCTATAAACTGGGCTTCCTTGGCTTTCCTCCAACTGACCTCTCATCATCCATTAGACTTGACTTAACTTCTTCACTTTATCGTGGTTTCAGGGTCCCAACACAGAAAGGGCCCAAGTTGTCCACTTTATGAAGACCTGGGCTTCAGAATTCATACAACTTTACTTCAGCCACGTCATAATGGGCCAAACAACTCACCAAGCAAATTAAGGGGAAGGTAAGAAAAACTCCACTTCTCGATGCAAGGAGCTGCTATGTTCTCAAATCAACTTCTTATTCTTGAATCCTTTCCACCTTTTCTCCCTTACTCCCTTTGCCCAAATTTGTAAGAGTTAACATTCTGTTGCTGCTAGAGCTTCTCCTGCTAGCTCATCCAATTCTGCAACCACTACTACCACCACCAGTAAGAATAACAAACCTTTGCCCCTTGCCTGTTATACTCCAGTTCCTTTACATACATCATCCGTATTCAAAAACTGCATTAAATACATATGATCATTAAACTAAAAAAAAAATGTAAGATTTAGACTCTTTAGGGAGCTGGGGTATACATCTAGGCTTATCTATAGAAAGCTGTGTTCTCTCCACTTCCTCTAAGAGGTTCTACAGAAGGATTTGGTTAAACAATAAATATTTACTGAGTACCTGCAAGCACTAGGCAGAGGACATACAAAGCTTTAGTAGAATGTCCAGTCTGGCTCCAGCCTTCCCACTCATTCCTTGTCTTCTCTTGGCTCCTCGGTATGTCAAAAATACAAACCCTTCCCTATACTATCACACATAGCTGTCAACGAATGTTTCAATTTCTCACCTGTAAGCCAGAAAACTCAGAGTTTAATATCTGTGTGTTATTTTTTCCCTCTTCATCTTTTTTTTTTACTTTATTTTTCTGATGATTTAATTAATTTGCCTTTAGGATTGGTGGCTATGCAAACATGCAAGTAATACAGTCCAGTCTTCTGGGGCTTTGTTTTGTTGTTGCTATTGTTTCCTTGCTGCTGTTTGTTTGTTTTGAATCAGTGTAATTAGGTGGTTGGATCGTCTTCTAATATGTCTTCAGGACCTAGGCTGCTACTTCCTGGACCAGCCTTAAGATCTGCTTCTAGGAGTGGAAATGGGGAAGAGAAGGGATGACCTCTGCAAAGGGCCAGTGGCAAGTTAATGCACATAAGTAACAAGAGATGAAAGAAGAATGGGAATAAACTGTCCAGGGGGCATTTTTCTTCTCCCTCATCTCTCTCCTTTTCAGTCAAGAAATGACGAAATCATTCAGGCATCTTTGGTATCAGCACCCCGATCTCTTTGGATCTGCTGTTATGTTCACTTGGATTTAAGAAGGTCTCACATATCATTTTTCAAAAGGCACAGAAGAGGAAATATGGCAAAATGACAACCCTTCCAGAAAACCTAACTTGGACTCAAAATTTAAGGTAAAGCAAAGTGGAGACGCACATAGTTTTCCAGTGGATTTTGATTTGAATGGGAAGGCTCTTCAAAACAGTAATTTTTCAGTGGTTAATTTGAGCACATGAAAAAGGAGAAGGGAAATGGTTTCCAAAATCTCTTTGTTTGACACCTTACACCAGGGCAGAAAAGACTCATGCAAAATGTAGTAGGAAATACCATGAATTCCATCTCCACCTCCATCTCCATCCAGTGGGTCCTGCTGTGGAGGTCTTAACTCTGCTGGATGGGAAGAACCCTCCAGAACACTGGGAAAAACAGAATAGGATCTGCACAGCAGGTACCACTGGAAGGACGTGGAGATGAAATTCCCGTTATTTTACGATGTTCCTTGTGTAACGGAAGGCTGATTTTTCTCAGTAAGTGTATCAGTCCCCCCATTTTACTCTCCACATGTAAACGCACTCAACGTCAGAAAAGTTGAAGAGGAAAAGACTAAGTTTAAATTTTCTCCTAAGAGCCTATATTTTTTATTGCCTTTCATAAGAAGCAACTGGATAAAGGAGAGCTACCTGATAATAAAAACCAGAAAAGCTAAAGCCCTTTGTACTTCACAATTGTTCTTCATGATTGTTGCCTAAAAAATTGGTTTTGTCCTCTTTCAGTAAATAAGACTATTCCATCCAATGGAAATGGCCATTCCATCTTATTGAAAACCATGGAAGTATTGGGCGCCTGGGTGGCTCAGTGGGTTAATGCCTCTGCTTTCGGCTCAGGTCATGATCTCAGGGTTCTGGGATCGAGGCCCGCATCGGGCTCCCTGCTCAGTGGGGAGTCTGCTTCCTCCTCTCTCTCTCTGCCTGCCTCTCTGCCTACTTGTGATCTCTCTCCCTCTGTGAAATAAATAAATAAAATCTTTAAAAAAAAAAAAAAGAAAGAAAACCATGGAAGTATTTAGAAATGAGGTGATGTCTTGAAGAATGGGCAGACTACCCTCACAGGCCCACAAAATGGAAACATTTCATAATAGAAGAAAAGGAAACAAGGATATAAACATCTTGTGGGCCCCAAGAAAACGACATGCAATGTAAATAGTTTTCCCTATTTCTCTCTCTAGGGACTTACATGCTTTTTTCACTACTTCATTTTGTGTATTGATTTTATTTTTGTCCTCAGAATGGCTTCCTCTCAGATGCTGATAAGAGTCGTTGAAAGCTAATTTTAAATTCTCATAAAAGAGAATCTCATGGGTCTAACTTGGGCTAGATTTCTACTCTGGGTCCGAAGTAGTTACAGATACCGAATGCCCATTCAAAAGAACTTGTGACGGCAGATGGTCAGAAAAAGAAGTTGGGGGCATACTTTTTTCTAAAGGGAGCATAGAAAAGGAAGGAAATAATTGGTAGAGAGTGTAATTGATATTTCTGGTGCATTTTCCCTTTATATTTTCCCAGGTACATGTTTGGAGTCCATAGGGTATAGCTCTGGCTAAGTGATAAACGAATCTAATGCACATAGCCTAAAAGAGAAGTAATGTATTTCTTGTGTGTGCTTGAGTCAGGCGGTCAGTTCTGCTCCTCTGGGCCAGGCTTGGCTGATCTCACCTGGGCTCCTCCACACGGCTGCTGTAGGCTGGTAAGTTGGCTGAGAGCTTACTGGTGTAGGATGGGCTCACCCCTCACCTTCCCATGTTGCCCCTCATCCTCCAGCAGAGTGACTGAGCTTATGCTCAGGGAAGATTGAAGGGTCTAACAGAGAGAGAAAAAGTGCATAAAACCTCTTGAGGTCTAGTTTCAGCACTAGCATATACTGCTTCTGAGCATTCTATTGGTTAAAACGTGTCTCAAGGCTGACCCCATTTCTTGGCTAAGGAAATAGACTCCACCTCTTGGAAGAACTTCAAAGTCACATTGCAAAGGCAGGGGCTAAAGGGAGGCCCTGAATTAGTGTCACCAATCCAAGCATCTGTTACATTTATATCTTTATTTATCTCATGCACTTATCATTTAACCCAGCCAACTCTCTCTTTGTGCCTTTCTACTTTTTTTTGTTTTTCAGAAAGGCCATGTCCTCTTGGACCCTCTTGAGGATGTTAAACGTTTTCTAGTTATCTTTCTATAATCATAGTTTCTTTACTAGATCCTTTTCAGATACATGGTCTTCCTAAAATTTTCAGGGTGATATTTCTTTTATTTCATCCTATAGTATTCATACTTAGGTTTTATTTTTTAAAAACATATATTTTAAAAAGATTTTATGTATTTATTTGGCACAGAGAGAGAGAGACAGTGAGAGAGAGAACACAAGCAGGGAGAGTGGGAGAGGAAGAAGCAGGCTTCCTGCTGAGCAGAGAGCCTGATGCCGGGCTCAGTCCCAGGACCCTGGGATCACGACCTGAGCTGAAGGCAGATGGTTAACCGACTAAGCCCCTAAAAATATGTTTTTTTACATCTTTATGTGTTAAAAATCATGGTTAATATCAGAGATTTTATAGTTGGACTGCCTGGGTTTGAATCATAGCTTTGCTACTTACCACCATATAACTGAACAAATTCCTTCAAAGTGAACTCTCTTTGCCTCGGTCTCCTCATCAGAAGAATGGGGATATTTGTACCCACCTCACTGAGTTTTGTGAGGATTAGTGATTAAATATCTCTAACTGGGAGGAATAGTACCTGGTCCCATGGTAACTTCTTAGTAACTTTTATTATTATCATTACTTTTATCAGCCATCGAATGAACAAGAATGTATCCAGACTCAACATGTTGACTGAATGGGTTGACCCTTTGCTTGTCATTTGTTTACTGAACAAGATTTCACCTCAGGGATGGAGCTGAAGAACTGCACGATGGGCAGGACTCCTACCACCTCTGTGAACAGTTAGTCCATTCTGTGCTGTGCCTTCTCCTGAACTTTATCCGTGGGTCTGCACGGCCAACAGGTTGAATATTTCACTGCCAGCCCATGCTTCCCTTGCTCTTTTCTCTCTTATTATACAAGTAGTTTTGGAATTTCCGTTTCTAGGAGAACATATAAGATGCGTGGGCTGAGGAGGGAGGGAAGAGAGAGGAGCATCGGCTACAATCCTTCGTGGTCCGTGCGTGCCCTGCTTCTCGGCCTGAGCCTGGGGGTGTGCAGATCAGGTTTGCTACCTCTCCAGCATCTCTGCTTCTCTCAAGGCTGGTCTGTTTCATGAGATGACACAAACAAGGGCACCGATTGGTTAATACACTCAACTCTGCCTGACTTCCAATTATCGAAAATTCCTTCCAGATCCAGGCCTTAGGTTGTCTGTCAATCTTAGTTTATAAGGTCGTAAATTTGCATCTTTTCAGTCTTCACATAGTTCTTTTAGTGGGAATTTGGGAGAAGCTCTGTACAGGACTTCTAGACAGAGGCCATTTTTAAACCAGAAACTTTGTTCGCCTAATTGCCAAGTTTATTTGGCTCTTGTGTTCATTCAGCCTAAAAATTTCGATGTGAACATTATCCAAGAATAACTCCTCCTTAAGTAAATATAGTATGTTATTGAATAAGAAGCACATCGAATTTTAAACTAAGAATTCTAAGGTTTCCAGAAAACAGGTTACCTTCTCATGGAGTTTTTTTTGGGGGAGGAAAGGTAGTAAGTGACTTGTGGCCTCCCCCACATGAAAATAAATTCTAGGATTGCAATGGTGATAGTTGGGTGTTATTTTTGTTTAAGAAGTTTAAATATTGTAGATATAAGACTCTTATAACGTAAGGAATAGTATTTAATATTTGCATGTTTCTGGATTATGTTTTTTTCTTTTCTTTTTTTTTGGAGGTAGAGTTTGAGTCAATAAGAGATGGAAAGATATTTCTTCCTGGCTGAAAAATAAAATTCAAAAATAGGTATTTTGAACTTGTGCAGTTTTTATTTCCTAAAATCTGTCACTAGCCGGGGAATCATTTTGTGTGTGTGTGGTTGGCTGTTATTTATGAATAAGTTATATTTTATGAAATTTTAATTTTGCAAAATATTATTTGACATGTTTCTTTGGAATGCTGTTTATTCTGAACCCATACTTATCAAACTACCCATGAAGGGACAACTTTATGCACAAAAAAAAAAAAAAACACATTTGTAAGACATGTTCATAAGTTGTTTAAAGGAAAAGCTAGCACCCTAATAGTTCCAACCCATATATCCAATAAGTGATAGAGTGTGGATTCCTGCATGTTGAACAGGCTACTTGGTGGTCCTGGTTGCCAGTATTTCCCCAGTGACAAACGAATCACCTGGGAAAATCAATATGTATTATGTATTGAGAGGTATGTATTTGTTAAAGCTGACTCAGAAATGTGACCATTGGCAGGGAAGCAAACAAATGCTAACAACTTGATGAGTCTGATCAAATTCAGTGAGTAATTTAGCTACATTTTAAAAAGAAATGACATATAAAGTTGACTAAAAATAGCATTGTCAACAAAACAAAAACATAACAACCACCCTTGCAATTTGACCGATTGGAAAATAAACTCCCAACTTTCTAATGACTTGGCTCAGTTTTACGAAGAAGCCCTTCGCTATACCTATTGTGACATATGGCCAGTTTGCAGATCTCCATCTCTGTAACTGAATTGGACAGGATCTAATAGATTTATTTCTGAAAGGGCCTAGTTGTGCTTGTTTGCTGGCAATAAAAGTGATTGAAAGAGTTTTGGAGTTTTGAGAAGTCCATTAATGTGTTTCCCCATTTCATTAATAGTTTCTGTGTGAGGGCCCCGCTCATTACATTGTCTGGTGAGAGCATCTTCACGAGATCCCTTTTAGGTAATCTGTTCTCTCACGCATAAAAATTGCTGATCCATCCTTCTGTATTTTCGCACTTTAGATTCTCACTTGGAATTGTATTTCTCTGTCTCTTTGGTAATAATTGTATTTAAAATTTGTCTCCTTTTTTACTTTATTTTTTCAGTGATCCAAGATTCATTGCTTATGCACCACACCCAGTGCTCCATGCAATACGTGCCCTCCTTAATACCCACCACCAGGCTCACCCACCCCCCCACACCCCTCCATAACCCTCAGTTTGTTCCTTAGAGTCCACAGTCTCTCATGGTTCGTCTTCCCCTCCAATTTACCCCAATTCGCTTTTCCTTCCCCTCTCCTAAAGTCCTCCATTTTATTCCTTATGTTCCACAAGTAAGTGAACGAATGGATAAAAAAATGTGGTCCATAAAATTTGTCTTCTATCTGAAATTTTACTCTCGTTAATCACCTTGTCTGCACTGTTACTTTAATTCTCATCCTTTGGTGTTATTCTGGGAATTATCCTAATTTTCGTGAGATGGAACACAGCTTTGAAAGTGTTTTTAGATAGTACTTTGGTATGCAAACTTTTTTTTTTTGACACAGAGGTCATAGTTTCTAAGTCAATAGAAAAAGCATTTATAGTCTTGGGCAACCATAAGTGTATTTCTTGGAAAATTGGGGAGGATATCTGAAGTTGGAATGTGTTGGGAAATCTATACTGTGTAGTCACCATAATTACAAGGTTTGGTCAGAGAAAACAAAGTGGTTGACTGACCAACAGGCTTGTAAACCATCATATTATTTACATTAGTTTCTGCTTGGAATCTGTTGATAGAGGCTATAGCTCCTGGAAGAAATAAGGTTTAATGTGGATCAGTGTTAGAACAAAAAGTATTTTTTTATAAATAATTTTCAAGCTGCAGAAATACATCAGAATCTTTTTCTTCCTTCCCCCCCCCTTTCAATTCATCCAGTCACATACCTATCAACCTCCTACCACGTTCTGTGTAATTTGCTAAGTACTGGAGATTTGGTGATGGATAAAACAGAAGGCACTAACTTACCCTGTGTCGTTAAAACTGTCTTAGAAAGTCTTATTGGCAAAATGGATCAAACATAATCTCTGAATTCCATACTTACTATGAAATTCAAAGTCTAAAAATGCATTTTTAAAGATGATTTATTGGAAAGTGAGAGAGGTAAATTATAGAAGGCAGTAATTGGGATGTAACAGTTTATATCAGAAATGATACATATGTGGGCGCCTGGGTGGCTCAGTGGGTTAAAGCCGCTGCCTTCGGCTCAGGTCATGATCCCGGGGTCCTGGGATCGAGGCCCACATCGGGCTCTCTGCTCAGCAGGGAGCCTGCTTCCTCCTCTCTCCTCTCTCTCTGCCTGCCTCTCTGCCTACTTGTAATCTCTCTGTGTCAAATGAATAAAAATTAAAAAAAAAAAAGAAATGATACATATGTTAAAGAGTAGCATTCTGACAGATGTAAAATTGTATCAGAAATTTAATAATAATAATAATACACTAAGAATCATATAAAACAAAGGAAAATGCTGAATCAAATTCTTCTTGGCTAAGAGACTGGCTCAGTCATTGGTCATTCCTTGGTCTCCCTTCTCTAGCAATAGAAATCGTTCTCTATTTTGTTGCAATTCGTAGGGATGCCTTGAAACGCGATAGACTGAGGAAGTGTACGGGTACTGTTCTCCACTCTTCCTCTTTTCCTTTCCCTTAGATTTTCTTATTTGGGCCCAAACAAGTGGTTTGTCATTGATGCTTTCCTTGTATCCATTGTCATTGACATATTGGTATTAGGGGCAATATTCCTTAAATGATACCAGGCCTTTATTACCCTTCTTCCTTTCTCCAGGCAACTCTAGAAACCATTAGTTACACGATGGAAGAGCTGAACACCATCCCTATGGAAAAAGTTATTCCAAAGTCTTGGCTCCACCAGGTGCTGTTTACACACAGAATTTCTGACCACAATACACACGAAGAGATAAGAATATTAACATATTTGGTTTATTTGGGGGCTCAGTCAGTTAAGCAACTGCCTTTGGCTTGGGTCATGATCGCAGGTCCTGGGATTGAGCCCCATGTCAGGCTCTCTGATCAGCAAAGAGTCTGCTTCTCCCTTTCCTTGTCCTTCTGTCCTTCTCCCCAACCTTGCTTGTGCTCACTCCCTCTCTCTCTCAAATGAATAAAATATTTTTAAGCCTTTTTAAAAAAGATTTTATTTATTTATTTGACAGAGGGAGCAAGAGAGCACAAGCAGGCAGAGCAGCAGAGGGAGAGGGAGAAGCAGGCTCCCCCCTGAGCAGGGAGCCCGATGCGGGGCTCCATCCCAGGACCCTGGGATCGTGACGTGAGCTGAAGGCAGTTGCTTAACCAACTGAGCCACCCAGGTGCCCCTCAAATAAATACAATCTTTAAAAAAAGAAGATTAACATGTTTAATCAAAGGCATGCTCTTTTCAACCTAAAATCCTCAAAGCAAGATAGCTTGGAAAGAATAACATTTTCACACACACACACACACACACACACACACACACACACACACACACTGCAAAAACCTATTGTGACTCCTCTCTTAGGGCCTTAGACTGTCATTTATGTCAGTAAAATTAAATCTTCAAATCATAGTGGAGTGGTGTCATTATGGTGGGCACTGGTTGTGTGAAGTTAAGCTTCTTTAAATTACAGAATAACAAAGTAGAATTAATACTTGATAGGACCATGGAATGATGACTTTGTCTCATTCTGGTCTGACAAATAAAGTGGTTTCTCTTGGAAAATAGTGGGGACAAAAAATCTAATTCCAATGTGGACCATAATATTTTAGATGTATTGCTCTACAGAAAAGCAATACTACTTAGATAAATTAGCATAATGATTTGATTTGAGTCTTTTGTGTTTCTGGAATGGGGATGGCTCCATCTGATATTTTTGTCGTGGGGGGATATTAGCTTTTTCTCCTCATGCCTTTTTTATTTTTTTTTTTTTTTTTATTCATTTGACACAGAGAGAGAGATTACAAGTAGGCAGAGAGGCAGGCAGAGAGAGAGGAGAGAGGAGGAAGCAGGCTCCCTGCTGAGCAGAGAGCCCGACGTGGGCCTCGATCCCAGGACCCTGGGATCATGACCTGAGCCGAAGGCAGCGGCTTTAACCCACTGAGCCACCCAGGCGCCCCATCCTCATGCCTTTTTTAAAACAGTCCTGGGGAGAAGGACATTTCGCTTCCCTAAGCACCAAGTTTCAAGTGAATACGACACAGTATGCATTAAAAATATGCAATGACTTAATTGATTAGTGAGGTGGTCTTTTCTATTCCTTTGCCAAAGAAAGCTCAGAGTAATAAATCTTATGTAACATAGTGCATCAACAGCTCTATTCCATAATAACAAACCCAAACCTTTGTAATTAGAAAGATGGTGTGAGAGAGTGTTTGTCTCTTACATTTTATCATCAATCTTTTCATCTTTATTAGAGCTGATGCCACAGAGTACACAGTTAAGTGGAAAGTACAGATTATGCATGGATCTCACTGAAGTTAATGAGTTTAATCTACTTTCTGTCAAGCTTGAATCAAGTTGTTAATTAGGAGGTAAATTGGCCAATTTAATTTCCCCCTTCCTCTCCCCCATTTTCTGCTCTCTGGAATATAAATAATCATGGATTAGGCAAAAGGTCAAGAAGAAAGTTAAGGAAAGGGGCTTGAATATTTCCAGAGACCATAACCTAAGATGTTGAATGAGCAAAAAATAAATTATCTTCTTAATTTTTTCAGTGACTATCAAATTTCTCATAAAGACAACCCCTCTTAAAAGGGAAACAACAAAATCAAAGCTAAAAACCAGGAGAGTTTAGCTCTAACTTTCTAGAAATTAATTTTCATTTTTTTCATCTTCCATATAGTGACATATTAGATACTTTACTTTTAGATTAAATATATTTTTGTAATTTCCCACTCAACCTGTTCCAAATAGTTACAATGTGTAGGTCTGGGCAGCTAATTGCTTTTCTTGATTCCCTTTCAGATTTTCAAACAATGTTTACAATTAATCACATTTTTTTTTTTTTGCTGTCACTTGTTTGTTCTAGTTCTTTGCCTTTAATGCCCCCTCCTTAGATGTCTCCGCCAAGAGCAGCATCATATGGACACCAACTTAACTCTCATGAATGCAAGCTGGTTTTCCAACCCATTAGTGCCTTCCACCAGTCAAGTGTTGGGCTGTTAGAAATGAAGAAGCAGAACTTTGGTTTACATATGTTGACATGAACAACTCAGTTGCACCCGTTATGAGAGTAACTGGTTAGCTCATGATGAGTGAATAGGTCATCCAACAAGAAACAGAAAACACAGAAATGGGCCCTCTATATGGGAGCAGGGTAGCAAGGTGCTGACAGCTTAATGAATGACTTGTCTGTTATGACAGTGGGACACCTTGCAATGCCAAGTGCAAATATTTGAAAGAATATGCAATGCAGGAAATGTATATATGTTCTATATATAGGACCCTTAGATTGCCTGTATCACTAACAGATGGGCAGAATTTGAGAAATCTTATTTTATAATGTGCAACATCACCCTTGTCAGATACACTTTGAGATCTAAAGATAAATGGAGCATGACATGGTAAAATGGGAATTCCACTATATGTATTTTGGGACTGGGGGCCTTAGGGATAGATGAGATCAACATAGAATAGTGCCCATATTTTTTACAGCTCTAACTCTGATCTCATTTATAATTTAATCGTACACAGCTCTAGGCACCATGTAAGATGAAATGGGTAAGGAGATCATTTTGAGAAATGCCTTTAAATAAAATTAAATAGTGAAATCATGACTAAGGAGCCAACTGATCAGAGTAATACGAGGTTCACTTCCTCTTTCTGATTAGGAGATTGCCTGCATAAATGCCGAAGAGCAATAAAATATCTGCACTCACAAAAAATGGCATTTTTTCCCAACAGACTCATATTAGTGTCGTAACTCAGATAATTTTTAATTAAACCAGTGTAGGTAGATGACCAACTGATAGGTCTTCAAATGGATCTTGAGACTCTCATCCACACTTGCATGCATTCTTTTTTTTTTTTTT
>LNAC01000098.1:1635223-1680374 GCA_002007465.1 Ailurus styani | reverse complement strand
CCTACTTGCAATCTCTCTCTCTGTGTCAAATAAATAAATAAAAATCTTTAAAAAAAAAAAGTGAAAATGCAGCATGAAAGAGAATGGGTACAAAATCCAAGTTCTGTAAAAAAGGAAGATTATACACACGTTGGCATAGGCCCATATTATCTGTCGATTTTTACATAAAACCTTTGTAGTCGTGACTGTGTCTGAGGTGTGGAAATAGGAGACCGAGAGTCAATGGCAGACGGAAAACATGATTGCACTGAATACTTACTTGTTCTCTCAGGGTTTTTCAATTTTGCATAAATTAATCTTTTCAAATAAAAATATGCATGTTATGTATATACATAGGTGATATATTATGTATGATATATACTCACTATATATTATATAAGTATATATATCACATAAATAAAGTACATTACACACACACACACACACACACACACAGCTATCTGGAATAATTCCTCTAGGGATTAGGAAAAAAAAGAGAAAAGAATCTAATCAGAAAAAGGTACCACAAGATGGTGGTGACGAACATTGGCTAATTTTCTACTCCCTCAAATCCAGTCAGTTGGAAAGTTTCATTTAAAAACAAAGCAGTCTCTAACTGATAGAAATTTAAGCTAGAGGAGATGATAGGTGTCCTTGGTCGGAAGGGAACTTCTGTGCTTGATATATTCTGCCTCATTTCTGAAAACCCTGAAGTGAACAGGTAAGTGAGGTTTTGATTCTTTGTTTTTATTTTTTGTTATTGATTTTGATGCGTTTCTTCCTTCCAGCTCTTTCCCTATTCTGAAGGAAGATTTGTCCACGAATCTACTTCTCTTCTATTGGTTTCCTGCTTTGATTCAGTGAGCATTCCAATACTGCTTCCTTATAAAAAGGGGTCAGATGGAATTGCAAAAACAGAGGGGCTGCCCTTCATAAATACTACTGTCATTTCGTGGTGGCTGCATTCCTCAGATGGCTGGGATGGGTCAGTTCAGCAGGTTGCCCCTAGAACATGGATGCCTAATTGGTATAAAACCATACTTTTCAGGATGTACCCTTCTGACCTTAGAGCCTGAAGTGCTGTCCCAGAAAGCAATTAGTTCCCCTTTCTCTCTCTCAATCTCTCCCCCTCCCTCCCTCTTTTTCAAAACTAGTTTGTACCAAATGCACATGACGGTTAGAATCTCCATCGTATCTGGATATTCAACCAAATGACTTTCATGGCTCTTTTCATAAGTCATGGACCCAATGTGCTCTGCCTTCATTCATCTCATCCTTCCTTTATTCAGTTCCTTATTCTGATATGTATAATCCCCTCCATCAGGCTCATTTGTACCTCACCCACCCAACCTACCATAATTCATCTTCTTTCCAGTGAACTGCACACTATTGAGCCCCCATGGCATCAATCACAATTGACCTGCATTTTCAAGCTTTCAGAGAAAGAGTTCTCCGTCTTTATGTAACTGTAGTACACCACAGCCTGGTAAGATGGCTTCTCCCTTAGGCTCATCCTCTTTCAGGCCCCAGAAGCACTGTAGCAAATGTCCTGGTCCTCACTGCCCGCTTCAGTATTTCTTCAGGTCATTGTGTCTGCAGTTAGCCCTCTCTCTCATCCTCCACACCTCCAATCCCCCAAACCTTCATCCCTTTCCCCAAGTCAGCTCTACTCACTTGTCTCATTTGACATCTTGCTCTTTGCTCCCTAACTTCTTCAGCTTCCTGCCGTCTGCCCACACAATGAATCTGTGTCCCTTCTTCTCTGTCTCGGAAGGACTGGATCCCCCTATACACACCAGACTCAGGCACACACCTCAGCTTTCCATCCCATTTCTTTCTGAGTTGAAGAAGACCTCAGAGACCTGGTTCCATTACTAGAGTGTCTCATTTGCAATGTCTCTTCTGTAGCCCTTTTGCTCCTATTAGCTTAAACAAACAAATGAACAGACCAGGCCAAAACAACAACAATAAAGCACATGGTGTGGTGGGGTGGACTGCTTTAACTTTTTGGTCTCCAATTATTTGAGCCAGAAATCAAGCCTTCTCCCTACTTTCTCTGCTTGTTTATGCACACCATCAGTTCCTTATCCATTTCTATAATCCAGTACTTCTCAACATTGAAAGCATTCTTGGGGATCCCGATTGGTCTGCATTTCTAAGAAGCTCCTGCTACTGCCTCTCCTGGGATCATCCATGGTGTGGGAGATTAGAGATGCTTCCAACCCACTTGGTGAGATTTCAGGAGCAAATTTCAAAGGAAAGCACACTATTATTTTCCACAGCTTTTATCCAATGGCTTGGAGAGAACAAACTAATCCTAACATTGATAATGCAATCACCATCATTTCATTGATGTAGGTGTTATATTAGGTTTATTTACGTACATGATGTCATTGGTCTTTATAATACTCAGAGTATAGATGAGGAAACTGGAGTTTAAAGAAGTTGGATGACTTGCTTGTGTGCCAAACTGACAAAAAAGAAAAATGGTTCTAATCACCATTGTTCGAATAATTAGTGTCCATGCCTCTTAAAATATTTGAATTTACACTCCAATTTCCCTTTTTTTTTATTACCTTACTTTCTTATCCTATTTTTAAAAAGATTTATTTATTCATTTTAAGGGTAGAGGGGCGGGGGGGGAGGGAGAGCAAGAATCCCAAGCAGATTCCACGCTGAGCATGGAGCCTAAAGCAGGGCTCCATCTTACCACCCTGAGATCCTGACCTGAGCCAGAAGCTTAACCAACTGAGCCACCCAGGCACCCCTTTTCTTATCCAATTTTGTCCCTCTTCAGTAACATGACTGGATGTTAGGAAGTAACTTTTGTCTGTAGAGAAAAAAATTTTTTCTATTTCTCTACAGAATAGAAACACAGAGAATAGAACATTTAACTTGGCAATACCCTTACAAGTAACAGTAAAATTTGATTCTGAGATAAGACCGATGAGGTTTATAACATGGATTTACCTCCTATTCATGACCAAATTATGTAACTTCTCTGTACCTCAATTTTCTCAAAAAGGGAAATACTAAAATTTTCCTCCAAGGTTGTGACAAAGATGAAAGGAAATAAAGCCTCTTATAAAATAAGCTAGCACCTGGCAAATGATTAATGCATGTCATGGAGTTACTATTTGTATTGCCATTACTGTTATTATTGCTATTATTATTATGGATTTAAAAAAATTTATCCCTGAGATGATGACAGTGATTACCCTACTGAGACTGAAAGATATAATTCAGCCAAATGATTTATCATTTTGGTTTGCTAGTTCTGTCCACAGACCGAGTCTGCAAAAGTCCCCTGATGCTTGAAATTCTCCAGACCAATTTCTCCACCATCTCTTAATCCTCTCCAAGAAGATAGAACAGTTAATGAATTAGCTTGATCTATCTCCTTAAGCTTTACTGTCATCAGCAAATTATCCTAAAGAATATTATAAATGGACATTACAAATTAGAAATCATGACCTTAAATTACTTCCTTCCTCCCTCTATTCCCTCATTTCAAAAATTTGCAAATCTACTACCCATCAACATAGCTCTGTCAGACAAAATTTAATCAGGCATTTCTTATACAGAACTGTATATAAAAACTCTCTAGTAGGACTTGTAGTTTTGTTTGCTGGGGTTATCCAATGACTTCAACTGTAACAATTATTTAAAGAAAAAGACAAAACAAAACCTTGATCATCCTGCCATCAGAGGATTGTTATAGGATTAGAGTCACTGATTCTTTGAATCTCTGTGATTCTTGTTGATTTCATTTGGTAAATTGCCCGAATTAATATAACTGATGGATTGACACTTATTTTTCCACCTAACTGTACAAAGAGGATTTTTAATGTCTGAAAAATATTTTTTATACTTATAAAATTTAGCAGTGGTTCTATTAGCAAAGCAGAAAGGTGATTTCTTTATACTGACACAGTCAAATAAGCTCATATTTTCTTTTAACAGATGATAAATTTATAAAGCTGGGATTGACCTTGAAAGTAATGAAATAAAAGACTACTTTTTTTTTTCCATTCAGTGAGCTTTAAAAGTTAAGTGTCTTGCCACTAATCTTTTTTTTTTCCATTCAGTGAGCTTTATTTATTTTTTTTTTAAAGATTTTATTTATTTATTTGACAGAGAGAGAGATCACAAGTAGGCAGAGAGGCAGGCAGAGAGAGAGGAGGAAGCAGGCTCTCCGCTGAGCAGAGAGCCCGATGTGGGCCTCGATCCCAGGACCCTGAGATCATGACCTGAGCCGAAGGCAGGGGCTTAACCCACTGAGCCACCCAGGCGCCCATTCAGTGAGCTTTAGAAAGTTAAGTGTCTTGCCCACTGTTATGGAGGGACAGTTAGGTCAAAAAATAGCAGATCAATTTCTTTTTCACTGGAGGAACAACACTTCTGAATGAATGCCAACAATTTAATTCGACTTCATTCTAGCTATCATCCACAACTTAGGATAAAATTAACCTAGCAAAGGAATGCATAATTATCATACGTCATTTGATTTTAATAAAACTGTGGTTTATAGTATCATTTTGCCAGAGTGTGTTTTGTTTACAGCCTTCCTAGTTCACTTAGAACACTCTGTACAAATATCTGCACAAGAAACAGAGCTCCGTCATGACCGAGTCTGCCTTCTGGTTCAGATTTCAAATGCTTCTGCCTCTGTAAGTTTCCTCTGTATGAACACCAGGAGACTGGAGGCTGTACCTGGTTATAGAGGGAAAGAAGATCACATGCATACACTCTTCTGCCCACCAGATGCCTCAGTGTAATAATTTCAGGGAATAAAGGAGAGAAAAGCAAATCCCACAAGAATAAAGAGAAAAGTGTTAAGACAGAATAATGTTAGAATGATAGCAGTGTTCTTGCAGTTGACTATTGCAGGTGCATTCTCCGGAGTGAGTAAACCAAGTGGGATCTGGCCTGGGAGACATCAGTTGACAACGAGGATTCATGTGGAGAACAGACATTGATTACAAGTTTATATTGTGAATGTTTAGATTCCCAGCTTTCCACCTCACTAGCTCCCAGAATGCTGGCAGCGAGTTTGTGTTAACTCAATTCTGCTGCATCACAGAATAAAAACAAAACAAAACAAAGCAAACAGTGTTAGCATTTCAATTAAAATACAGATTGAGATCAATAAAATTTTTCTGTAAGTGGTCAGGTAGTAAATATGATAGAGTTTTTGAGTCATGGATCATCTGTTGCACGTTCTTCTTTGGTGGTTGCTTACTTTTACCATCCTTTAAAAACTGAAAAAGCTATTCTTAGCTAACTGGCTGAACAGAAATAGGCTGCAGGCCAGATGTGGCCCAGATTTGAACTGTGGCTTGCCAACTCTTGGTATAGAGGGTCACACATGCCATTTATCCTATCTCCACAACAAATATTGCAAAAATATGACCAAAGGGTATATGCTTCCTGAGAAGCACAGGTAAAGTAAACTCCAGGCACCAGTAAATGCACAGGATATGAAGGCACTAAGTCCCACAGGAAGCTCACTTCTCGGGTGAGCAATGATCAAGAGCTGCTTCTTCCCTTGGGTCATTGTCCATGACTGGGCACCTGCTGGTAGAGCACTGTGTCTGCCAAAGGCAGAGAGTATCTGCTAGAGTAAAGAGAAATCTGTAGACATTTGAACAGCCACACAGACTGGCAGGACCTATCTGAATCTAGAGAAATCCTAAAATCAAAACTGATCCTCTTTACCCATCGGATCACAACCACAAGGTTTTTCTCAGTGTGCGAGGGAGGGAATGAAGGGTAAGGCTTGTGTTTGGCTAGGAAAGCATAGAGCAATCTCTAGCACACAATACAAAACCATGGGGAAAGAGAAAAAAGCATGGGAGAGAAGCAACCCTGCATCGACTGAGATATCGCAATCAGCTAGCAGGACTTTGAAATCACTAGTACGGGTGTATTAAAGAAGAGAGAAAAGTATGTACACAATGAAGGAAAAGATGGATGGAAAATTTCAATAGAGAAAAGGAACATTTTAAAAAAGCATCCAATGGAAACTCTAGAATTGAAGAAAAATCCTTACATGAAGCACTGATAACAGACTAGATACTGCATAAGAAAGGATCAATGAACTGAAACACAGGTGAGTAGAAATAATCGAAACTGAAGAACAAGGAGAAAATGTATTAACAACAACAACAACAAAAACCCAAAACCAAAACACTAGAACCAATGTGAGAGACATAAGATAATAATAAACAATGTGATAGATATGTAATTGAAGATACAAAGGAAACAAGAAACAAGAGGATACAAGAGCGATTTTAAAGTTGACTTTGGTATACCATGTGATTTCACGAATATGCAAAATCTGAAACAAAACAAGGCAAACAAATGAATAAAAACAAACAAAAAGCAGAATCAGGCCTGTGACAGAACAAACTCGTGGTTGCCTGAAGGAAGGGGTGGGGGATGGGCAAAATGGATCATGTGGGGGGATACAGGCTTCCAGTTATGGAATGAATAAGTCATGGGAATAAAAGACAGAGCATATGGAATATAGTCAAAGATGTTGTAAGAGTGTCGTACAGTGACAGATGGTAGCTACACTTGTGGTGAGCACAGCATAAGGCATAGAATTGTTGAATCACTATGCAGTACACCTGAAACTAATGTAACATTGTGTGTCCACCGTACTCAAATAAAAAAAAAGAAAATGAAAATAGACGTAATAAATAATAAAAGAAAAGAAGTGGACTTTGGTAAAGAATTTTCCAAAATGAATCAAAGTCCTCAAATCAAATATTTAAGAAGCTTGGTGAACTCCAAGAATATAAAACAAAATAAAAGCACCTAGATACATCACTATAAACTGGTTGAAAATAAATCTTAAAAGAAAGAACAGTACAGACACATGATTGGTTTAATTGGTGGAGTGTGCATCTCTTGATCTCAGGGTTGTGAGTTCGAGCCCCACATAGAGATGACTTAAAAAAATAAAATCTTAAAAAAAAAAAAAAGAATGATAAAACAAGCACAATGCATTCAAGGAAATAAGTCAAATATTGACCTGTTGCTCCTCAATAGAAACAATGAAAGCAGGAAGACATGGAATAACATCTTTAAAGTGCCATAAGAAAAATAAACAATAACAACAGAACAAAACTCCCCACCAATCTAGAATTATATACCAAAACAAAATAAAACAAAACCCCTCAAAATGATGGTGAAATGAGGAATTTTTCAGAAAATAGAAACTAAGAGAGACAGAAGTATCCCAAACATGATTCTGCTTTTCTTTTAGAATAGCTTGTCCTTCATTAAATTTCTAAATTTATGGCATTAAAAATATTAGTTTGGGGGTGCCTGGCTGGCTCACTCAGTAAAGTGTGAGACTCATGATCATAGGGTTGTAAGTTCCAGCCCCAACTTGGGTGTAGAGATTACTTAAAAATATAATCTAAAAAAAAAAAAAAGATTGTTCTAAAAAGTGCTTTTAAATGAAGAATAAACTTGTTAGGAGTGGTAAATCTAACACAATGTAATAAAATGTGAATAATCTGAAAAAAAATGGAGTGTTAGCAAAGATTTAGAAGTAGCCTCTCTTATGAGGCTGAATGTTTATTCTTGTCAAAAAAAGGCATATTTGATCCATTATGCTAAATCGGGTTTATAATAAAGCATTTCATTTGGTTGTGAATCCCACTGGGTAACTCTATTCTTCCAATTTACATACTGAATGCAAAGAACCAAAGAAGTATTTTGACCAGTTGTATTCTAATTGACCCCATTCATCTAAAACACTTGGGTTCTTTCAGAGAACTTGTGTTCCATGGGTAGAATTAACCAGGTAATTGCCTTTTGATCACAACACGAGATAAGTTTAAAATCTGGCCTCAGTCTTTACACGGCCATTCCTGGTGGTTTCTTTCTAAACTGCCACTCACTACCTGGACTGTTTTAAGATACCTCAATGTTGTCCATTCCTTAACATCTCTCTCCTCACCACACCCAGAAGCGATGTAATGGCAGCCCAGTGAGAGACCTGAAAGAGGGGAGGATAGGAGACTTTTGAGTACTTCTGAGCTCCAGAGGCAGCTCAGGAGACCAGTTGCTGGAGTCCCTTCTTTTACTCTGGTGGCTTTTCTGGTGGAAGAGACAGGGGTTGGGTGTCCTCCAGCGGGAGGCGAACATCTGGAGTTGATCTTTTGCAGTTTAGGAAGGAATTGTTGTCAGCAACTTGCAACCACTCGTAAAAGTTTTATGGAAGATGAGCATTACCTCGAAAGCCTGACTAAAGCTCCTCATACCAACCTGAACATGGGCTGTTCCTTCCTAATGAGAACTCGTTGACTGTTAGATGCACTGGCTGGGCTTTTGATGCAGTTTATATGAATTCTTATGAGGAACCAAAGGCTGGAAGTCATTCCTTGCTTGCAATGCGTGAAAGTGTGGCTGGTTTTACAGAGATGACCCAGCAACTATGTACCTCCACATGCTGCTGTTCATGTTCTCATCAAACCTCACCTTTGATGTGATGACACAGATATCACCTACCAAAGATCGACCAGAGATGATCTCCTGCTCCCCAGGAGAGAAGAACTGCACTCTATTTGGGCATCCTCAGCTACAAGCTTGTCTAATCTTCGCACACCACCATCTTGACCCTGTGGGACAAGGACTATCAACAGGGCTGGGCACTGGTAAAGCCAGTATCCCCTCTTGCGCTGATAATGAGGAGACGCATGAATTAGCCTTTTCAACCCACCTCATGGTGTCCAGCCAGAGTTTATCTTCAGTTTTAAGGAAGGAAAAGCTGAAGTTGGCTAAAAGCTTTTCTTTATTCTCTTTTCCCTTGATATCCTATAAGTCACCAGGGGAGCTGAATATTGCAAAATCCTGTCATGGAACAGCAGGCTGATAAACTGAAAAATAAAAACAGATGTGGAGCAGAGAAGGCTTCTGGACATTTGTTTCTTGCTTTGGACTGGTTCAAGTACTGAGACTCTTTAACCCTACTCCTACTCAGAAAAATCTAATATTTCCTCTGCCTCCGACTATCACAATCCTTGGATAATTCACATCTTTGGATAATCACCTCTCCCACATTGAAGTCAAAATAAAGTAATGGGAAAATGCAAAATAAAAATGCTAAGTGACATTTATTGCATGCGTATGTGCCAAACAGTCTGCAGGCAATAGTGCGTTTAAACGCAGAGGGGGCAGAGAGCTCACACTCTAGAGCCGGGGGACCTGGAGTCAAATCCTAGCTTTAGCTCTTAATAGCTGAGTGATCTGGAGCAAATTGTTCAGCTAGTTTGTGCCTCAGTTTTTCTCACCAGTGTAAGGGGAATAATAATACACGAATCTCCCTCATTAAGAGTTAACACTTGCACAGTGCTTGGAACAGTGTCTGGCACATTGTAACACCTCAGGACGCGTGACCTATTAATCTTATTATAATGCAATGAAATCGGTAATCTTATCCATCCTCATATTTCATGTGAAGAACTGAATCTCAGTGAGACTAAGCCACGTGTGAACTATGCAACATTCACATCAACCAAAGCCCTTGTCTGCTGAAATCTATACCCAAAGTAGCGAACCAGAATGCCACGTAGTACAAGTTTCCAGGCAAAACCAAAATGGGGAACCCCACCCACCTTGGAACATCATGGTGATTTTCACATATGTGTGAGCAACAAATAGAATTCAGACTCTAATCTCTAATCTCTGATGTTTTCAATTCATAGGTTTGGATACAAATTCGGCAGGTTTCTTCAACTTCATGAGAAAGTTTCTTCATGACTTGCTTCATGAGGGTACAGCTAGTGTTATCATTCTAGGATCTGAGGGATAGAAAAGACATCAGCTTTGCAAAGGGACTCATTTCTACCTCAAGAATGAAAATACACACATTAGCTCATCACATGGATGAACTAACTGGAGGGCGTAGATATGTATCTTTACCCTGTTTCACCTGAGATTTGTCACCTAGGAATTTATTTGTTGCAAGTGACAGATAACCCAACTCATAATGAATGAAGTATAAAGTACTTATTATCTCACATGACAAGAATCCCCAAGAGAGAATGTTTCCAGTTTGGGGTAATTCAGTAACTCAAGGATGTTAATTCACTGACTCAGGGATTTCCATCCTTTCACCTAACCACCTGAGCATATTCCATTTCAGTCTCAGTCTTGTCCCCGTATGATGACACGATGGCTGTAGCATTAGCCTGATTTGTAACTGGGCCCATGACCTAAGCCAGCTTGGATATGTGACTCATTTCTGAATGGTATATGAAAGTGACACATGCAACTTTCAAAAGCAGCCTTTCTGTCTACTTCCTCCTTCTTATACCTATTAGAGATGATAGAGTGGAAATCTGGAAATAGCCTCGATTCAACATCAATGGATTTCCCATGTCAACACGAAATTGCCTACCATTACATAAAAGGAAATGACATTGTTCTTTCATTTAAGCAAATACTACTTTGATTCTCTAATACTTGTGTCCCAGTCAATATCCTAATGATAGTATTCCTGCTAGTTTCCCCCAAAATCTACACTCAACACTGCAGCTGGAGTGATAGCTTAAGAATTAAGTCAGTCAATTTTACTGTCCAATGGCTACCACTGGTTTCACTGCACTGATGCATTACCTAGTCCCTGCTTATTTTGATCCCTATCATACCCTTCTGCTCTATACAGATTACATTCCAACAATTTTGACCTTCTTTTTGTCCCTAAAGGGAGAAAACAAAACACAAACAAAAATCTTATCCTCACCCCAGGTCCTTATATTTCCTATTATTTTTCTCTGACCTCTCTTCCCAAGGAACTTTACATGGTCACCTCCTCATTCAGGACCAGCCTAGCTACCATCTCCTGAATGAGGTCGTTCTTTGAGCATCCTTTCTAAAGGACTTTTCATCACCACTCATAACACTGCTTTATTTACTCAAAAGTTCCTAACAGTATCTGAAAATTTCTTCTCTAAGTATTTAGTTACTTATTGGGGTGCTATGCTTTCTACCGTTAAAATGTAACCTCCTAAAAGCTAAGACCTCATATACCTAGATGTAATCAATTTTATAAAAGCACAGCACTATGTAATTTGTATCAACCACTTTTAGCTTAATTCTCTGGATCCATTTTCATGCTATTCTGTAAGTATTCAGATTGCTTAAGGGTACCTGTTAGCTGGAGCCTTATTCCACAGATAATTTTGAGTTCTCCCTGTACATGTGATGAAGACTTCCAATAAACCACATTTAAGTCCCTCTAGTAATCAGAAACTAAGAGAATTCTTAAATAAAATCATAAAGAAACTTAAAAGGATTAGGCAAAAAAGCAGCTAATTGGGAAAATAAACATCCAAAATGATGTCTAATTTGGTTGAAAATAACCAGGGTCTACTGTCTGACCCTGGGAAAGATCTCTGAAGTGCTTGACTTCTGGCTTAATTTGCAACCCAACTTAAGGAAGATTGTTAAAATCCTCCTAAGTTGGACTCTCTAATAAGTGCATTGCAGATCTCAAGGTACAACGATTGCAAGTCAAAGCTGGGGCACTTTTCTGTGTGTTTCCCTTTATCTTTAAAAATTAAAAACGGCTCTGCCTGTGGCACACTTGTCTTGTTGGTGAATAGAAACACTCCCAGCAAGTGCTTGTGTGAAGGCAAAACAAGAGTTGGGAAAGGGGCACCTGGGTGGCTCAGTGGGTTAAAGCCGCTGCCTTCGGCTCAGGTCATGATCCCAGGGTCCTGGGATCGAGGCCCACATCGGGCTCTCTGCTCAGCGGGGAGCCTGCTTCCTCCTCTCTCCTCTCTCTCTGCCTGCCTCTCTGCCTACTTGTAATCTCTCTCTCTGTGTCAAATGAATAAATAAAAATCTTTAAAAAAAAAAAAAAAAAAAAAAAAAAGAGTTGGGAAAGGAAGAATGAAAAATCAGCTTTGTCCTTTATCTGAGTAATGACAATCCATCGGTTGTACTGATATTCAAAAATCGATTTTATGATTAACATAATTTTTAACTAGCACATCCTTAATTGCTGTCTTTCTTTATTCATCCATGTGACAATTGTCTTTTGCAGGCTGTGCGATTGGCGACAGGGAGCCAAAGTTTCGGTATTTGGAAGAGGAAGAGATGAAGGGATGTTCAATGTTGAATGAGATGCTTTTCCGTGAAAGTTTTACATACCTGCACAGGTCACATAATTCTATAGAGGTTTCTAATGTTTCAAGCCTGTTTTCACTCTATTATTTTTCTCTAAGTAGACTTAACCTTAGAAACCAAATAATGACATCCTTCCTAGAAGGAAAAAAAAGTTTCCTCAAATTACTTGAGCGGACTTCCGTCGATGTTTTATTTTCAATAAACCTTGAGGCAAATAGCCACTTTTGAACCTTGCACTTTGCCCCTTGAGTTTCACAACCTGGCGAAAGATCAATACCAGAGTCAAAAGTGTCAGCAAAAATGAAAATGATATGCACAAATTGTTATTTATACAAGTCTCCTGATTTTGTTTACTGAGTTTAATATAAACTTTGTCTTTTGATTAAAAGCAAATGTTCAAGTTCTCTGTAGGGACCTGCTGTTCTAGATGATTATATCTTAAAAAAAAAAAAAGGCAAGAACTGCAAAGGGCAAGAATTAACTGAAAAAGGCAGATAGTTCCCTAGCAGGAATTCCTTTGGTATTAAATAGCAGAAGATAATGACTAGGTCATGTGGGTATGTGAGCCAGAAAAAGGAAGAGAAGATCACAAAAGACGTAATTCTTTACTTATGAAGGTCTTCTGAAATGCATATCATTCAAAACAATTGGTGTAATATGCCAAAATTAGTAAAGATCGTCCTTCTGAATTTGCTTTTCTACTTCTAGAAATTTCCCAAAATAAGATAATCAAAGAAACACACCAATACTGTCTGTGGTGATCATTCCACTTTGTTCCTTATAGAAATTACAAAATTAAAAGTAAAAAAAAAATTAATAATAGGGCAACAAAGAAATGGTCATATCCATTTATTATAGAAAATAAATCTACTTTAAATATTTTATAGAATGTTTAATTCAATGAGAAGATGTATTAGTGTATATAAAAATAGCGAGATACTAAAACTACACATATGATGTGATTCACCATTTGTAAAATTTACAAATTATATAGACGTTAACGTATACAAATAATTGGCCTATTTCTCTGGTATTGGATCAACAGACAATTTTCATTTTCCTTACTAAATGCTTTGATTTGAAATTTTTTTGAAGAATATATATTGCTTTTATTATTATGCAGTAATGGTTAAAATGGGTGCTACATTGTTTAAAGTACTGTCTAGACACGAAAAGTAAACCTACTGAATTTGTCAAGACCCTGTATGTTTAACAGAGCCAAGGAAGCAGATGGCAATGAATTCTAAACTCAACTGTTTCTTGCTCTTTTTCGTGGTTTCCCACTACCAAGAGAATAAATCTCAACTCTTCAATCTAAAGAATTAATAAACACCTGTGACAAATTCTGTCCTGGCTTTAGACGTTGCTAAGAATTTCAGTACTCTATAATTCTTGTCCTCAAGGAGTTTACAATCTTGCTCGGGAAAACAGGCTTACTATGTGAAGTATTTACAGAATAATTAATGGACAATTTGTGTGGTCCTTGCCAATTGTGAGGTCAGTTTCCTGAGTTTATTCCTCTTCTCATATGATGTTAAAACATAAGAGAGTGGCAGGGATCTTGTGAATTATTTAACAAGAACAAATACGGTAAAGCCACAATTACATTTTTTACATGGTATCCCGTGCAGCTCAAATTAAGTCATTTAAAACATGGAAGTGAAATATGTGTATCTTCTATTTGATTTCAGTTGTTAGGGAATTAAAATGAAAACATCCAGATTGTATCACTTGCCACACACTTAGGTATTCCAGTGAAGAGAAAGTATTAAATCAAATTAGGATTCAGTCTCAGACTAGCACAATATAAACACAACCCACTGTCAAATGTTTGGTGATTTATTTGTATCTACGACAACAATGTTGTGAGCTGGTGAAAAGAGTGCCTTTTATAAGTAACTCCTCTGAATCCTGCCCTCAGTCTTATTGGTTCTGTATCATCTTCACACAAGTTCTAACTTAAAAACAAAACAACACAAAACAAACTGCATAGTGGAAAAAAAAATGGGGATAAAATAAAAATTAGTGAAAGAAAAGGGTCAATATCTGTAAGTAATTAAATATCACATTGGTTCCTTGGAATTTAGCAGGCAAGAGATCATGTTTCACTCCATTAATTTGTTCTTTTTACTGCCCACTATAGGAAACAAGAATGGAAACCAGTCCCCAGATTTCCATCTTAAACTCATAGCGCCCTTACCAGTAGGATGATCTTTCATTATCGATGTTTAGATCAAAGATTGCCACTGCTCTGATAATGATGTCAAGAAGAAATGTTTCAAAATATAACCACAGTAAAATTTAGCTTGTACCTAGAATAGAAACAACCGGAGGTTGACCAGTTGTGGAGCTTGTGTATACCACAAAAGGATTGCCTAATGACAATTTCAGACTAAGATACCCCACGTGTTACTCTGCCTAGAATTTCAAAGGGAATGATAGTGCATGTATTTAGCAACCTGTTATAAGTACATGAGTGCCTTTATTTGCTTAGTTGTCCTATTTTACTTTCAGTGTACGTATATGTAGTGAAGATTTACCGCCCCAATAACTACATAGTTTAATATTTTTCTTTTTTTAAATATTTTTATTTTTCTATGTGAAAAGCAGTAGTGTAATTATAAACATGCACTAAAGTCCATAACACACATTTCACAGGACCTTTAACTTACCTTTGATTAAACAGAAGCTACTTCCCATACTAAACAGTAAGTCAGTTGCTCTACCAAATGTACAGCTGAAAATTTGTTTCATTTATTTTAAATGCAATGGCCAACTGGATATTCCTAAGAGTGACATTAATGGATCGCAAGCACTAGGTGGCTGGGCTGTCCAGAGAAAAGCTTTTTTCAGCTTCCTCTGTGAATGCCTTACTTTTATAAACCAGAATCCAGCGCTCCTTTCCTTACGGAAATGGGCCAAAGAACCTGCCATAGTCTAAAAAGATTTCCATATTTTATTTTATTCCACTTATTATTTGACCAATGTCAGAATGGGCTTTAGAGTAAGAGAAAAAATGGGGTGCTAGAGATTAACCTTATGCAAATAAGCTGGAAGAGAGGGCCATGTCATGCACGCTGCAGGTACCTGAGAGTGCCTAATTTTTCAGTATTGCTTTGCCTTTTACTGGTAAGAAAGTTGCTTGTAAAATAAACCACACACACTGTCGGAACTCACAATTGGAACATTTAAATGATTATTTGCTTCTCTTTCTACCAGCTTGTAAAACATTATTTTCTTATTCTTCCTTAAATAGCCTGTGCTAATTACATACCATGACCCTTGCCCTCCAAGTGCCTTCATTTATGGCAGCACATTCCTTTCCAGGGCAACACATTGGCTAGGTTTATAGGATGCTGCTACCAGGCCTTCCACCCCTGACTTCTGCTTTCCTAGGTCAGAAGTCTAACTCACCACATACAACTCAGCAAAAGAATTCATTTCTCCATGAGAAGTACCTAACTCACCTGACTCCCGAGGAATACATGCAGAATCATGGGACTGGTCTCACCCTTTGGAATGCCTTTGGAATCAGTTTTTGCCACCCTTTTGTGATTTGTTGCTTCCCTCAAAGAGAGAGAGAAAAATAACATTTTGACCTAGGAACACGTAGCTGAATTACCAATGTGGAGCCATGTCTAGGGGGATTATAGAAACAACTCTTTTTTTTTTTTTTAAGATTTTATTTATTTATTTCACAGCAGGAGAGAGATCATAAGGAGGCAGAGAGGCAGGCAGGGAGAGAGAGGGAAGCAGGCTCCCTGCTGAGCAGAGAGCTCGATGCGGGCCTCGATCCCAGGACCCTGAGATCATGACCTGAGCTGAAAGCAGAGGCTTTAACCCACTGAGCCACCCAGGCGCCCTAGAAACAACTCTTGAGTTGACTTCCTTCACGGATTGTAGGATGGAACTTTAGAAACTGTTTTGAAGCCTCCAGTCTCAGTCTGGTATTATTCTCAGCGGGCAACCAGGAGAGAAGATGAGAGTTAGAGCCTGTGTCAATCTAAACGTATCCAAGGGAAATTTTTTTATGTTGATGCTGTACTTATCTTTAATTTTCTTTGTATCAAATACAAATTTGGAGCTCTTTTGCTTATTATTCATTTGGCCAATTATTGAATTCAGCACCCCTCAATTTACAGTAAACATCTAGGTAGTAGGATTGATTCAGACAAATAGAGATTATTATTAAAACAAAACTGTACAATTGAATTATTCAGGGGCAAACTCAATACCTCTATGCAGAGGGCATGTAATTTATTTTTATTTATTTATTTCTTTATTTTAAAAAAGATTTATTTGCTTATTTGTGTTTGTTTTACTTATTTACTTGTTTTATTTGTTATTTATTGTAAAGTAAATTTATTTATTTGTTATTAAGTAAGATTTAGTTATTTATTTATTTGTTATTGTATTTATTTGTTTTACTTATTTATTGAGAGAGAAAGAGCTGGGACAGAGGAAGAGGGAGAGTGAGAATCCACAAACACACTCCCAGCTGAGTGGCTGAACATGGAGCCTGAACATGGAGCCTGAACATGGAGCCTGAGAGGAGGTTCCTGCCCAGGACTCTGAGATCAAGACCTGGTCCAAAACCAAGAGTTGTTTGCTCAGCCTACAGAGCCACCCAGGCACCCCCAGAGGGGCATATAATTTAAACCATTACTTCTATCACTCAAATTCCAAAAAATGTATCCTACTTAATTGTTTATTTCAGATTAAGCTGTCTAAGGAAGTTGAACGTTCAGATAATTACTTATAGCTTTTGATAATTTCCAGAGCTGAATATATCTATAGAATAACCTGAGCAGGGAGCAGGATGCGGAGCTCGATCCCAGGACCCTGGGATCATGACCTGAGCCAAAGGCAGCTGCTTAACTGATCGAGCCACCCAGACCACATTGGCACTTTTCATGCAACTATGACTGAGAAAGAAATGGATAGCAAAATTGGAGAGAGTTTTGGCATCCTGTTGTGTTGACATGCACTAATATATAAAAATATATAATGCGTGTCATTTTAATCAAGTCTCTATTATAGCTAATACTTCTATTAAGAAAACAAGGATGTGAGAATTTACTTACATTTAATTAATGAAGCTGTTTTGTACAAAAATAATACAATGAATATAAAAATATTTTCATTTAAGTATGTTAAAATCCAGATTTACACAAATGATAAATAAGTACTAGGTAATAATTCATTTACAAAAGGATCTCTGTGTGTGCACCTGATTGGCTCAGTTGACTAGGCATCCAACTCTTGATTTCAACACAGGTCATGATTTCAGGGTCATGAGATCAAGCCCTGCATTGGGCTCCGTGCTTGATGGGGTACCTGCGTGAGATTCTCTTCCTCTCCTTCTGCCCCCAACCCACTCACACATGCACGCTCTCTCTTGTTCTCTCTCAAATTAATTAATTAATAAATAAGTCTTTTTAAAAAAAGGATCTCTGGGTAATTTCACTAAATAGTTAATGTTTAGTATACATATATATACACTCGTGTATATATCTTTAAGTATATATAATAATGGAATATTACACAACCTTAAAAAAGAATGAGATTGAGTCATCTGCAACAGCATGGATGGACATAGAGTGTATTATGCCAATTGAAATAAGTCAGACTGAAAAGACAAATACCACATGATTTCACTCATATGTGGCATCTAAAACAAAACAGAATAAATGAATGAACAAACAGAAAGCATAATCAGACCTATGAATACAGAGAACAAACTCATGGTTGCCAGAGGGAAGCAGGTGGAAGGATGGACAAAGTGGGCAAAGAGGAGTGGGAGATACAGTCTTCCAGTTATGGAATGAATAAGTTGTGGGAATAAAAAGCCCAGCCTAAGGAATATACTCAATTGCTATTGTAGTGGCGTTGTATGGTGACAGGTGGTGGCTACACTTGTGAGCCCAGCATAAAGCACAGAGAAGTTGAATCACTAGGTTGTATACCCGAAACTAAAGCAACATTGTGTGTTCACTGTATTTAAAAAAAAAAAAAGAATTTAAAAAAAGTACAGGTACATATATATGTGGTGTGTTTTTATATACAATTCACCACAGTTTGATTTAGAAGTAAATTTTCCACAAGGGACACTACGTACATGTTAAATATCTTCCTTATGGTATTTGCTCTGCCCTAAAATCTGTTTCCACAGATAACGTTGTAACATCTGATGATGTCCTTGTATGGACAGAAGGATCTTGGCTCATCATCTCTTTGAGTATAGTAAGAAGGACAAACGTTACAATTCTGAGATGCGGTTCCTCTTATGATGACTTGTGGTCCTTCTCCCCACCCATGTACCAGCAACGTGGGGTCTCAGAAAAGAGACCATTTACTTGCCCTGTTGTCAGCGCATCTGGAAGCCTTGTCAAAACAATATAATTTTACTTTGTAACTTTTTGACATTGGTATTTATTGCACCTGTCTTTGGGCATGATTTATGACCTGTCTGGTGAATATTTCTCCTCAAGTTGGAGTTTACAATATGAGATAAGTGAACCATTTAAAGGTCTGCGTATGCTTCAAAATGGCAAATGGACATTTTGCATGCATCCCTCACCTTCTCTCCTCCCTCTCAACTTCATCATCACCACCTAAACAGCCACTGAGATACACCATTCACTCAGTTCTTTGGAGAAAGAAAGAAGAGAAAGATTATGTAAGACTACATTTTACAGGGGAATTATGTGTCGATAAATTCTAATGAGTGGCAAGAAAATTCACTGTAGGGAAGGCATCCAATGAAAAACATGTGCTTGTTGTCATGAGGTCTCGTGACCTTTTGTCTTTGTAATGGTATCCTGGCTGGGACTCATCAATGTTTCTATCTATCACCAGAAAACACACTTCCCATTGGCAAAATTGCACATATTTTAAAAGCAGCCATTCTAATTAAATTGCTTAACTAGGCTGCAATCAAGAAAACTTTCTTTCCCTGACTATTCCCTCTGGGTCTTGGTATTAATTGACGATTGTTTAGCAAGTCTCCTTAATTTCATAAAGGACACACTCTAGATACGTGTTGGTGTTCTACATTTTCACAAAAAAACACTTTAAACCCTTCAATTTTTATTCCCCAAAGTTCATATGAACATGATTTATTTGGGGCAAATTTCTATAATTACTAATAAAATCTAACGTTTTTCAAAAAAGTTTGAACCAGGCAAATAGAACCTGTTTCTTTGTCTGTTTCCTCAGACCTGCAAACTTTCTCTTCGTGGAAACTTATGGAAAACACCATCATCTTAAAATAACATTAATTAAATGGGATTCATGTCCCTGTACAGGTGTGAAATTTTTTGCACTTAAAAGTTAAGGAAAAATTAAAATGTAAAGCCTTTATTTGATAAATTAGAGAGTTTTCTCTTTATCCATATACAGTGCTCATATAAAATGTATATGTCTAATTTTAAATAAATAATGCTTTTGTACACTTTTGGGATGTACATAAAAACTCATAATTATGTTTATTATGTCATTATATTATTTCAGACCAGTGACAGCATCAGTGTCTACAAGTTCCCCTTACTTTAATAATCAGATAATAAATATACACTTGAATGTATCTAGTCTATTAGTTAAATGTACTTCAAAAATTCATTACAGAACCCACTAAATCATAAATAAGCTGACCTTCATTCACTCAAATAATTTTATCTGATAATTGAGAACTCTGACACCATTTTTGTTTTTGTTTTAAAAAACTTAAAAGTTTTAACATGGGGCTAGAACTCACAACCCTGAAATCAAGACCTGAGCTGAGATCAAGAGTCAGATGCTTAACCCACTGAGCCACCAAGGTGCCCCTCTAACACAGTTTTAAGTAGACAATTAATAAAATTTTTATATAGCAGTAATTCAGACAAAAATGCTACCTTACTAAAAGGCATTACTATTTCCTTTCTATGCTAAGTCCTTAAGGCTGCAGCATTTTTTTTTGTTATGTAGGCAATAGTTTCTTCAGCAAAGAATCTATGTCCGAGCTCCTCATGTTCCTTAACTGTTCATCTATCCAACAGAGTCCCAAGTGTTCCTTAAGGCTGCAGCATTTTTTTTTGTTATGTAGGCAATAGTTTCTTCAGCAAAGAATCTACGTCCGAGCTCCATCTAACCAACAGAGTCCCAAGTATTTTAACATTTTAACCCAGAAATGATAATCTAACCCTTTAATCATTTTTGTTGTACTCCTTTGAATCCTCTCAAACTTCTCCATAATATTTATTTGCCATTTCTGTTGTTGTGGGACCCCAAAAAGGATAAATCTGTCAGGGTTGAGTGTAGATGGGTGCTTGTTATGGTTCCTGCATTCAACCCTGAGGTATAAACCAAACCTTGTGGTTCATAGATTGTTCCTCTCTTTCAGTCTCATTCCGTTCGACTCCCAGATTTTCTTCTGGACAGCTGAGCAAACACTACTTCTCACCATCTTCTTTTGGTGCAATTCTGTTTCACTCCTATGAAAACTTCTGCAACATCTTGCTTTTCAGGGACTTTTTTCTTGACAAATGCAAATGAAACAAGGACACATTTGTGAACCATCGTCCTTCTGTCGCTGCCATGGAAGATATGTCAGTCATTCCACTGTCAAACCTTGCTGTTTCTCGTTAGCCCACCACCAATCCGGAAAAAAATGAGAAGTCCCTCTGCACTCCGTGATACAATTTCCTTCTTGAACCTACTCATCCTTAACAAATTGGAGTCTGCCAATGGATTGCCAAGCCAGTGACATCAGCACTGGCAGGACATTAAATCGAGATTAGAAATGGCCCCATGACATCATCTTCTTGTTCCTATCGAACAGATGGTTTCTGTATATTGTGCAATTTTAGATCATTATTCATGGTTTGGGTCAGTATAATTCAGGAAGCCAAAAAACTGCCAAGAAAAATTGACCTGGAACCAGTTCAAAGACTCAAAATTATTTTATTGATTAGACGCCTGAGTTTTCATGTTCCAGAAGGACATCATGAATCATCAATACATGATAATACCTGAGTCATTTTAGCATTTGTGATGTTTAGAACTTCAAAACAAGATAATCTTTGAAGGGTTAACCTTAAAGAAGCATGATAATGAGATATCTAAGGAACTTTGTTGGGTACAACTGAACTGGGGCCAGAAACTATTGACTGAGGCAAGTGGTTTGTTTGAACTGGATGGTTATTTATTTTCACCTTATACTTGTTGACTTCACATCCTCCCTTAAGTTCAGCCCAGAGACAGTGAAGAGGCACGTTTCAAACAAGCCAGACAGGAAGCTATTTTGAAAGGCCTTGTTCAGGCCTTATAGCAAAGCTTGGAGAACAAAATCATGTTCAAAACAAAACAAAACCATGGGCGCCTGGGTGGCTCAGTGGGTTAAAGCCTCTGCTTTCGGCTCAGCTCATGATCTCAGCATCCNCATCGGGCTCTCTGCTCGGCAGGGAGCCTGCTTCCCCCTCTCTCTCTGCCTGCCTCTCTGCCTCCTTGTGATCTCTCCCTCTGTGAAATAAATAAATAAAATCTTTAAAAACAAACAAACAAACAAACAAAAAAACAAATCAAAAAAAAAAACAAAACAAAACCTAAATGTGTTCACAGTAAGCTTTATAAGAGACCGCAAACACACATATTCTTTCCCTAAGAATCTGAAAGGAATTTCAGTAATCATGTGCTTTCTTTAGAATAGTATTAGCTATTTTTGAAAGATGTATCCCATTATATTATCACTGCCACAAGGCAAATCTCTTGCATGGGTCACTGCGACTTTTTTCTTCCAAAAATCAGTGCTATGCCCAAACCTCTATCGATTTGGGCTTCCATCAACCATATTTCCTGCTGTTTCGCAGTTCCCGATTATGTTACAAGTATCTTACTTAAAATTATTAAGACTCTTATTGTCATCCATTTATTTGAGTATAAAGTTTACATTAAGAAAATAAGACCTTTGACCCCTTCTGTGAGGGCTACTTATTTTCTTCCAATTTCCCTCAAAACTGATATTAGGGATAAATCTCACGGTCTTTATGAAGGTGTTCAATTCTCATGGTTCTATTTACTTTATATTCATTGGTATTTTTGCAACTAAGCCATGTAATGTTATGCCCATTTTGCAGGTGGCTGTGATAAAATAACAATGAACTGGAAAGGAAGACAAGAATTCTATGTGATTATAATTTAATCATCCCACTGCAAAATTTGGAGTCTTTCTCTCTTGCTGTTTTTTTTAAAATTTCATCTCCAGGTCCTGTTGGGTAGAAATGCTGCTGGTTATAGAAATCTCGGGAAGTAAGAATACATCTCCTTATAGGAATGCTGAAAATATATTCTATGCACTAATGAGAATGAAGCTTTAATCACAGATGATAATCAGCAATGTCTAATTCTTGTTGCAGCATGACACATCACCTCGCTATAAGGTACTCCAATCGAAATACGCTGCCGATTTTCCTTTGTCAAAGAAATGAACACTGTAATCATTTTGGTAGTTCATCACCCATGCCCTTGCCCCCCCATGTCATGCCCAATGACATAAGCAATAACAGCATTACCTTGAATTCACTTAAGTTCCAGATGAAGTAGGTCTGAAAAAGAAGCAAATTTTTTAAATGGTAGTAATGATTGGGGAGGAGTGTAGGCATTCTAGCCGCTTCTTAGGTGCTCTTTTTCCAAATGCTGCCCTAGCTCTTATGGGACTTGAGCATATTCTTAAGAATAAATTTTCTTTTGTTCTTGCCTTTTTTTTTTTTTTTCCATTTCTAGCGGGAAGGAACAGTCTGGGCTGGCCTCATCTCTCAGCTCTGTCCCTCTCAACACCACGGCTGTTGGAGTTATTGTTAGAAATGATACCAAGCTTTTTTTTTTTCCCCTGGGAGGTTCTGTTTGTGTTTCTGGAATATAGAGGTCTTGTGTATTCATACATGTCCTTCCCAAACCTTTAAAACACTTCATGTGGATTGTATTTAGGTGGATATCGTTTAGGGCATATCGTTCCTTCCAAATGATTCTGGAGGCGCTGGGTCCTCCCCGGAGCTATCTGCTTTGTGACTACACGTAGTCCCCGACTTCCGGTGGTTTATGTTTACCATGATGCCAAAGCGATACCCATTCAATAGAAAACCATACCTTGAATTTTGAATTTGGGTCTGTTTCTGGTACTTGTTTTGGCAGCACATATACTAAAATTGAACCCGTGGATCTCCATGGATCTGTCTCCAGGCTAGGGACGTGCGCTCCAATCCTGTCCCCTGACACTGGGCATCGTCAGCCACACCCAGTCAGCCCAATGATCACGAGGGTAAACAGCAAGCACGCCCACAGCCACTCTGTCTATTGCTTGCAGTCTAGCACTCAATCAATTTCAACATCTTGTTATGAGATCTTCAACATTTTGTTAATGAAATGGGTTTTGTGTTAGATGGTTTTGCCTAACGGTAGGCTAATGTAAGTGTCAGAGCATATTTAAGGTAGAAGAGACCCTGATGTTCAGTAGGTTAGGTGTATCAACTGCATTTTTGACTCATGATACTTTCAATTTAGGATGGGTTTATTGGGACTTAATCCCATTGTACATTGGTGAGGGTGTGCATTTATAAACTCACTAGCTGCTATTTCCTAATTTCCATGTTTTCCACTCACATGACGTGTGCCTTTCAGTCTTCAAAACGTAAGGCGCACTGCGTGGACACAGATCTGTCTTCCTCGTTTCTGCAGAAGTCAAATCACAAAGACGGTTGTAGAAACCCAGGAAAACTGAAACGTATTCCTTAGTTGGTAACATGTTTTGACACAGAAACAGGTGAGAAAAGAAAGAGAAACACACCGAAGAGGTATACCTGTGAACGACTCGTTCAGGAAGCTTTGCTAGAGATGCTCTAAGGAAATAAAATTCAAGGTTCCCAGGAGGGTACACGCGCCGTGTTCACCCCGAGTCCTAACTGATAAGCTCTTATGGATTCTGCTTGCTGTCGAACTTCACATTTTGAGGCTTAACAAAGAAAAGGTTAATAGAGGAGTGTTTTATTTCACTTCTCCTGTGGATCATTGAATAAATAAATCTCAACGATAATACTTTCCTTCCAGGAGCCAAAGAAAGGCCCTGATATTTTGGAAAAGCCTCGCTCACAGTCATGTGTCCATGGAGATTGAAGTATTCCTTTGAACGGTCAAAGTAGAGAAATATTTCCTTCCAGGAGGAAGCTTCTCAAAGATAGCCCGCGTTCTAGCCTACTATCCAATCCATGCTCAACATATAAAGAGATTAGGGGGGGGGGAAAGGAAAAAAAGAAAGAAAAAAGAAAAGAAAAGAAAACCCAAAAACCCCAAACCCAAACACCACCCAAACCCACTTCTCCCCCTTCCCCACGACCAACTGCAGCCAAAACATGTCTCCGCCGAGGATTGTATCTGTAACCTCCAGGAGCTTTGATACAATCAAAGCCAGTGAGATGTGCCAGACCCCTTCCCTTTTACCCAGATGGTGGAGTTTGCTACTTTCACATTTGGCTTTTAATGGACAAGCAAGGGAGCCTGCCAGGAAAGCAGCGAGCAAGCTAAGAAAACAAACAAACAAAAGCAATCACGCCCTCGACGCAGAGGCCAATGACAGGTATGATTGATCAGGCGTCCGGCTGGAAGCTGTCACCACCGACTTGAGAGAAACAGGCAGAGCTTGGCATGTTTCACGGGCCAAAGAGTATCATGGGGTATTAGGTAGGTAGCATTCTTCAGCAAACAAAGAAATGGAAAGGATGGCGTTTGCTTTGCCTGAGCCACACGCCTCGCAGAGATGCTTACCACATGACCCTCCACGTATAAAGGATACTCGAAACTAAACAGATTATATTTCCTCTTGAAACTCTCATTAGAGAAACCCATGCTCCACACCACCGTGTTCTTTTGTCTGGGTGTTTGTTTTCCATCGAAATACTTTTTCGTGTTAAAATAAATGTCCATTTTGACATACGATCACTTTAGCCTGCACAATCCATCGAGAAATATGCTTGGATCCAAAGACTTACATTCTAATTATGGCACAATTTCCTTGTTGCTTAAATGAGGAAAATAGAAATCCTGTCGACTCTACAGTATTGTTTTAAGAATCAGCTGCAATAACAGCATTTTTCCTTGATTTTAACATGCCATGGATGATAACAAGGCTTGTAGAAAGCTTTTGAATAAAGAACACCATTTAGCATATTAAGTAAGCACGTTGATTTTCAGAGTCATCCAATTATTTGAGAAATATTAAAATGTAAATAGAAGGTGCACGTTGCAATCAAGGAAATGAGAAATACACGAAAACATTTTATAAGCCACACAGTGCTGGAAATATGTAAGTTTTATTACTGACAATTAGGTCATAATGAAAACATGTTAATAATATGGCATTATTAATATCCTTCTTGTTACAGAGGTAGTAACCTTGAAGAACAGAAAGTGTTCACACACTCAAATTGAACTTGAATTTGCATATACTAACAGAAAATAATGAAAAAGAAGTCCCTGATGAATTTTATTTCATCTGAAGGTAAGAAAACATCAGTTTAACAGATACCTCCAAGAAATTTCAATCTCATTTCAATTTTACCAAAACATACACACACATTTTGCAGATAAACTATAGAACTTATGCTGTCATATTCATTCCTTGCTTCTGGCAAGCACACAGTTTATATTTATGAGTGCAGTATTTGTTTTCAAATTCTCAGTATCAAAAGAAGGTAATTCAGTGACACTGTTTGATTGACTGTGACGTTGGTTATTCTCTTGACAGAATTGTCTACGTCTTGCTTTTTAACTGTAGATTAAACTGTAGGTTTAACTGTAGATTAAACAAATTGGCCAGTCTCCCCAAAATTGTCTCCCCAAATTTGTATGAACTAAATTCACACAAATGACATAAATTCTGTAACAAACCTCAGAGTTGTCAAAGTTTTGTACTGTTAGCCATTTTTCCAGGAATCAAAAAATGACATTGATATTGGATGACTGTTCATTTTTATTGCTACTTCATAGCTTTAAGAATGAAAGGGCTTCCTTATCAGCAGCTTGAGAATCAGCAGGCTTTCTGTAATATTTAAAACATCCTAGCAAGTAGACAGCATGGATTTGGAGGAGGAAACCCTAGATAAGTATTTCCTTAACTATCTCTCCAGGGCATGAAGCAGGCTGAAAAATGCTTGTTTTATCTTAAGTTTTGTCTCTGTCATTTTATGGGATATAAGGAAGTTATTGGAAGTGAAAGATGAAGAAACAGTTCATCAATATCTTTTCTGCGTGACCAAATTCTGGTCTCTTGCCAAAATATTTTGGTCAAATATTGGTAAGTGGGAGGCCATGGGTATATAAGAAAACTATTTTCATAGATCAGTGGTTTCCAAACTTGGCTCCTCCCCAGAATCACCTGAGACTGATGAAATCTATGCAGAGTTTCTGGTCTACCCTGGGAGATTCTGAGCCGTAGGTCTGGGAGGGTCCCAGGAAAATGTGTTTTTAAAGTTTCTCAGGTGATTCTAATTAGAACTGGAGGTTGCCGCCATACAATTGAAATGAACTTTCGAGACCCATTAATAATGTAACAATATGGAAAAATGTTATTTCTTTAGCAGGAGAATTTTTTTTTTTTACTCTTTTATGTTACAAGAATATTTGATAAACCACTTGGCACGGGTGGAATAAATGCTTAAGGGAAATGTTTAAGGAACAAAAGATGGTCCTTGGCTACCTTCCAACCTTTCGTCTTGCCAAATGGGGTACATAAACTGAGGGTATGAGATGAATTATTATGGAGGAAAAAGGAGATTTTTTAAAGGTTTTATACAGGAGGAAAATAGAGGTAAAGGCAAAGGGTTCTTAGTTAAGCTAATTCAGCATCCGGTACCTAAGTATTTACTAAACTTGGTAACTCTTAGAGGTATTACTATTATCACCTCTAACATCGTATATGGATAACCCATGTCAGTAATACATGAAGGTCTAAAGATCTAGTTTGGAAGTTAACATTGGCATTTACATTAATTAAAACTATAGTCTTCAAGGGAATCAAACCTAATGATGAGCCAAACTCAATGACCCGCAAATCCAGTGGCCACTGACCCTGCACATACGAGGCAAAGATAGAATAAAATGGAAGCATTTCCTCTAGGTAATTTCTTGAACAGTCAGATGTCTTTCTCAATTCCAAGTTGAATCACAACTACCCAAGTTACTCTAAAACAATAATGAATCTTTGAAAATGGCAGAAGACATTTTACAAGGAGTGAATTCATGCTTGATCATTTCAGGAAGCTAGAGTTAATGGTAGTGTAATAATAGTTACTTAAATGTCAAAGGATAGAACAACTGACCCCTTTCTGATATTGCTAATTTCCTTTCTTTTTTTTTTTTGCCCCCAAGTGAAAGGTACTTCATTTTTAACAATTTAATTATATTTGGAAAATACATTCTATACAGTTTTAAAACCTCCAATTCATATACTGCCAACAAGATTTTAGGTTCTATAAACTGTAGATTAGGATGTTGAAAATATAATCCTCATAGAGCAAAGAATAATAAAGATTTTCACTTTTACTGACCATTAATCAGGGCTAAGAGGTTCTTTTAAGGGAAGAGGATGCTACCAAAATGGCTTATCTTGTGACTCTTGTCATTCACATACTTCAGATTCCTGGAAATATGATTACGGTGTTATATAGACACAGTATGAGTGAACAGAACCCTTGTTTTTAAGACAAATCAGGGAGCAAAAATATTGTCAAAACTGTGTTTTCCAAGGTGTATTTATTTTTATTTTGAATGGAACAAAATTATTCCCAGCTGTGCAATGTTCTCACTACACCCATTACTTTTTAATGAATCTTACAATAAGATGATTAATTCTTTACACTCAGAGGCTTTCGGTGAATGTTGTCGATTAAGCAATTACGTTAATCCACTTCTGCTTATTTTTTTGGAAGCCCAGTGATGAAGGTAATTTTTCCCCCTTTGGAATAATCTCTCTAGAATTATTAGGCACGTGTGAAAGGAGTCTTACACACATTTCCAAGGACTACACTTGTTATGATTAACCAATTTTAATCGGCAAACCACAATCAACGTGTTTTATTCCAACTGATAAAGTTCATGACATCATTTGGTTTCATTTTTCAGCCTAGGCCTTGACATCATTCATTGGCATTAAAACATTATCATAATATTTGGTTCTGGAATAAATGAAATAAAAGCACAATAAGAAATGAACAACTCTTGGGCGCCTGGGTGGCTCAGTGGGTTAAAGCCTCTGCTTTCGGCTCAGGACATGATCTCAGCGTCCTGGGATCGAGGCCCGCATCGGGCTCCCTGCTCAGCGGGGAGCCTGCTTCCCCCTCTCTCTCTCTGCCTGCCTCTCTGCCTCCTTGTGATCTCTCTCCCTCTGTGAAATAAATAAATAAAATCTTTAAAAAAAAAAAAAGAAATGAACAACTCTTTGACTTAGACAGTAAAGCATGCACAGTTTTAATTTCAAAAATGATGGTTGGTGGAAAATAGTACAAATAAAGGTTCCAGAGTGTGCAGTCGAAAATGTTAGAAGAAAGAGTATGGTTTGGAGTGAGGAAGTCTGGGGTGCCTGGGTGGCTCAGTGGGTTAAAGCCTTTGCCTTCTGCTCAGGTCATGATCTCAGGGTCCTGGGATCGAGCCCTGCATCGGGCTCCCTGCTCAGTGAAGAGCCTGCTTCCCCTTCTCTCTCTTCCTGCCTCTCTGCCTGTTTGTGATCTCTCTCTCTCTGTCAACTAAATAAATAAAATCTTTTAAAAAATTTAAAACTAGAAATACCAATGGAGATAAATAGCCTCTGCATTTCTGGAGAAGCCCAGATGATGCACTTGCAACAACAGAAAACTGTAGAATGATAGTTGTAGGAGAGGGGACTGGATTATTTGATGCTGATTTACCCATTATTTTTCTCCTCTTACTGTACAAGACCGAAGATGTGAATCATTGGTTTCTTTACATACCTCGTTGTGTTGGGCTGAATTCATATCAAAGAACCAGTATTTGATCATTTTCAACTAACTTAACTGACCATTTGTGTGGTTTAAAATACTAAATACGCAAAGTGAGCCTGTAAGGTGGTCTTAGGGCTTTCTTACTTGGTTCTTCATGTTTCATTGTCATTGGTACTATTACAGGATAAAATGTACTCATCTTTGAGTGTTCCTAGATTTTCCTTTCTCCTTCTGATGATAGAGAACTGTCTAGACTGATGTTTCTTCTTGAGAAGGCTCTGGACTTCAGTGGTGGAGAGCTAGGAGGGAAGTGAGAGGCTGAAAACAGCAAAACACTTGTGTGTAAAGGTTAGAAGTTTTATTTCAGTGGGGCGAAAGAGTAAAGTGGGGTCATAAGCATGGTGTAGGAAGGAACTGGGCTACTGAAGCAAGAATACACTGGATGAGGATGATATACCCATTTCCTTAGCTTAAAAACAGAAGTGAAGGATTTGAATTATACCGGTGCACCTGTTAAATTTGAAAGGAGTTAAACTGTGGCGTCGGGGTGGCTCAGTCGTTCAGGGTCTGCCTTCGGCTCAGGTCATGATCCCAGGGTCCTGGGATGGAGCCCCGCATCGGGCTCCCTGCTCGGCAGGAAGTCTGCTTCTCCCTCTCCCACTCCCCCTGCTTGTGTCCCCTCTCTCGTGGCTTGTATCCTGCTCTCTCTCTGTCAAAATGAATGAATAAAATCTTAAAAAAAAAAGGAGTTAAACTGTATATGCATGGAATTTATTTGCCCCGTCATATAATTTTAAATAATGTAAAATTAAATGTTCATTGCCTTATTTATATGATAAGTCTATACCACTGTAGGAATTGTATATTCAAGAATGCATATTACAATGTAGGGCTTAAACCTCAAATCATGTGTGGTCCTAATTATGGGTGATTTAGGGACTGTCATGAAAAATTTATATATTTTGAAATTACTTTTGGTTGCTTAGACTGAGTCCTTCTAACTGTGACACTGCTTTGGGACAAATCTCCATGGGGGTATGTATGGCTTTACAAACGTATTTTCCCTACCAGAAAATATTAAACTCATTAGTCATTATATTCCTCACACAATGTCTTCTTAATTGTTCTACATCTATTAGGGTTTTAAAATCCACCTTGCTCAATCTTAATCCTAGTAGGGCTTATGTAGCCATAGTGATTCCTTTAGATGTTATCCATGTATGATTTTCCTCATTCTTCAATATGTTTTTTTAAATCTACCTATCATCTATCTGTCTATCTGTCTATCTATCTATCTATCTATCTATCTATCTATCTATCTATCTTCTATCTCTTTCTACTTATGTTTGTAGGCAATAATAGCTTGTATATGGGAAAGAAAAGGAAGCTAATTTTAACTTGAAACTTAGTAGACCAAACAATGGTGAGGCAACTGGGCTCCAGTCATGAGCCTTCCATAACTTTGGCTGATTTCATGAGTAATAGGTACTAAATATATTTGAACTTTGTTTAACACACACTTGTGCAGCTAAACCCAAAGCAAAATAACTAACAATTCAACTGTACAGTGTTGCCTCATTCTCCCGATCCTAGTTGGGCCGATCAGTGTGTAAGCGTGTGTGTGTGTGTGGTGTGTGTGTGTGTGTGGCATAAATAATAATACAATATATCTTTCACTTCCTAAAGGCTTTGGATTTTCTATTTCACATTTAATCCTCAAGTTTGTTTCACACTTGCCATTTTAATAGTCTCCTTAAAGTGAGCATTTATGTTCTCTAATTTGAGAATAATAAAAATATTAATGTAAGAAAGAAATGGAAGTAGTCACCGAGTTGCTGTGAAAGTGGGTTCATCATCATGGGCGTGGCTGACATCCAGTCACCATGTACTTGGACCTTTAAGTCCTCTTGTATAACAGCAGATGCTCTCTCGTGGATGTTAACATAAAATAAAAAAAATGTTTCAATGCTCTCTCCCATTGGTCTTTCCCCCAGATTTTCTTGTCCCCAGGTGTATTCGTTTCTTACGGCTACTGCAACAAATCACCAGGGTGCTAAAAACTACAGAAATTTATTCTCACACATCTCCAGAGGCCAGAAGTCTGAAATCAAGGTGTTGGCAGAATTGGCTTCTTTGGAAGGTGCGGGAGGAACGGTTCCAGATTCTAGGCCTTTCTCCTGGCTTCTTGTGGCTGCTGTCAATGCTTGTTGTTCCTGGGCTTGTAGGTTCATTGTCCCAACCTCTGACTCTGTTGTCTTGTCAGATCTTCTCTCTGTGTCTCTGTGTCATCTCATAGGTTTATGCTCTCTGTCTATCTCTGTGTGCCCTCTCTTCTTCTTATAAGACTCTTAGTCATCAGAAAAGGACCTACTCTAATCCAGGATGACCTCATCTTAGCTAATTATATCTGCAAAGACCCTATTTCCAATCAAAGTCACGTCTGAAGGCGTGGGTGGACATGAATTTAGAGAGGTTCCGGTACATGAATTATTTCCTACTTCTTCCAAACTCATGATTAACCAGCTGTGGTGAACCACGGACTGTGTGTTAGGTAGCTTTTCCTTTCCCTCACGAAGTGGGTGATCAAGTTCATTGCCTGAAGTTCCACCACTGGTTTTCCTCTCATCACTGCCTTGTGGGGCCATTCTTTAGTAGGGGTGTGGTGTAGCACAATCTCTTTTTGTCTTGTGCCCTCATCCTGAGCCAACACACTTGTGAACAAAGTACAGCCTTTGTTCCTCTGGTCCAATGAACATTCCAATCCTTACACATCTGCTCCAATCAATATGATGCCATTGAGTGGATGACACAGTTCTAAAGGAAGACCAGAGAATTCAGTTCTCTTCGAACTGTGTTCTAAAACAGGTTAACAGAGTTGATGTGGCTGTGAAGCAAGACTGAGGTGTTTACTCTGCCCATCCCATGTGCATTTTAACTGTTTCTGAGCTTTCTGCTTGGTAAGGATGAAAGAGAACACATTTACCAAACAAAAGGCAGCAGCATGTACCTGAGTCCATTCTAATCTGCTTGAGCATCGGTATTATAAAGGGAGCATTTGATTTGGTTAAGTAATGGCATTTCACTGTCACCCTAAAGGACTGTCTGACGTTTTTAGATCTCTTTGGGTTATTAAGAGTAGTGCCAATATCTTTCTTCTTCCTCCTTGAGATGCAGAATTGCGTTGGACTTACCATCTTGGCCAAGCTTCCCACTTGGCTTCCCCCGCGATAATAAATCTTACTACACATGCCCCGAAACCAATGTAGATAATTTGTCAAATACCAAGTATGCTTATTTAATTATACCTTTGGGAGCTGTGGCTTGGTATTGGGTAGGTCCATGGATATTTTGGACACACTGTGAGGTGAACCTCTGTGAGAATTCCGTGGGAGGCCATGATGAAGCTTCAGCTTACTGGGTGTTCATGTCGTCTTAGACCCTTTGTCCAAAAATCCTTGAAATCCTTGAAATGTCTGATAATACAATTGACATAGTGTTTTAGTGTCCTGTTTAGTGTCCTGGGGGAGGGCCCAGATTCTTCTTCCGTCGATGGCTTCTGGATCCATAGAGTGACACAAATCCACAAACTGGGCAAAATATTTCCCTGCCACATTCCTGGTCATGCATCCATCCTTTATTTTTTACTGCAAAGTCTGAACGATGCCTTTTTTGGTTCCCCATCTTCCTATTCTTATTGGAGATAGTGATTCCCATCTGCACAACCCTCTGTAGAACAAGACCCCCTAGATATCACTTTCACTTTGCTCTCATTATAATAATTGCACCCCTCTTGCCTCTGGTGATTTAACGACCTCCCACCCCTCTTATTTTGACATTCCACCAGTCCCATTACCATCAACAGCCAAATTCTGTAACAATATCTCTTTTTACCAGAGGACAGCCCCCTCTCTACAAAGGACAGCCACCACTAAGCTTCTCATAATGTGGGTGCTCCTGTCTATGGAAAACTCAGTGTTTCCTCTACTCTCACACTACAACTTGCTTCTGACACCAGATGTGTGGGGTTTGCACCCATCAAACACTTCTCTAACACTAGTCAGGTGTATTACATTCAATCCAACTCTGACTCTGTCTCCCTGGAGTGACTGTTAGATCCCACAAGTTTCTCAGTTCTGCAAGACTGCCCACCTCCTCACGTCAGATTACTGTTAGAATTAGGAATGCTTTTATCTGCTATTAATTTCTGTTTTCTCTGCATTCATATGGTTGTGCACCAAAGACTTTTAGGGTGCTGTTTCACCCTCATAGATCAATATTGGTCAATGATCTCCTTCCCCAGTCTTGTTTTATTGTTGCGAACCAGACTTTGTAAATGGAGGGCTTTTTAGCTCCGTAATGATTATTTTATTTAATTCACTGGGAGTAATACTTTAGCCTTTTGCCTGTATTCTTAGGAAGGAAAGGTGAATGCCTAGGAGAATTAGAAAGAGAATAGTATTCCCTTCCTGAACACAATTCAAAGGCTTGCTGAATCATTGAAGTAATATTAGAACCTGTGAAAACCCCACTGGACATCAGAAGGTGTTGAAGGGATAGGAAAGGAGTAATGGATTTGAAAGCTTTCTTCCCATCTGGAGATTCCCCCAATGACCAACCTAAAAGAGGACCAAGAAGAGAGAGGGCTCAAGTAATATTATGAGAGTAGCTTTTTCCACCAATGCGCAGGAAACCATTGAGACAAAAGGCACATAACAGCAGTCACATGGTTGGGAGGCTTTTAAAAACATGCTACTTCCTCTGTTGCTTCCTTACAACGTTCGTGCCCATCTTTCAATTTATTTTTGTAAGGAAATAATTAAAGATACAGGTTTAAAAAATATTGGTCTGTCGCTTTTTAAAAACATGGTTTAAAACTGTTCTAATGGAATTATTTCAATTCTTCGTATCTTTCACGAAACAAAAATATCAGTCTGGACCATAAAGAGGAGATTGGTTTACACCCTGTTAGAGGGGAATATTGAAGAAAGGTTTTGCCAGCTTATCCACTAGTAGGAGATTTTTATATCATGGGGTTCAAGGTCATGTTAAGTCAAACTATTCTTTGCTATACCAATTTTGATCTTTTTTTTTTAAGTGAATTCCACAGTTTAAGGTTCTTATCTCTGATCATTTTTCCCCTTCTTTTTTGTTAATTGTTAATTTTTTGTTAACTGGTAACACAGTAAATGCTGAGAATATTGAAAAACATTATAATTTGCATCACATGTTTATTTAGTAGGACCTCTCATTTTTGGAGCTCCTGGGTGGTTCAGTCGGTTAAGCATCCAGCTCTTGATTTTGGCTCAGGTCATGATTTCAGTGCTGTGAGACTGAGCCCAGGTGGGGCAGCATGCTGGGCGTGGAGTCTGCTTGGGATTCTCTTTTCCTCTGCGCCTACCCCTCTGCCCCCCGATCACACGCTCTCTCTCTCTCTCTCTCTCTCTCTCTGTCTCTGGAAAAAAAACTCAAGATAGGATCTTTTATTCTTTCTGGGATTTAGCAAATCTCTACAAACATGTGTTTCTTGGCTGGAAGCTATTATAGAATACAATTACATAGGAAAGTGTCTCTCCCCAATAAAGTTACCACATTTAAGATAAAAATCCCATTAAAAGTTTGGTGGTCATTGAGAATATCACTGTTATGTACAATACCAATTCATGCAGTTTTATTTTTATTTTATTTTATTTTTGTATGTTTGTTTGTTTTTATTATTATTATTTGCCCCAGGGGTCCAGATCTGTGAATCATCAGGCTTACACCTTTCACAGCATTCACCACAGCACAAACCCTCCCCAGTGTCCATAACCCATCCACCCTATGCTTACCCTCCCACCCCCCAGTTACCCTCAGTTTGTTCTGTGAGATGAGGAGTCTCTTATACATCATTAGTTTTTGATGTAGTGTTCCAAGAGTCATTGTGTATGCACCACACCCAGTTTCATGCAGTTTTAGACAGGAAAAATGTATCCACACATTTCATTCAGAGATAAGATTCTACATTAAGTCGAAAAAATAAAAGTTTCATATTATCTGTGCCTCTTTCCATATAAGTGCTGATCTCAAAGAACAGTAAAAACTTTTAAGTTTCACAGAGGGGATTTTTGTTTGGGTCTTTACGTCTCAACGAGAGCAAGAACAACAACAAAAAACCANTTGTGTATGCACCACACCCAGTTTCATGCAGTTTTAGACAGGAAAAATGTATCCACACATTTCATTCAGAGATAAGATTCTACATTAAGTCGAAAAAATAAAAGTTTCATATTATCTGTGCCTCTTTCCATATAAGTGCTGATCTCAAAGAACAGTAAAAACTTTTAAGTTTCACAGAGGGGATTTTTGTTTGGGTCTTTACGTCTCAACAGGAGCAAGAACAACAACAAAAAACCAGCTTTCCTCACCAGAACATATATTGATCCATCATTTTAGAATATTCATAAAATAGATTTTCTCTAGTTCTTTTTATATGTTTATTGTTGTCTTCTGATGAGAAATCTGGAGTCTTTCAAATGGTTACTTCCTAACATGAATTTTTCATTTCATTTTTTCCTTCCTACTGTTACATTTTTTCCCCCTGACTTAGAGTTTTTAGCACTTCGGTTGTGATGTGTCTGGAAGTGGATTTTTTTTTTCTTTTTCTTATATTTTTAGTTCATCCTGTTTGGGATTCATTGAGCCTTGATACTGAAAATTTACATGTTTTACCAAGTTTGCAAAATTTTCAGCCATTATTTCTTCAGCTATTTTTCTATACCACTCTCTTTTGTCTTTCTCCCTGGAACTCTGATGGCAGGAATATTAGACTATGAGAATTATCCTGCAGGTACCTGAAGCTCTGTTCATTATTTTTTCAAATTTTTTTCAGAATAAGTAATTTCTACTGATCTCTTTTCACTGACTCCACCATCATCCCTATTTTGCTATTGACTTTTAAAAAAATTTAGTTATTCTTTTAACAAATAATAATTTTATTTTCAGGTTCTAAATGTTTCATTTGGTTCTTTTTCATATATCCTATTTATCTGTTGAGACTTTCTTTTATTCATTTCAAGAACATTTTATCCTACTTCCTGGAGACTAATTAGGATAGTTACTTTAAATTCGTCCGATAATCCCAACATGAGTGTTATCTACTTATTCCCCTGCAAATTGTTGAGATTTTCTTGCTTCTTCATATTATATCCAAGTAATCGTGGGTTGTATCCTTAAAATTTCAACTTTACTGTATGAGACTCTGGCTCTTTTTTACATCCTATGGATTGTCTTAGCAATCATCTCAGTTTAGCTCAAAACACAAATAATAACCTATCTTTTGGGGTGTCTGGGTGGCTCAGTGGGTTAAAGCCTCTGCCTTCAGCTCAGGTCATGATCTCAGGGTCCTGGGATGGAGCCCCACATCGGGCTCTCTGCTTACCGGAGAGCCTGCTTCCTCCTCTCTCTCTCTGCCTGCCTCTCTGCCTACTTGTGATCTCTCTCTCCTATCGAATAAATAAATAAAATCTTTTTTAAAAAAAACCTATCTTTCAATACCCATTCAGTTTTGAAAACCTGTATAGTACTTTTCAGATGCTTTCCATGTGTCTTCCAACTAGTAAGAAATCTGACTTTTTTTTTTTTTTTTTGGTATTGTCCTGCATGTTCCTTTGTTAACGCTTTTTAATTTCTCTTTCCTTTTTTTTTTTCATATTAGATAATATCTACAGACTTGTTTTCAGGTTCATGGTCTCTTTCCTCTGTCATTTTTATTCTGCCATTGAGCCCATAGAATGAATTTTTTATTTTGATTATTTTATTTGATCTGTAGCACCAAATAGTTCAGATACCTTAAAATAAGACCATCAGAGAGTGGAAAAGAAAAAGTCCTCAATTTTAGAGACTCACATCCTCAGTGATATTTAGGAATCCAAATGTCTGAGTATGTCAAGATGTTCCATTGAAAGTAAGGAGAAACAGCTAAAATGTTACCACCTACCACAAAAAAAGAGGTGTAATACATGGCAGATCATTTCGGAATGGGGATGAGGGGAGTAAGCCCAACACCTGAGTAGGCTACTGTAATCTCTTCACCTAATCACCCCCCAAATCCTATCTTTGTTCTGCTTGCTGGGATCACTCAGCACCTACACAGGAGGCAGAGATCACATGAATTCCTTAAACAGAGGAAATAAAGAACTGAAAATTAGATATTGAGGAACTGGAAGGACACAAAGAGAGCCCTAAGAAGTTGCAGTTGTGTGAACATCGGTGACAGCTCCCATGACAAGCGGACTTTGGAAGTAATCACACAGCTGAGCCTGGCGAACGTGCTCTGAGACTTCCCAGGAGTGTTGCTGCTCAGCTGGTCCCATCTCCCAGTCCACCTTTCCTGTCACTTCGAACAGGGTGCTGACAGAACAGGCGTGTGGATGGTGGACTCCTGGCCCCACCTCATGCCATCAGTCAGAAAAGAGCAGATTTGAAGCTGAAAGACACTAGTTTCCTACATGGCACTCTTTGTTGTGACTCTTTGGTGGCTTCTGGCGTACGAGCGAACACTCGACGTTGTTTGGGACTATTACGTGTACCCAGCTGGTGACACAACTTTAAAAAGAATACACTTTAGGTAAATACAGACACAATAGATCAGGAAAAAAGGTAGCAAATTTGGGCTGTTTTTAATGCTATTTACCTCTTCGTGTATTAGGTTGTTGAATTCAGTGCAATGGCGTGCTTGGAACTCCTTTCGAGCTGAGGGCCATTATAACTTCCTGGTTAAGGACAGGCTCCCAGGGAGATGGACCACGTTTGTCCCGGGCCATCACATATTCCCTCACACGGTTCCACAAACCACGAGGATGTACAAGCAAGGCCTTAAGGTGCTGAACATGAAATTCATATATTGAAATGAATCCCCAGTGTGATGGTATCTGGGGGTGGGGCCCTGTGGAGGTGGTTAGGTCATGAATCTCATGAATGAGATTGATGCCCTTATGAAAGAGAATCCAGAGAAAGCCCTTCCAGCAGTGAAATAAAGGTTGTCTAGGAACGAGGAAGCAGGACCTTGCCATACAGGAAATCTGCCAGCACCTTGATCTTGGATGTCCAGCCTCCAGAATAGTAAGAAATAAATTTCTGTTGTTGATAAGCCTCACAGTTTATGGAAATTTATGTTAACAGCCCAGACAGGCTAGGATAGAAGACTTGCCTACTCAGGAGATAAAGGATGCTTTGTTTTACTCTTGTATCAAAAGATAAACATTAAAAAAGAGGAGAGGAAATATGACCTAGCTCTGGACCTTGCTTGGAGAGCACCTGTTAGCACAAGGCCACCTCATTGGTAAGATACATAAGAAAATGGAAGCTGTGAATACTTTTATTTATCCATTCATTTTCCCAATCATGGACTCATTTAACTGTCATCCACATATCTTCACATTTGACCATCGGAATGTCATCGGCTTTATCATCCAATGACATCTCTTTTACCTCGTTTCTTAATTATTATCCTTTTCTTTGTATGTATTCTTCTTTACATATGACAGGTCCTGTTTTCAAGAGTCCCCAATCTTGCACATGTCCTTAACACTCTGGTTGTAAATATTTACCTAAATGAGTCACGATTATTATTTCTAAAAGTATGATGTGCAAAGTTAGAGCCTGATTGCTGTGTCTCCAGGTCAGACCTTGTTGTGCCTTTTGTCCTCTCAACACAGGATGGAGGTTCCCTCTCTGAGAGCGGCCCCATCCCACGGGCTGGTCCTCAGCCTTCAGGTCTCCACTCAGAGGTCGCTTTTTATGAACGATCTTTCAGAACCTCTCAGGTTGGCCACCTCCAGTTATTTTTGATTTTACCATCACCTCATTTTCTTCATTTTAACTATGACATTAAGAAACAATCCTGATTATTTGTTACCTGTTTACTTTTGGTCTTCCCTCATGAGACTACAACAACCAATCTTGCTTGTGTTCGTTCACCACTGTAGCCTTGCGAAATAAAGTTGGATTCATGGGAGGCATCCCAGCCCTGTTTTCTGGGTGACATTTAGTATAACATATTTTGCAGTGGAAAGCATATCTCTTTGCTCAGCGTAGGCATTTGTTAGGCAGAAATCCTCCCGAATTCTTAACTCTCCTCACACTTCTCTGTAACCACGTCGTTCCTGAAGGTCGGAAACTGACAGCAACACACCTCGCTCTTAATTCTGGTTCTTGTTCTGTGTGAGGTTGTGAGGATGAGAGGTGGGCAGGTAGAGTATAGAGTGGAGTTTAGATGGGATCTTTTCTGGGTTGTTTCTTCGTGGGTGAAGAGTTATGCATTGCAAAAATCCTTTGAGGGGTCCACTGTGGGTGTGGTCCTCTCTCCTAGCTTAGCACCCTGAAAAATGTCTTCCCTATTTTTCTCTTCGGTTGGTTTCATCTTTGTGTGTCTGAAAGGGGACATAGGCCTATAGGTTGAAGCTATTCCCTTACAACTCATCTGGTGGGTGAACCCTGTGTGTTCAGTTGTTTCTTACAAAATTCAAGTGAACAGAAATCCACAGTTCTGACTTAAAACTTGCCCCAGAACTTTGCAGTAGCACCTGCTTGCTGAATGCTTTTTAGAGGAAGTTGTTCATAATATTCTATGTCAACATAAAAACATCAAACTAATTTTTAGCACTAAATCTTGATCTATGTGTTCTCTCAGGATGAAGCATCAGAAAGAATGGGGGTGATAATGAAATCTCTAACTCTACTTTTTAAAATCTGTAGATTCAAAAAATAATTAGTTGATTAATTGGTTTAGATTTTCAATTGTGTGGGCGTGTATTTGGGGAGCGAAGCAATGCGCTGGTGGGAAATGAAACCAACTAGCAAAAAAGTAGCTGTTCTTTTCTTTTTCTTCCTCGACTACTCCCCAATCTGAAACAAATTAACCACTTCTCATTGTTCAGAAAGGATTTATTTGTCAGCATTTCAATTATAGACAATAATCTATATATTCTTATGAAACAGTATATAGTACACTTATTCGTGTGATCCACGCCCCTGAATGAGTACTGTAACACTTGTCCATGAAAATGAAAACATAGTCTGTATTAAAGCATAAGAACATGACGATGCGTGCACACACACACGCAGACATACCTATTATTCCTAAGATCAAGTGAGTTCTTAGGTAAATGTATATTTAACTTTTCCAGCAGGCCTCCACTATAATAAAATTGTCAAGCCATTTTTCCTTAACAATTACTGACTCCAGCTATAAATCCCTAAACTGGTCAATAACCTATAACCCAGCACCTCTCGAAATGGAATGTGGGATATTTATGTTCCCCCTGAGAACAGCTTGCATATAAAGTCCCAAACAGCAGTGAGCGCTGACCAGGACCACCTTTCTTGAGCAATAACACCAGCACAATGGTACTGGGTTCTTCCCTTCTGTCCTCCCCTCCCCCATGCGTACTGTCAGAGACCACTTTTCTTTGGAAGGCTTGAATCACGCCCAACTTAACGTATTAGGTGCTAGCTTAGCACACACAGCACTAAACCACACGACAGCTCATTAACCTTTAGACTATAAAAAAGAAGAAAAAAACTTGCAAAAATGTCAGCTTAACTTTCCATTTCAATAACAGCATCTAGGGTTAACAAAGAAGAAAAATACAAACCCTGATTGTGTGGTCATTACTAGGGATCGTTCGTTTCATAATTATTTGTTTAAAGTCATAAAGGAAAACACAGTAAGAAAATTAGCTTCTCATTGTATATTTAATTTCAAATTCATTATGCTGTGTTTTGCAGAGACGTATTAGACAGACGTGTAGAGTGTGTGAAGCTAAGTAACTCTTTTACAACGCACTGAAAACGTTCTCCCAAAGAAATGAAGTTCTCATAAGACCTTTTTCCATTGTGCTGTCCTGGAATTTAACAAATGTTTATGAAGCACTTATTATGTCCTCGGCACAACTCAGGAACACCGGAGAGATGGCAGAGAGTAGAACAGATTCAGGATGAAGTTCCCAGGAAATTGTATGCATTTCAGTGTTTCCCTTGCTTTGTGCTCTAACCCTAACACATGTGATTTTATCGTTCCTTCCAGGATCAAGGTCAATCTCACAATAGCCAAAATCCCAGAATGAGGGATTCCCATTGTGGTGTGTTTCACATACAACTCTTCTAAAATAAAATCAAACTTTTGTATATTACAAGTTAAAGTATTTATGTTATCCAAGAAACACAAAGATAAGCAGTTACGATTCAAGTGTCCAAATATTTCTTCTGACTTGTTCTCTCCGGTGCCATCACAGACGAGGGGTGTGGGTGGCAGGGGGGACACGTCTTCCAACAGAATGAGTGTGTCAGTTCCTCAGCTCCAAAAGTTATCAGGAAATGATGGCATCTCACACTGACTGAGGCTCTGTATGTGTGTGTGTTGCATTATATATAGTTGGAGAGAGACAGAACACTTACTATGTATCAGGCACAGTATCAGTTGTTATTTTTACAAAGAAAAAAAACCCAGGTGCCTTGAGTCATTCCTAGTCAGTTGGGGAAGTGGTAATTAGAGAGATAGGGTTCTGCATGTGTTGTCATGACAGACTTTGACACGTAATAGGTAAGGGAAGTCTTTCCAAAAAACAGGGTGCTCCGTCGGAATCTTCTTAAAAGATTCAGCTTGTCATTTTTTTTTCTCCTTATCACCTACCGTGTGTCAGGCTCTAGGCTAAAGGTTGGGCATTCGGTGATAAACAAGAGAGGCACCGTCCCCATCTAAACCTAGCGAGCCTGAAACCTAGTGAGGAAGTTAAGATACTATCAGTTACGGAAATTCATGCACGGAGTTCACTATGCAGGGAGCAGGCTTGAACCAAGTGAGGCGTGGGCGGGGGGGGGGTATCCTGGCAGAGGGGACAATCTGAACAAAGCACTGGAAAAGGACAGACTCGGCCAGTTTGGACAGATTATATACACCTACTTTGGGGCTGATATGTCACTGCAAAGCAAGGGATGCAGAGATTTCCTGTATTCCTGAGAATATTCTGTTACACAGGTGAAAAGAACCAGAGTGGGGGCTCCAAAGACCCAAGTTCTGGTTCCGGAGGAAGGATCTTGAGAGAGTCAGTGCAGCTGTAGGGAGTTTAGCCATGAAAGAATGATATTGGAAGAGATGCATGCTTTTTTTTTTTAAAAAGATTTTATCTATTTATTAGAGAGGGAGAACACAAGCAGGGGGAGGGGCAGAAGGAGAAGCAGGGTCTCCGCTGAGCAGGGAGCCCGATGTGGGGCTCAATCCCAGGACCCCGGGATCATGACCTGAGCAGAAGGCAGATGCTTAATGACTGAGCCACCCGGGCACCTCGAGATTCACGCTTTTTAAAGCAGGGCGGCGCACACATGGCCCCACGACCATCTGTGCCCCTCGGTCCTGCCTCTGCGGGGGCTTCTTCACCTCCCCGATGTGATGAGAAAACAGCCAATCTGAGATGCTGCTCAGGCACGTGGCAATTGGGCATCTGGCTCACACCCAGAGTCAGGCACCCCAAGTTCCTGCTCTGCTTTTCCTGGGGCACCTTTTAAAATAACCCATTAGAGTTGAGCCCTTGGAAAGTTAGCGGCCTCCGCCCGTCCACCTTGCAAGTGACCAGTGCCGTCACTTCACTCTTGGTCTGGTCTCCTGCTTACCCGTGACCTGGCATGGAGGACCCCCGCTCATGCTCCCCTCCATCGCCCACGACCCCCATTTCTGGAGTAAGTAACAAATCTCGTCACTGGGCTTCATTTGTGTGGGTGTATTGAAACTGTTCCTTCTATCAAAATGACCCTGGGGTTTTCATTTCCTCAAACTGGAGCTTGGATGCTGAGGCGGCTGCCTGTCCCCCAATATGAATGGCTTGTGCCTCCTCGTTCAGCATGCATAATCTGAATATTCTTCTTTTATTATCTTTAAAAAGTTCATTCATTTATTTGACAGAGAGAGAGAGGAAAGAACACAAGCAGGGAGGGACAGAGGGAGAAGCAGGCTCCCCGCTGAGCAGGGAGCCCGATGCGGGGCTCGAACCCAGGACCCTGAGATCACGACCTGAGCCGAAGGCAGAGGCTTTAACCCACTGAGCCACCCAGGCGCCCCAATCTGAATATTCTTAATTTGATACATCAGCTATGCTTCTCATTCCAACATACAGGATGGCACAAAAATGATGAAAATAGTTTTTATTGCCAACTTCAGATGGTTGCAAAAATAAGTGAGATAATGTGAAAATTATTCAAATACTCATCAAGGACCCATTTGTTGGGAAAGTGATACAGCAAAAGATCAAAAGTAATACAGAGAAATTTAAATCTGGTTTGTGGAGAAGGTTAGAATAAGACTAACTCCAAAGTCTCCAAAACACATCCATATTTGTTGTGTCCTTCCTTGACCACTCAAATTCTGTAAGCATAAAGACTTTTCTTCCAGGATAAGGAAAAGAGCATGTCCTTCAGGAAATTGATTACAATTTTGGGAGGTTTTTTTGCTAACTGAGAGACAAAAAAATAAGACTTGTATATATAAAGTATACTTGGAAGGGAAGATAAAATAGGATAATTGTGTCAGTTTGCCTGATAAGTTATGTATTAGATGAAATTTTATTTGAAATTCAATGGAATTTTTCTTATAACGTTATACATTTTTACTAAATTGTATGTGGAAAAAATAAGTAGTCTGAAATATCAAAGTCAATTCTAAAAGGATACATGATAAATGTGTGTTCATATACATAAGAAATAAAAAATGATCATTTGCCAAATATTTAATAGCTCTTTAAGCTTTCAGATTGTCTTTGAGTTAAATATATTCAAAAAGGACTGTTTTGTTTTAAAAATAACTTATAACTTTGGTAAGAACATATTAAAATCCTGGGGGAGGGGGAAGAATCAAACAAGAGATCAAGAAAAAAGACATACATTGCAAATTTTGTCTCATTTACCAGTAATGGTAAATGGCCTTAATAATGATGTGACACTCCAGCCCCATTAAAGTGACAAATTAAAAAAGTAAATTCCAACCAAGCAAGGTTACACTTATGTGGTATGTTCCTATATTATTTGAAGAGTGTAACCTGGTATAGCCTTTTGGAAAGTAATTTGCCAGTATGTGGTATGGGTAACAATAATGATCACTGTGATTTGAACATTCTGGGAGTATTCCCTGATGAAATCATCTTTTCTTTAAGATTTTGTTTTTTATTTGGCAGAGACACAGCCAGAGAGGGAGCACAAGCAGGGGGAGTAGGAGAGGGAGAAGCAGGCTTCCTGCCGAGCAGGGAGCCCAATGCGACGCTCGATCCCAGGACCCTAGGATCATGACCCGAGCCAAACGCAGATGGTTAAAGACTGAGCCACCCAGGTGCCCCCCTGATGAAATAATCTCAAAGAAAAAATATACGTCAAACACATGGACGTGGATTGTGACATCCCTTGGAAACCAATGAGAACCCAGTTTGCAAAGGTAGGGTGACACTAAGGTAAGATGATGTAATTAAAATACAGTGCGGCTCTTTTTACTCAATGAATTCTTACGTAGCACTAATGGAATAATAACTAAAAGCTTTAGTCACATGGAAATGAGTGCATAATTTAAGTGAAAAAGCCGACGAAAACTATACCTACGCTGTGAGTTGAGCAATATTATGCAGATGCAGGGAGCTCTGCGTGTGTGCCTCTCTGTTGTCTTCTCACACACACCCCCCCACACCACACTACATACACACTGTGATTGAAGCCACATTGTATATAACTGCATGGCCTTCTCACCTGTGCATGAGGACGAGACGTGCTACATTTTTAAATACAGCAATTATATGAGGGTTTCTAGTTCAATTTCTACTTTCTTCCTTCAAACTATTGTTTTGTTTAGCATTCCACATACTCGTGTGCTGTTTGGAAACATGTCCTGCATCCCCAGCTCAAGTGCACAGACCCTGATCATTCTAAGAATTCACGATAAATCGGCATGATACTTCCAATACTTCCTGCATTTAATTGGCTTGGGTATGGGCATATGGCCCAGTCCTGGCCAAAAAAAAAAAAAA
>LNAC01000098.1:1557536-1627879 GCA_002007465.1 Ailurus styani | reverse complement strand
GGGAGGGTAGGGAGAGGGTGGATGGGTGATGGACATTGGGAAGGGTTTGTGCTTTGGTGAGTGCTGTGAAAGATGTAAGCCTGATGATTCACAGACCTGTACCCCTGGGGCAAAGAATAAAAATAAAATTAAAAAAAAAAAAGCTCTTAGCTCTTCTAAATATTCCATTTTTCAATATGATAACATTCTCTATAAAATTCTGTACAAGCAGTTTCCTGTTCTACAAGACACTCCCTCCACCACTTTCAGTGATCTCATACTGTACTACGTTTCCCCATAACATCCTGGGATTGCTGTCAGGACACTGGGATGTCTCTAGGTTGTCTGCCATTATATCCTTAGCACTAGCAAGGAACCCAGCACACACTAGATCCTCATTATAGTTGGTTGCTCTCAATAAACCTAATATAAGAGATTCAGAAAATGAAAGGCATGGATGGCTTCGCTTACTGAGAAATGAATGAGACAGGTATATTTCCAGTAAAGGCTACAGAGTAGCCAAAAATCTGCTACAAACAGAAATGCACAAAGCATATTTACACCTGGGATGACTTTACAGAATTGGAGCAGAGACATATAAGGAAGAAATCTAAGTAAGGATTGAGCTTGAATTCATATAAAACATAAACAAAGTTCCTCTTTTCCCCAATTCCCCATTTATTGCCTTAATTGATTTAAGCTTCATTTGTAACATCTTCATCCCCTTGAAATTCCTTTTACAAAGGTCAAGAACAATTGGTAGGAGACAAAGTTATGTATTGCTACTTCAAATTAGAGCACTATGTTACCTTAGCGTAAATCATTCATACTCCTAACTGGAATATTGCCCAAATTCATCAGTGCGGTTCTACCATTGCCCCTATAATCTCTTGCATGCAGGTCCCCAACACAACCCCTTCATTTCATTCTCAGAGAATATGTAAGAAATTAGAAATATCAATTCTTCCAAATATTCCATAAAATTAACCTAAATTTGAAATTTGATTCAGAAAATTTCCACTGTACCTAGAGAATGAACCATCCATGTTCACATATTCTGAAATATCAACCCAGAGAAGATAATTTTTAAAACTTAAAACTTGGATTTTGCCAGTATGTATCTGAGCAAGGATGGGTCCAATGTTATATTAGAACTTTCAGATTATTTAAATAATACATGATGATTCCAGAAGAAAATAATTAGTACTAATAATCTAAAAAACAAACCATCTAGAATAATTAGAAATCCTACGGCCTAGATACAGCTGCTTTTAATATTAATGCAGAGCCTTCTCTAGCTTCTGAAGGCTGTGTGTGTTTGTGTGTGTGTATGTGGGGGTTAATGCACTTATTTTCTCTTTCTGTTTTTAAAGTCTTTTTTTTTAAAGATTTTATTTATTTATTTATTTGGCAGAGAGAGAGGGAGAGAGAGAGAGTGCAAGAGCATGCACAAGCAGGTAGAGTGGCCAGCAGAGGGAGAGGGAGAAACAGACTCCCAGCTGAGCAGGGAGCCTGATGCAGGGCTCGATCCCAGGAACCTGGGATCATGATCTGAGCTGAAAACTGACACACATGTAACCAACTGAGCCACCCAGGCACCCCTTAAAGTCTCTTTTTTAAGCAATAACAACAAACTATAAACACTACTTTGAAGTCAGCTGTTTAAAAATGTTAACTCTGTGTTACTACTTCAAAACAATTTAAAGATACACACAAACACACACACAGACACAAAAAACCTAGTAATAGTTAAGAAGCATTCTGTTGTATGAATTTAACTATAATTTTATTTACTCAATCTACTTTTGTTGCATATTGTGTTGCTTCTACAATCTTAACATGAGAAATATAACTTTGATAAGCTATTGTGAGCTTCCGTTTTGTCCATATGGCCGGGTGTCTTTTTAATTTTAATTTTATTATTATTATTATTATTATTTAGGGTGAGAGAGAGCACAAGCGAGCACAGGGTTTGGGAGCCGTAGGGCGGGGAGAGGGAATCTTAAGCAGGCTTTGTGCTCAGCACAAATCCCAGTGTGGGACTCAATCCCACAACCCTGAAATCATGATCTGAGCTGAAATCAAGAGTCAGATACTTAACTGATTGAGCCACTCAGGTTCCCCCAATTACCTTTTGACTGTAAGTTTTTGAAAAGGACTGCTGGATTAAATAATATCTACATTTGATTTTTAAATTTCCATAAGCACTCTTAGATGGACATTCTGAAAGATCTGAACAATTATGACATATTTTCTTGGTAATGTCTTCATAATTTAAATATAGATTAAAAGAGAAATTGTTCACATTGCTGATTTATTTCTTCTTACCATTTCTTATTTATTTCTAAAATGCTAAAAACTTGGATTTTTATAAGATAGGGATTCATTTTTAACGTTTCCAAAATTTTTGCTGAAATAATCTAACTTTTCCCAAGTGAATAGAAATTGCATATTTATCATTTGTAAACTATGAACATTACCAGAAAGTCTATTTGCAGACTCTGTTATCTTTCACTGAGCTCTTTTCCCAGAACCAGTGGCAAAGTATTTGACTCAATGTAACATTGTAATATATTTATTTATTTATTTATTTATTTANTAAGATAGGGATTCATTTTTAACGTTTCCAAAATTTTTGCTGAAATAATCTAACTTTTCCCAAGTGAATAGAAATTGCATATTTATCATTTGTAAACTATGAACATTACCAGAAAGTCTATTTGCAGACTCTGTTATCTTTCACTGAGCTCTTTTCCCAGAACCAGTGGCAAAGTATTTGACTCAATGTAACATTGTAATATATTTAGTAGTCTGAAATTTCCTTTTTAATTTTTTCCTGTTTGTTCTTGCTTCTAAAGAAGAGGTGAGTCATATAGGTAGATGAATGTGTAAATAACAACTATGTGGACGACATGTGAAAGAAACCTGAAAAACTATCACTTTTACAAGATCTTTATGCTTCAATCATCTATACCAGTGGGGTTGGGAATAGGTATTTTTATTTGAGGAAATTTAGAGAAGTTATGGTTGCCTATGAGCATAAAATTGGTAAAAAGCAGAAACAAGTTTCAAACTCAGATCTTATTAAGTTAAATATCAGACACTGACTACCATGTCTCTCTGGCACTGGAAATACCAATTTCTAGATGCACATATCCAGAAAAAGAAAGCACTCTGGTTAAGACTCATTTAGAAAAAATGGAATAAAGAATGCATTTTAAAAAAAAAGTGATAATATTGACCAACTGAATTCTGAAGGAAAAAGGAACATAAAAAAGAAGAAAAAGAAAAAGAAGCCAGCCCACATACTTTTCTGGTCCAAGCAGTGACTCAAAAGTAGACATGATGACTATCTGCAACTATTTGAATTATATAAACACTAGACGAATAGAAAAAATGTTAAAATAGAGGAAATTAATGTGACATAAAATAAAATTTAAAAATGTGGTCTGAATAGACTTGGGAGGGGTATCCTGATGATAAGTTTTCTTGGTTTTTCAGTTTTATAAATAAAAATTAGTTTCATAAATTTTAGATTTGAACAAGTAGATATTGAAGAATATCAAAACCTGCCAAATTGATGAACCAGTCAGCCAAACATCTCTTCATTTCTAAGATGGCAGGGCAATAGTCCATGAAGATCTTAACCTGGGGTTGTTTTTCAGTTGATGAAAAAGAGGAAATGCTCCTGAGTTTGAGAAGGACAATATACCAATAAACGCTCCATTTCATCTTTAGGCCAAAGACATGCAGATAAATTTAGATTCATCTAGGGAAGGATTAGCACAGACATGATTGAATTGGAGCAAAGATACTAGGTCTAGACTCCTCTGCCTAATTTCTGGCAGTCAGTCCATTTTCATTGTACCTTCGCCAGGGCCTCTAATGAGTAGAACATCTGCTCAAGTATATTTTGTATTGTAGCAAAATCAAAGGGGGTAAAGTGGAGGCAGAGATCACATTCAATGATGTTCTAGCTTAGGCACAACTCTCATTGCATTTGCTAATAAAGAAAGGGAGAGAAAGAAGAGGGGGAAAAAGGCAAATGGTACGTAAAGTACAAAACAGTTAAAAACTTAATTTAGCTAAAATGATTTAGAACACATGAAACTTATACTAAAAATCGCTGCGCAGCCTTTTGGCTAAGATCAAGGGTGGAAATTATACTAAACACAAAATCTTTATATTTTTTAAATTTCAGCTTTGCTGAGGTCCAGTCGATGTATAAAATTGTAAGCCATCTGAAGTATGCATCATGGTGATTTGATGTAAGTGTACCTTGTAGAAGGATTCCCCTCACCTAGTTAATTAACACATCCATCATCTCATGTATTTGTCTTCGTGTATGCGTGGTGAGAACATTTCAGTTCTACTCTCTTAGCAAATTCCAATGATACAAGAGAGTGGAATCAACTATAGTCACCATGCTTTGCATTAGGTCTTCAGACCTTATTCATCTTATAGCTGAAAATGTGTCCCCTTTTACCAACTTCTCCCTGTTTCCCCTGCCCCCAGACCCTGGCCACCACTGTTCCACTCTCAGCTCCTATGAGCGTAACATTTCCTCTCTTCATTTTTATTACATAGAATCTTCATTTTAATACTTTCAGATTAAAATCTTGCTTTCTTCAGGTACATATATTTCACAAGTGCATTGTTGTCTTCTAACAATTAATAAGTAACAATATAGTTTACTCCAGGAGTAGACATACTTTTTCCGCAGGGCTGTATGTTATTTTAGGATTTGCAAGACAGAAAATCTCTATCATGATGATTCAACTTTGCCGTTATAGGACAAAAGCAGCCACGGAAAACATGTAAAAAAAAAAAAAGGGCATTGTTGTGTCCTGATAAAACTTTATTTACAAAATGATTCAGGCCAAATTCACCCACATAAGATAGCTTGCCAACTATGCTGGTCTAGGGAATTACCTTTATAAAGTATTATTTAGAGACTTGGAATCCATGAACCTTTGGGATCAAAAGAGGGGGGAAAATGCTAGTATCCAAAATCAATAAAGAACTTACCAAACTCAACACCCAAAGAACAAATAATCCATTCAAGAAATGGGCAGAAGACATGAACAGACATTTCTGCAAAGAAGACATCCTAAGGCCAACAGACACATGAGAAAGTGCTCAACATCACTTGGTATCAGGGAAATACAAATCAAAACCACAGTGAGATACCACCTCACACCAGTCAGAATGGCTAAAACTAACAAGTCAGGAAACGACAGATGTTTGCAAGGATGCGGAGAAAGGGGAACCCTCCTACACTGTTGGTGGGAATGCAAGCTGGTGCAGCCACTCTGAAAAGCACTATGGAGATTCCTCAAAAAGTTGAATATAGAGCTACCCTGCAACCCAACACTCGCACTACTGGGTATTTACCCTAAAGATACAAATCTAGTGATCCTCAGGGGCACATGCACCTGAATGTTTATAGCAGCAACGTCCACAATAGTCAAACTATGGAAAGAACCTAGATGTCCATCAACAGATGAATGGATAAAGAAGATGTGGTATATATATACAATGGAATACTATGCAGCTATCAAAAGAAACGAAATCTTGCTGTTTGCAAGGACGTGGATGGAACTAGAGGGTATTATGCTGAGCGAAATAAGTCAATCAGAGAAAGACAATCATCATATGATCTCTCTGATATGAGAAATTTGAGAGTCAGGGTGGGGAGTCGTGGGAGGTAGGGAGGGAAAAAATGAAATAAGATGGGACCAGGGAGGGAGACAAACCATAAGAGACTCTTAATCTCAGGAAACAAACTGAGGGTTGCTGGGGGCGGGGGGTGGTGGTGGGGAAGGGATAGGGTAGCTGGGTTATGGACATTGGGGATGGTATGTACTGTAGTGAGTGCTGTGAATTGTGTAAGACTGATGATTCACAGACCTGTACCCCTGAAGCAAATAATACATCATATGCTAATTTAAAAATAAAAAAATAATATTCATTACATACTGACAAAACCAAACAGTCAAATTTCACAATTTTGAATTGAGACTCAAAGAAATCGAATGACATACACATGGAAAAAGAGCTAGTAGATATTTGAAGAAGGATTCTAACATGACTTGCTGAACTCCAAAATCTTTTCTTTCATAAATTCATCCTGCTACTGTCTTTAAGTCAATGCCCCAAATCTAATAAACCAATCAGGAAGCAATTAAGCATGGCTACTTAAACATTTTGTTCAGGACTCAGAACTGTTCACAGAATTCAGTTCAAATGTACCATCTTAAGTGAAAAATTTCATGTGTACAAAAGAATACACATAAATCTTTTTTCTCTCCTAAATTTGCTGGTAACAAATTTTGTTTACTTGACACTTTCAAATTCTTTATTTTTTTAAGGTGGTTGGCATATATGGGTCTATTTCAATTGATTTTCCTTGGTGTCTAGTTCACTTATGCATTCTGCAGGCCCAGTTCCATTGCTCAAGGAGTTTATTCTATTTTGATTATTATTTGTGCTCCTTATTCCCCAATGTCGTCTCCAAATCGAGTCAGGCAGGTCTAATTCTATCTCACCTTCTCGATTTTCAGTAATTTTTCCTTAGCACACCTCCTTTAAGCCACGCTTCCTTGGATTTTCTGCTGTGCAGCCAAAGCTCATAGTAACAGATAAAATAGATATGCATTTTCATTACCACTTCAGCAATACAAAGTGTGGACAAGTTAGCATTTCCAGCCATGCCATTTTATCTCTGTGTGCTTGGGGGAGCTGCCTTGCTGGGGACAGCTATCAATAAGCTCTGTTCTGTTCTGCCTGCCTTCAGTCCCTGGACACAATATGTCTATGCCTGATACCCTTTCTTGTGTTCCTGCTTGAAATATCACTGACAACCTCTGCCTGATCAAGAAAAGCCCTCACTGTCCACTGGACTTTCTGCCTGGTGTATCTCTTTCACAGATTGTTGCAAATGCTTCTGGTCCACGACACAAAAGGAAACCCATCTGACGCATTCAGTATCAATCCCAAGTCATATCCTTGCTTTAAGTCTCAGACTCATTCTTCCTGACTTTGGTACGTTAGCAGGATTTTTACCAATATTTCTTCAATTTAATTTTTCCTAAACTTCTTTATCAGAAGGAAGAGCTAGGATGTTCCTTTAATCTCATCATAACTTAATAAAAAATATTGGAGGAGATTTTTAGCATATGGATAGAATTTATCTTTCACCCTAAGTCGGGGTTGTCCCATATATAGTAATATAACATTATAAATATTTCTTTCTTTGGATGTTTTGATCTAGGCTTTAAACCTGGAGTTATTTAGATACTTGTGCTCAAATTACTGACCTACTAAAAACTCTTGCCCTGATAGTAATGAACAATCCTTATTTTTCAATTAATAGTGCATCTGAGATTTTTAAAAAAGTGTTACTTGTAAATAAATGTGTGTTTCTATTTTTTAAAATTTTTAAAAAGATTTTATTTATTTATTTGACACACAGAGAGAGATCACAAGAAGGCAGAGAGGCAGGCAGAGAGAGGGGAGAAAGCAGGCTCCCTGCTCAGCATAATCCCAGGACCCTGAGATCATGACCCAAGCTGAAAGCAGAGGCTTTAACCCACTGAGCCACCCGGGCGCCCCTTAATGTGTGTTTTTAAAAAGGCCTGTCTGCTGCATCTTTATTTTTAATTTTTATTACATCTTACTTTTTATCTTACATCCTCTGGTGCGTGGTCCATACTCAAGGAATTTAATGGTTCAGCGCTATTGTCTGCTGAAAACTCACAGCTATCTGTCTCTCCTGGGCCTTGCCCTCCATGGAAGGAGGCTGCTCTATGCTTCCCTCAGGGGACGTCTGTCTACAAGGATTGGCCTAATGCAGAGCCTGACCTCTTGCCTCCATTTGGGACATCTCTGACGGACAGTTATAGGTCAAGTGCTGATGTGATTGAGTGGTGCTATAAATATAAAATATGCATCGGTCTTCGAGGACTGAATGTAAAATTTTCTCATTAATAATTTTAAAATGTTTGACGCCAGGGCGCCTGGGTGGCTCAGTGGGTTAAAGCCTCTGCTTTCGGCTCAGGTCATGATCTCAGCGTCGTGGGATCGAGGCCCGCATCGGGCTCTCTGCTCAGCAGGGAGCCTGCTTCCTCCTCTCTCTGTTTCTCTGCCTGCCTCTCTGCCTATTTGTAATCTCTCTCTGTCAAATAAATAAATAAAAAATCTTTAAAAAAAAAAATAAAATGTTTGACCCCATATTAAAATGATAAATTCTAAACCCATTAGGCTCACCTAAGTATATTATTAAAATTAATGTCACTTACTTTTCATTATATTTTTTAATTGGCTACCAAAAATTTAAAGCCACACATGTGGCTTTCATCTGTGGCTCACTTTTTTTTCTTTGGCTCATTTTTTCTTTCCATGAAGACAAACTCTATGTCAGAGAACTAGCAAAGCAGTTGGTGTGTCTAGGATGGAATGAGAGCAAGAGAGAAAAGTAAGAAAGCAAGACAGAGGGTTAATGACGTTCTAGAGCAAGAAGGGCTTTGTAGGTTGTTGTAAAGATGTTAACTCCTCTGAAATTCAGAATACAAAGTCCTGCAAAGTCTGGGGTAGAGAATATTTATCCTGACAGTTTTAAAAGGTTGCTAACATTGAGCCTGGGACAACAATGAAGCAAGGGTAAAGGCAGGAAAATTTGTTGAGAGAGCATTACATTAATTTAGGCAAGAGATGATGGTGACTTCGGCCAGAGTAATACAGAGCATTTAGTCCAGAAAGCAAACAAAGCAAAAAAAGATGAAAAGTAGGAGAGAAAAGATAACAAAAATAAGGAACTCCAGAAGATTCAGGGAGGGGATAAAATAAATGAATAGTAATAATAATAAAAAGACAATCTCCCAAACTTGAAAATGAGTCTTCGATTAGAAAAAGGCACTAATTAACAGTAATCAATAACAGATGTATTGTTGTGAGATTCAAATATAAAAGAATAAAATGGATACACTAAAAACTTACGTGAGAAATAAACCAGATCACTGGCTAAGAATCTGAAATTTGGCTTTTTCACAGAAACTTTGAATACTAATAGACTATTGATTACTAGTAGTATTTCAACTGGAGAAGTAAAGAAAGGATAATGGGTTTGCATGAGGAGTAGAGGGCGTTAGTCTAGAGAGAAGGATACAAAGCCGTGGGGGTCGGGGGAGGAGGAGGGAGGGTGTATCTGAGATGGTTTGTTGGGGACAAGGGGTGTAACTAATAGAGCGTGAGGATCTTCACTTGAACACCAGGAAAAGTTAGCGACCAGGGTCAAAAGACTTGTCAATGTCTTTTGGAACATTGAGAAATAGAAATAGGTACAAAGGCAGTATAGGAAATTTAAAAAGTATTATGTAAGCCGTGATTTACATCCATAGCTTCATGTGAACACCGGTAACAGATTAAACCCCCAAATTGTAATGACTTATACTGATATGACATGAGAAGGGAAAACACGGATGAGTTTGCAACAAGGCTGAACTCTTACTGACTGTTACAGGAGTTGGACAATGTTTAACGTTGATGAATATATACGAATACCAAATCACATTACATAGAAACGTAAACTTATTTACTGAATATATTGGATGAATGATAGATCAATAATAGATAGATAGATAGGGTAGATGGATGGAGGTAAACACCAAAAACAATAGGAAATATTTAACTCTTGGAAGCAGCATTAGGTGCTCCGAAGGATAGCTACAGGGAAATACTGATTTTTCTTACAGGCATTTGGTACTGTTGTTAACTTTATGTGGTGGATTTCATTCTTGTTGTCAGCTCTTCATCCTCTGTAGTAACTACAGCTATGAACACAGAGCCTCCCACAGAGACACTTGCCTCAGCCTCTGCTGAGGGGTTTGGACCTATGACGGTCTGACTTGCTTTTGGTGATGGAACCGCAGCCAACATCAAACACACACAGACACTTAGAACACGCTTCTGTGATTTGGTTTTCCCAAGTGTACCCGAAGTCCACCAGGAATAGAACAGGAAGGACACCTGTGGGGTCAGCTTGAACACAACTCAAACCATGAAGACAAGCCCAGCTGCTCCGGGTCAAGTTCTGTGGACCCACAGCCAACCCATGAGCAAGGAGATGGGTGTTATTTTGTCTAAACCCCTAACAAATGCAATTAGTGGTGGAAGTCCTTTCGAGTTTTGAGGTTGCTGAGTTAATCAAAAGTTAACAAATTTTCAACATTTATGGTTTGTGCACTTGAGTCAATTCACACACAAAAAATAAATTTTTTTTTTAAACAAAGAGGAACTCAGTGGGAAAGTTTGGATATCAAACACTGGAATTCCTCTTAGTCTACTAGAGTCATCATATGCCTACCTGTTTACTCCATGATGATAGCCCTAAAATCTACTTTTTTATTCTTGAGAAGCACAAATGACTTAGCATGAGTTCCCTGTTGGATCACTGTCCTCCAAAATCTGGACCAAAAGTCTGGGCTTATCTATGAGACAGCATCTTTTCCTGACAAGAATCAGTTCTTGTCCCCTTTAAGGAAAGCTACTCTAAATTTCTGACCATTTGGCAAGGCTTAACCTTTCAGACTTTCTCGATTCTTTCACTGGTGTGTGCCTCAGTTTCCTTGTTCTGGGAGAATCACTGTCTGCTTCTATCATGTGTTCCTTGATACCATGGCTGAAAGGAGAGTTGGTGCGGTTACTTTAGAGCAGCATGAGATCACGAGTTGAAGAGGTCACGGAAAGATTCATGGGCACAAATCATAAAGGGATTGAGTGGGTTTTGAAGAAAAGATAAGCTTTGGCTGCATAAAGCAGAGTACACAGGGGTCTCCTTTCTAGCTTGTGAAATAGAAAATCACTTTTAGGACCCCCAGAGGGAAATCAATGGCTTCCTCCCCCATGGAGAAACTTTCCTGTCTTAACAGGAACAACATAAATAACACTTCTATTATAAGAAGGGATCGGACCCTTATTAAGACCCATAAATCAACAGTTATTTTATTTTCACAAAGCAAGCCCCAAATGTAATTTTAAAGTGAAAGCATACTTTAGAGGGCATGTGGGTATGTATAATTTATATTTCTTCGTATAAATATGGTACTGAGATATCTACTTACATTTGAATAATTATTGGGACAATACGCTGTTTTGCTATGTATAAAAAGCCAGATACAATGTGTAAAATATGGGGCTTTAAATTACCATCAGTTCATATGAGTATCATCCGTGAGTGTTGAAAAGCTTTAGAGTCAGAAGGCAGGGATCGAATTCTAGCCTATGTCTCTTATAAACTGTGGAATTATGACTTTTGTTGTTGTTTACCTCCTCCATAAATTTTGTGTCATCACAGGTGTCTAGCACATAGTTTGCACTCAATACATGCTCATTTAAAAAAAAAAAAAACGAGTCAATGAGTAATGCTGGGATAAGATGCCTGAGGTCCTGAGAGGAGGCGGCTTCCCCTCAGCTCACACAATCTGTGGCACACGTAGGGCCGGGAACCAGTCTGCTGCCTCCCAGTTGAATGTTCTTTTCCTCAGACTCAACTACCTATATTACTTTTTGTGTCCAAGGGGTGGAAACAAAATTCAAGATTTTATTTACTTATTGAGAGAGAGAGAGAGAACATGAGTGAGGGGGAGGGGCAGAGGGAAAAGCAGACTCCCCACTGAGCAGGGAGCCCGATGTGGGGCTCGATCCCAGGACCGTGGGATCATGACCTGAGCTGAAGGCAGACGCTTCACCGACTGAGCCACCCAAGCGCCCTGGAAACCAAATTCAAATTACTAAGGAAGAGAGAAAAGGGGATTTGAACACTCAGCCCTGTAAGTGTCTGCTATGTTATGATATTACCTTCTGATCATCCATAATTTTGGGGGTGTATGATAGGTATTCACACTCCCTGGGAGTTAACACAGTTCATAGAATACTCCTGGGAGAGATAAAATCGTGTCTGCTTATTTCTGCCTAAGTTTTACTCAAGATTTTAATGTGTTACTTTCTCAAAATAAAAATGCCCATTCAGTTACCATTTAAAACAGATAAAAATAACATATTTCTTAACTATAACAACAAGAAGTCTTCAATTAAAGTGTGTGAAATAGGACCAATCTGATGTTTAACTAGATAGTTTGTTTGGCTGATTGTTTTTTTCCTTCTTTATTTCATATTTTTGTTAGCCACTGACCATGAAGTTTCCAATTATGAGGAAAGCCTTTCAATTAAGAATACTTCAAAATCTACTTCAAAATGATTAAGTTGTTGTCTTTATGGGTTCAAATAACTTAAGAGCTGCACTTGAGTGTCTTCCCATCCTCTACATCATCCCAGAAAGTTACCAGAAGGACCATATCTTATAAGATGAAAATACACATCTATTCTGGGAAAGAAAAGCAGAAAAACTGCTAAGCTAGTTATTGGGAATAATAAAGATAAAAGAAATAAAAACTATTCGATTAAAGAATATGTTTGTTATCTACGTATGTTCACATGGTCTAGAAGAATCTAAGTACCAGCCTTAAATATATCTTCAAAAGGCAAAAGCAGAGATCGGTTTAAAGACAAATGTACACAGTATCAAGTATGAAACTACATGGTTCAAAACTGTGGAGTCAAATACTTAATTACCAGGCTAATTTCTGTAGACGAAAATAATGGCAGGAGGGATCACACAGTCAGAGCCGCAGGATTTAGAACATGTTTTACTTTACGAATACTGTAGGGTGTCGTAAAATGGCATCCATATAAATCAGTTTCTTTAGAAAGAAAGACTACATTTTACTCAGGCATTTTGAAGCCTCAGAATACAACATGTTAGGGAAAAGTGCATCCATTTATGTCTACATGTACACATATTCCAGCAGAAAACATGCCATGTGTCCGGAATCCATCTCAGCAATTAAAGTTTATATTGATATTCTGCCAGTCTGATCTCGTGGGGCAAGGTCAATTGAAGGGGAAAGCTGAGGTTTTTAAAGCTAATTAGTTTTCTGAAAATTCCCCATTCTCTCTAACCCTTGATGCCTGTTTCTGAAGGAAGTGATGGAGAGAAACCTTTGTCATCCAAATATGACAGTCACTCCCTCCCCACTGTGTATGTGTATTGTTTGGGTTTTAGTATAGATGGCCCTGATCAATGAATTCCATTGAGCCTTATAGCTCGTTTGCAAATACCAATTTTCGTAGGGTCTGTTCAGGGTGACAGGTGGGGGGGTAGGAAGCAAGAGGACTTTGGAAACTGGTCTCAGTTGAAACTCAGAAACATAAAACTCTAACTATTGAATTAGAACTGCCCCAAACTCAGGTCAAATTTCAGAAAAGGACAAATGGAATTTGTAGTTTAAAACATTCAAAAATTATATATAGAGAGAGGGAGAGAAAGGCATAGATGGGTTCTTTGGTAAATTCTACAGAATCTTTAAGAAAGAAACAACATAGGGCCCCTGGGTAGCTCAGTCAGCTAAGTGTTTGCCTTCGGCTCAGGTCGTGATCCCAGGGGCCTGGGATCAAGTCCTGCATCTGGGTCCCTGCTTGGGGGGGGGGCGGTCTGCTTCTCCCTCTCCTTCTGTCCCTTCCCCCTGCTTGTGTTCTCTCTCTCGATCTCAAATAAATAAAAACTTTAAAAAAGAAGGAAGGAAATAATATATATTATACATGAAAATAAATAAAACACTTCATGAGACTTCACCACATTTTATGAGTCCAGTACCTATCCTGATACTCAAGCCAAACAAAGATTAGTATAAGAAAATAACAGATCAATATCTCTTACAGACCAAATTCTGTCACCCCAAAATTCATTCTGAAGCACTAACCCCCATGTGATGACATGTGGAAATGGGGCATTTGAGACATCATTAGATTTAGGGTCATTGGGTTATGAGGGTTGGTTCATTAGGACTGACGTCCTTATAAAAAAGGGAGAGGTGCCGGAGTCCTCTCTCTCCCAGCTCATGTACAAATAAATGATTGTTGTTTTCAGCCACGAACATTTGGAGTTATTTGCTACTCAAAAATAAAGACCTGGAATAAAGGAAGAATATCATGTTTTAAAGCTTCAAATGCAAGTGGTCCCCAGGTAGGAGGCTATCCTTAACCCCAAGCTCTGTGTCTGATACCACCCATTCCCTAAAACTTGGCAATCAAGCGTTGCAAAGCCACATGACTGTATCCTAAAGATTTTATTTTCGTGTACAGCCTTTCTCCTCTCATGTTTACAAAAAGAAATTTTAGTGTCCTTCAACCAACTCCAGTGCCATCAGGATGGCATATTAATGTCATAAAAACGATCCCCTCAGAATAATTCTCATTCTCCTTTCTGAAAGAACTTAAGAAAGCCCATTCACATCATCCTACCTAGATTGAATTCTTAAATCTCACAAGCTGTTGTCAGAGTAGCTCAGAGTCCATACGTACATCTACTTGGCTCAGAACACATAGGTTTCAAGGTGCTGTTGTGTCCAAACTGGGTTATTTAAGAGGATTGGCGACACTTCTAAATTGTCTTGTATGTCCACAGGATGCAGAAACCTGCTTGCAGATGGAATTCCTAGGAAAGCTTTGAATTTCCTAGAGTAAGTACACAGGTTTAGCTCAATAATTATATTAACTAGGCCATATGGATTTGCACAGAGAAAAATTTTCCATGGCTAAATATTCTACCCCAAAGCCCTAGCCTGCCATCTCACAAACATGTAAACAGGTATAAGAAGAAACATGAGAAAGTGTGAAATGTGAACTTAATGAAAACCTATCTTTTTTCAAAACCCAAAGGAAAATTACTTCATTATTTATTTACTCCTAGTTTTTTTTTTCAAAAGGTATTTGAAGCTGCTGAAGGTGAGGATTATGGTAATGAAGGCCATCTTTTATCATAATTGTTTTGTGGGCTGTAATAAATCAAGTGTGTTCATAATAGGCGTGTTTTTAGTTTCCCCCAAAATAATAGCCATCAGAGTGGTGATATTTAATTCATTAAAAGAACGTCAAAAAGAAATAATATCAACAGATACGCAACTATGAAATTCATAAAGGTAGAAGTAGGAATAAAGTTATAATACAACCAAGGCATGTGAAAAAAATAAGCCTCTGGGGCAGTGTTTTTAATACTTTCCTTTTCATGTATCCATACTAATGGCTCGACCTCATAGAAGCAGTCTGAAAAGTCTTCAGCTGCCTCTCATTTATGCCATATCAACATTTATAAAGATGTGGGTAGCTCTTATTTAAGACATGTCAAACAGAGGCTGTGTTCACATAACAAAAACGAAGTAAATCTTACGGATTCTGAGAAACAAACTGAGGGTTATGGAGGGGAGGGAGGTGGGGGGATGGGTGATCCTGCTGGTGGGTATTAAGGAGGGCACCTATTGCATGGAGCACTGGGTGTGGTGCAAAAACAATGAATCTTGGATCTAATAAAATTAAGATGTTGAAAAAAAAAAACCACCAAAGCTTACAATATTTATTGGCAAATACCCTTAACAATTCAACAAAGTATCTTTGGGTTTCAAGTAACTCGTATGAGCATGGACACTTCCAGACGCTTACAAGGATTGTGTCAGTGATTCCATTTTCTAGGATCTTGACAAAAGCAAGTGAGGAAGATACCCAAGCCTTGTTTTTGCCTTAAAGCATTGAGGACATGTTTTGTTTACTGAGTTGTTATAGCTGTACATTCCTTTATAACCAATTTGACACCTCCAGGGAAAGAATTAGTGAACATGAAAATAGATAAATAGAAACTAAACAAACAGAAACACAAAATGTAAAAAGAGGGAGAAGCTATGTAGGTCATTCAAGAACTGTGGGGCACAATCAGATGGCCTAACACACGTGCAAGTAAAGATCCAAAAGAGAGAGAAGGCAGAATTTGAAGAGATAACAACCAAGAATTATTCAAAAATTATGAATTAAGGGCGCCTGGGTGGCTCAGTGGGTTAAAGCCTCTGCCTTCGGCTCAGGTCATGATCTCAGGGTCCTGGGATCAAGCCCCGCATCCGCATCCGGCTCTCTGCTCAGCAGGGAGCCTGCTTCCTCCTCTTTCTCTCTCTCTGCCTGCCTCTCTGCCTACTTGTAATCTCTCTCTCTGTGTCAAATAAATAAATAAAATCTTTAAAAAAAATTATGAATTAAAAGGCAGAGATTATTAAAGTGGGTAAAAAAGTAAGACCCAACTCTATATTTCCCATGAGAAATCCACTGTAAGTGTAAATCGTGGATTGCCTAAAGTAAAAGGAATTATGCCGCAATCAAAATGGCTACTCCTATCAGATAAATTAGATTTCCTTAAAGGAAACATTACCAGAAATAATAAGGAAACATTACAAAATGGTAAAGATGTTTATTCACCAAGGACATAATTTACATATGTCTATTTCTCAAAACAGTTTTTCAAAATACCTAACTCAAGAACTAACAGAACAGGAAAAAGAGACATATCCACAATTATGCTGGGAACTTTAGCATTCCCTTCAAGATTTAATAATAAATTAGTCAGATGACCTATTAAGACATAGAGGTCCTGAATAGCACCATCCCCCAACTTGACCTTATTGACATCAAGAGATCATTCCACCCAATACAAAGAATACACATTCAAGTGCAGATGGATAAGTCACCAGGACAGGCCACATTTTTGGCCACTAAACAAACTAAGTGTTAAAATCATGTAAAGCATGTTTTCTGTCCACAGCACAATTAAACTAAACATCAACCATGGAAAAACATCTGGGAAATCCCAAATGTTTGGAAATTAAATAATACACTGAAGGGTCAAAGATGAAATCAAAAGGCCAATACATTTTTTTATTGAAATTCAATTAGCCAACATAGAGTTTATCATTAGTTTCACATGTAGTGTTCAATAATTCATTAGTTTTGTAGAACACTAAGTGCTCATCACATCACGTGCCCTTCTTAATGAGAATGGCCATATACAGTTTCTGGGTTGCAGCTGACACAGTGTTTCATCTGCCCTTGTGGTTCACAGGCTGAATCTGGAATCCCCTTGGTTCAGCCACACTGTGTGACCTTCCCTTTCTGGTCTTTGATTTCCCTGCCACCATTTGGGATATCTGCAGCGATTACTCAGAAATTCTTACGATGAGAAAAATGTGAAGGTGCAAGGAAGCTGGGACTCTAGAAACAAGAAGAAAGAAGCTAGAGAAACTCATGAATTCTGGAGGCAACAGATATCAGATTCCAAACCTCAGGAAATAAAAACAAGGTAAACTCTACACATTTCTTCCAAAGGTCCACAAGCAAGATTGATACTCAATGGCAAATTATTGCCATCTGGAAATGCAGGATCAATAACATGCTTTACTATTGGTATCTCCCTTCCTTTTCTACCACATTACTCCTGTCTTTCCAGTCCCATTGATTGGGATCGATTCCCCAAATAAACCTACAGGCACACCATCTTCAAGGCTGTGTTTCTTGGAAGAATTCAGGACAAGAAAAAAATTACGAATGTTTTCCTTTTGTTAATCCATTCATATATTGCTCTTCTTTGTTATTTCAAATAATGTTGTTAATATTATGGTGAGCATCAACATACACATGATCGGGCGCCTGGGTGGCTCAGTGGGTTAAAGCCTCTCTGCCTTCGGCTCAGGTCACGATCTCAGGGTCCTGGGATCGAGGCCCGCATCCAGCTCTCTGCTGGGCAGGGAGCCTGCTTCCTCCTCTGTGTCTGCCTGCCTCTCTGCCTACTTGTAATCTCTCTCTGTCAAGTAAATAAATAAATAAAATCTTTAAAAAAAAAAAAAACATACACCTGATCTTTGCCATACAGAAACACATACATGTGGATTCCGGAACTAGTGTGTTAGGGAAAAGGGTTCACATTATTGTAAGTTTTAATAAGTAATGCAAATTTTCTTTTAATGATTGGGACTATCTTCTCACCAAAGTTCTGGGAGGTACTATTTACTGGAAATGTCCTTTCTCTCCAGAACCGTGGTAGATCACATGGTAGCAGAGACTAAATTCACTAGGTCTTACCCCTGTATTAGCCCAGTATCTATTAGAAATATGTTCATGAGTTCAAAGGTTATGCAGAAATAAATACTATTTCCATGGAAATAACAGGTAGGATGCAAGAGTCAAGATTCTAAATTTTAGGAACCCCACCAAAACAGAGCACGCTACTCACTGGAGGGACACAGTCCAGGTAATTGGCCAAAACATTTATGAACATTTTTAGTCTCCCGATATTCATGTAACTGAAATGCTCATTCAACAATTATGAACATACCAAGTAATACAGAAAACAATAAAATGGTTTTGGAATTATGTACTTTCTTATGAGGTAGTCTCCTAGTTTAATCACCTAAATTTTTAAAAAAATTATTTATATGGGAATAGAGTAAAACAGTAGTAGTATTTTCACAATATACTTGATGGGTGGGTAATTCTCTAAGAAAAATAAAGGCCATAAATAATGAAATTTATGAAGTCTCAATTGCTCCAAACTTTTCTATTGCAGAAAAGTAGTTAAAATCTTAGTTGCTGACTTTCCCCCGGGATAAAATTTTTACTGGAAAGGTGGTTGGACTATGGAAACATTTACCAGCTGCAGGTATAATACTGTGTCTGTTGTCAGACTCACAGTTTCATTGGTTTATTTCTGGAGGATTATTTAGATGGCTGTGGTCTTATATCCAGGCCCCAAGGAAAAAAAAAAAAAAGGAAAGAAAGAAACAGGAGTCTATGAGGTGTGCCTTCGCACTACAGAATAGTGATTTGTTATGCATTTGTCTGAGTTAAATATAGCAGCCAGTCATCTTGCACAGTCCTATATTATATTCTGCTCACTAAAAAAAGAAACACTTGTTTGGATAGTTGAAGGAGTCTCAATAAAAACCACAGCTCCCTTCTCCCCTCCTACATTTATTTAAGGTAGATTTGCAGCGCTTATGATATGCATTTCACCAATTAATCAATAAGAATTGAAACTTGTTTGACTCATTAATGCCACCATCATTTACTCAGATTCGTTATGATTTTAATGATGGTGATTTTGAATGTGACATTCCTACTAGAGTAGCAATTATTTGGAAGGGGAGGTGGCTGACTGCTCGGTCCCATGGGTTATTAATCAATTGGTGGGCTGAGGGCAAGAATTAATTAGGGATTACAAAAACCCTCCTTCATTATATTAAATGGCTCATTGAAAACAAATAACCTCACCTGCATTAACTCTATGAGTTCACAGATTAAAGAAATTGAATTGAATTCATTACAAGTGATTTTCAGTCCCCAAGCTGAGACCAATATAATGTTCAAAGGCAGTCTACGTCTCAAGGAAAGCCTAGGACTTCAAATTATCGTACTATTTCTAGTCACCCCAGACATTTTCTAGATCCCACAGTCTGTTATGGTTTGATTGAAACTAACATGTTTTCAGTCATTGGCAATTGCAGTATGTATAATGATTAAAGTGGAAAGAAGCAGGTCTTGATATCTGTTTACTATTGTGAAATATTGGTAATTTAAATCGCTGGTAGCAGGATCCGACCGCCTTGTCTGACTTCTGCAGTAAGACATCAGTGTTGGGTTACGTTTCGTTCTTGCACGTGCAAATTTACTATGTTTTTCAGGAGAAAACATGTATCATGGGCTGATTGGTCACAATTTGCCTTAGAACAATTGTAAATTTTATTGATCTCACAAATTAAATATAGCACAGAATGCATTTTTGTCTAACGCATTGATGTCTATAATACTGATAAGAAAAAAATATCACTCTCTTTTGTGTATCCTTTTTATGGAAGATCCAAGCAAGCTTTGGGTGGGCCCGTCTTTTCTGTTCTCTTTTTCTTTTCTTCTTTTTTTAAAATAATAAATGGTTGTATATTCTGTCATAAAAGCAATTTATAAAATACACTATCATCTTCATTATAGAAAATACAAATAGGACGATGAGTTAAACTTGAGTAATTTAAGACTTTATTTTATAATAAATTTAAGACTGTATATATATATATATATACATACACACACATGAAATTATCTTTTACAAAATTTCATCTTGATTTAAAAATTGATTTCACATTAGGTAAAAATGTAGACATTAGCTTGTTTCCTTTAAACTTATGAGTATATTAGCATTATTCACACATTTTCAAAAAAATTACTTCATCATTAACTTAATTTTGAAAACTTCCCTTCTAGGTACTTCTCCCTTTTATTTTCTTGAAGCCAAATGAGCATGTTGAGATGATAGATTTTGGTGTTATTCGGCCCTGAGCCAATAGTTCTTAACTCTACGATCATTGTCAAGTTCTAAATCTTTATTAAATGTTCCAGCCTCAGTTATACATTTGTAGAATGGGGATAGCTCCTTTTTAAAAATGCTGTGAGGCGTACTTGTAATATTGTATACAAGCATTGAACCTGTATCTGGAATGCAGTGGTCACTTGATACAACTAGCGGTGACGAGTTGTACACCGAAACTTTTCAACGGATGTCATCCACAAGGTCTCTAAGGTCTCAGCCTTTGGTAACAAACTCCAGTATCTAAAAAAACATGTTCTTTCCTTCTTCCACGTATGTAAAATCGGCAGGGCAGTAGGAGCATCTCATGATTGGACTACACTGATGAGCATCTACTTTAATTTTGAAAAAATCACCCTGCAGATATTTTCTTTTAACAAAGTTGCATTTGGCCTTCAGCCAGGCCACACTTTTTGCTCATACTCCAGTTACAGCCCTGGATTTGTCCACCTTTCCTTGTCCGATTACATTCACCACCGAGAGCTGTCTCTGACCATGGCAAGGTAAGTCCCTCTCTGCAGAGATGGAATTACATGCCATACATTTTAAATGAAGGCTGTTTAACGACCTAGATCCCAAATGTGCTTACTTACCATCTCTTTAAATAAAGTCTAGATGTCCCGTTCTATACTTAACACACTTGACTCCGAGCTTGCTGTCTCCAAAGAAGTAATGGAGAAAAGTCTTTCAAAAACAAGTGGAATGGCCCCAAACATTGTACTTATATTCCTGCCTTTGTGTGATTTTAGGGCTCTGGCGTCATCAATTATGGAGGTAAGTGTTTTAAAATATCCAGCCATGTGGAAATAACCGTGGATGTATGCACAGACATTGACCTGCTAGAATGCTCAACATAAAGTTGTTTATGAAATTAAAAGATTAAAGGCATGGGTGCCTGGGTGGCTCAGTGGGTTAAAGCCTCTGCCTTCGGCTCAGGTCATGATCTCAGGGTCCTGGGATAGAGCCCCACATCGGACTCTCTGCTCAGTGGGGAGCCTGCTTCCTCCTCTCTCTCTGCCTGCCTCTCTGCCTACTTGTGATCTCTCTCTCTCTGTGTCAAATAAATAAAAATAAAAATCTTTAAAAAAAAAGATTAAAGGCAACCTACATCTCTAAGAACATTAGAGAAATTGAGCAATAATTTATGTATTTTGTGGAACTTAGTAAATGAATACCGCTATCAAAAAATATTTCAGGAGGGAGTAATAAAATAAGAGTTACAAAACAGGCTGTGAATTGTGGTCCAATTTTGTTAAAATAGAGAAGACTATGTATATAAATCCAAGAGACTGTCAATTTCCTTGTTTTGTTTTCCTTTTGTCTGTATTTTAATGTTATGTTCAATCACTCTGCATAACTTTTCTAATAACTAAAACAGAAGTGTTTTTTTTCTTTAAATACAATGGATTGGAAACTCAACTTAATCTTGCCACATAAGCTTGGTTTTCCTCATTAGCACATTGCATGGACCCTGTCATTGGCAAGGATAAATATTTACATGACTCCTGAATTCTGTCTCTCCATCTTTTGCAAATGGGACAAGAATAATAGGAGCTCAATATTCTTTAGCTATGTGGATAAAGAATAATATAGGTCAATATTGAAAACTTTCTCCCTTTGTAGGATAGGCAGAATTATGCCTCCTCCCACCCCCAGAGCCTGTGAATATGTTACCTTTTATGGTAAAAGGGATTTCATACATGTGATTAAGTTAAAGATATTGGGATGGGGTGGCTCTCCTGGTTTATTTGGGTGGGTACCCTGCAATCACAGGAATCCTTGGAAGGGAGGCAAGAGTGTCCAAGTCAAAGAAGGAGACATGACGATGGAGACAGAGGTCAGAATGTCTGAAAGAGCCCGTAAACCAAAGACTGTAGGAGCCTCCAGAAGCTAGAAAAGACAAGGAAATGGATTTTTCCCTGGAGCCTCCAAAAGGAATGCAGCCTTACCAACTTCTTGATTTGAGGACTCTTGACCTCCAGAAATACCAGAGAATACATTTATGTTGTTGTAAGCCACTAAGTTTATGGTCCTTACTTATTATAGCAGCAACAGGAAGCTCTTACCTTTCCCAGGACAGAATTCGTTGCTGAATTGCTTAGCAATTCCAGGGTAAAACCAGGTCAGACATTCAGAAAGTCCTATCTGGCTTCTTTCTCTTTCACTCTCCAAGAGTGGCTTCAGATAGTTCCCCAAAAGTAAGCATTCACCATTTCAGTCATTTAAAAAAAAAAAAAAAAAAAAAAGATGGTTTCAGTGATCAAATGGTATAACAAAGAACCCATCAATGCCCACATTTGCAACCAAAGCAAAGGAGATGTGGGACTCCTATCAGGAAGGTGCATATGAAAGGACCCCAAAGCAGAGGTACCTTTCAGCCAAAGATTCCTGACTTCCAGTCAGCTGTGCTCCAGCAGTTGAAAGCGCCTACCGTAAGAGCAGGTGAAAATGTGGTTATAAGCTCTAAGCTGACAGTCTTTCCTATTTCATGAAAGAGCAGAGCCGCTCTTGTCCATCAGCTGCTCAGGGGATGATTTTCGCTTTGCACATTGGGACCGTGGAGCCGGACAGTTTCTTAATGCACCACAATAACAAAAGGATACATTGTTCTTCTCTTCCATGACATAGTTATTCTCTCCAATAACATAGCTCTAATCACAAATCTAATACCTATTCAATGATGAATCTTGGAAAATGCTGAAAAGCGAGCAGCAAAAATAAATCCCCTGTAACACACTGTTAACATTTTACCTTCTCTCTCCGCCTCGCTCTCTCTCCCTCCTTTCTTTTCTACTTATGCATGAACTTCACAAAAAAAAAAAAAAAAACCCCAAAAAACAAACAACAACAACAACAAAAGCCAAACATAAAAACCCCTGATCTCTGCTGTGGTGTCATACTGTGTTATACACTATTGTTAGTTCTATTGTTATTTAGCCATTATGGTATTAGCTGCCAAGTCTCTGGTTCTCCAACTCTGGCATATCCTACAGCCACTTGGAAGCCTTGTTAGAGGCACATGGTACTGGACCCCAAACCCAGAGTTGCAGATTTAGTGGGTCTGGGCCAGGACCCCTAGCATTTGCATTCTAACAGGCTCTCAGGGGGTGTGGATATGGCTGACTGGGGCCATGTTTTGAGAATCACCACTCTTTTCAGAAGATTAGTAGCTGATGCTGGAAGATAATGTACGTTTCTCTTATCTCTTCTATTTCCAATTAATATTTAAATGTTTACCATGCCTACTCAGTACATTTGGAGGTTTACAGGATGGTACACGAATGTTCAGTAAGTATGCAAGAACGGACGTTGTTCAGAAAATTCGAGAACAAAAAAAATTTGCTTCAACTATATGAATGGTTCCGGTGTTCGAGACATAATAAATAATTGACATAATTTGGCTCAAAGTCCCAACTAACTTTGCATGTATAAACTGAAATCTTATGTATCATAGTAATTGTTTTTCAAGGACTTCCATTTAAATACAATTTTCTAATGATATGCGTTTTCCAGGTAGTTCTTGAAACGGGTTTTTTTTTTTTTAATTGAACTTTTTTTTTTTTAATGGATTAACTGAAAGGGCTGGCTGGAAGCCTTGGAATGTAGGAAACCCAAGCCGTTCTGGTTGCACAATCCAAATGTAAACAGCCTTCCTTGTCATTTGCTGGCATAGTGTTTGGGACACCGAGTTATTTCACTTTATTGAAATTTCTCTCATGAAAAATGCATGGAACAGGCCTCACTTCTGCCAAACCCTCATGTATTTACCTCACTGGGTGCAGTGAAGATTTGTGTGTAAACATATGGAAAGCCCTTGTACTGTCTGAGTGAAGCATAGAACAAGAATTACTCTTACTGCCCATAGGAAAAAAGGGTAACATAGATAAACTTTGCACTGGCATCCACTTTCGTCCTAAACTCTTTCCAGAACATTCCTGCTTACCTGTGCTTCTGCCCAGGGTGACAAGGAACCCTCTTGTTGGCTTAAACCTGGACGGGACAAATGGAGATTTTATGGTCCTGAGTACAGTGACCTATTCCCTAAGCCCAAAATGTAGAACAAGTTATTCATGGACTCATCTTCTCTGAATTGCAAATTTATTGATAGGATACATCTTACAAAGTCATAAAGGGGAAATCAAGTTTGCTTAGCTATTTAAAAATTAATCACCTTGGGCGCCTGGGTGGCTCAGTGGGTTAAAGCCTCTGCTTTCGGCTCAGGTCATGATCTCAGCGTCGTGGGATCGAGGCCCGCATCGGGCTCTCTGCTCAGCAGGGAGCCTGCTTCCTCCTCTCTCTGTTTCTCTGCCTGCCTCTCTGCCTATTTGTAATCTCTCTCTCTCTGTCAAATAAATAAATAAAAAATCTTAAAAAAATAAAAAAATAAAAAAAAATAAAAATTAATCACCTTGACGGAATAAAAAAGATTATGTGAAATTAAAACTAAATCGTGAGGCCCATAGCATAGAGAATGCTACACTGGCCTGGAGTACTTTTGACATTTTGCAGCTAAAACTAGTGGGTTTGAGTGAAAATGTGCAGCTACGGACCTACGGTATTAACACAAAGCAAAACACAAAAGTACCAGCCAAAGAGCCAAAGAGATAATTTTTTTTAATTTTACTTAACACATCCCTCAAACTAAGCATGTAAATGAGCTCTGTGATCTGATGCCCTGTCTTTCCCAGGATGCCTTTCTACAGCCCACACCGACAAGCCTCCAGTGGGTTTATTCTGCGGCCTCCTGGAACACACCGCCGAGAAGGGATATACCACACAGGCTGACAATACCAGATTTGGATTCAGACAGACCTGGGTCCAGACGGGAGCAGATGCTGGAGTGTTCTGTGCACCCCCCGGGCCTGCCGCACGGTTTACATTCTGTGCCAACAACCGTTGCTGCTCTCCTGGGAGCCAGCATCTGCGTCTCTTGGCCAAAGGACGGTCCTCATGCTCTGTCAGCCTTTTACAAAGTGCGGTGCCCTCAGAGCAGCAGCTTTGCTTGGGAGCATGTTAAAAAGAATAAAAAGTCTTGAGTCCCACCTCGCACCTACCGGATGAGAAACTAGAGCTGAACAAGGCTTCCAGGTGTTTCTGATGCTGCTGACGTTGGAGAGCCTCTGGACAAAGATACCCACTTACTTTGTGGACAAGGAGAGCCTCCTTACTTAGCGTTTCGTGGACTCTCTTGTCCTCCTGATAACTATTTTTTTTTATGATCTTGAATTTTGTTTATTTATATTCCCTCCCTCCCTTACTTACTTACTTATTTGTTGGTGGGTCTCTTTGAGGGACTTCACTGAATACCTGCCTCTTAGCCTCCTTTCCTTCCCCATCTCCCTTCCTGAGTTCCCTACTGGTGTTTCCTGGGAAATACTCCTTATTTTTTTTTAAAGATTTTATTTATTTGACAGAGAGAAACATAGGGAGAGAAGGAACACAAGCAGGGGGAGTGGGAGAGGGAGAAGCAGGCTTCCCGCTGAGCAGCAAACCCAATGTGGTGCTTGATCCCAGGACCCTGGGGTCATGACCTGAGCCAAAGGCAGAGGCTTAACGACTGAGCCACCCAGGCACCCGGGAATACTCCTTAAGAACAACAATAACAAAAACAAAACAAAACAAAAACCCTCCAAAAAAATCCATTAAACTAGCATAGTTATATATTAATCAAACCTCAATTAAAAAAATACTTTTATGTGAATGCTTTTGGGGACTCCAACTAAAGACACTCGTTTATTATAGGGTGTTATCCACCCCAAAATTACTTTGGCCCCTGGGGGTTCTGAGTTGAGAATATAGGTAATGCCACCGCAGGGTAAGTAATACAAATGGCCTCATTCCTGTGTGTGAGAGAAGATAAGCCACTTCTGGGACTTGGTCAGCACTCACTGAGGCGCTCTCCTTACCTCCTCCTCAGCTTTGATCTCAAACCCTCTCCTTTCGTTGGTATTTTGATATTATTGCCCTTCAATTATCATCACTATCATCATGAGAGTCAGAAATAGTACTTTGAAACGAAGATGGATAAAGAATCACTTCATGATAATGACCACTACTGAATCCTAGAGTATCATAGAGAAAGAAAGAAAAGGAGCAAACTTCTTGACCTTCAGGAGCTGGCCTGGCAGATGTAGCTTGGATGCGCCATTCTACTGAACCTCACGATATCATAGAATACCAGACAGACGAGGCCACCCTGAAGTCCTGACAAAAGAGACAAAACAAGGTCACATCACACCTCGTATTTTTGTCCCAGCACAGATTTTTAAAAATTTGTGCTACCCACAAAGTACCAAACACCACCCTCTCTTGGCTAAAATGATGGAGCAATGCCTCACCAATCAGGGCTTTATTTTTGTTCTTGTCTCCCCTCTTTATAGGTAGATTTATTGAAATAATCACATGGAGTCGCACTGCCTCCTGGAAAGTTTTGCTTTCTTAACTCTTCTCTGAATCACCCAACTAAATCCTGTAATAGGTTCTTTCTAACACCCTTTTCCTGAAACACCCCCATGGTTCCCCATGCTTTGTCTTCTCCCTTCCTCCAATAAACCCAACTTGTGAAACTACCACTGTGTTTCTGGTTGTCTTTGTCTGAAGGGCCTTGGTACTACGGAGAAGATGTAAGGATAAAATGCCTCAACCGAGCAGTCTAGTCATGGAGAAGTCATGACAAGACACAAAGGAATTGGGAGGGCTTTTAGATTTTTGTTTTTTCCAATTATTGTTTTATTTGTTTGTTTGCTGTGAACCCAGTCTTACTTATTCCTCAGGCTCTTTCTCCCAGAACACCTACAGATCTCATGATCACCACCAGTTGTCATAGTAACAGAATTTTCAATGACATACAGTGTCCCTAATATCATATTTAGGATGCTATTAAGACAATAGCTCCTCCTACCTCCTCTCTAGTGAAAACAAAATTTAATTATTTTAAACAGCATTTAAATATGTAAAATGTGACACCAATTTCTAAGAAATTAGAATCTACATAGTGTGACAAAAACTTGTGTGATAGATAATTACTGACACAAAGAAGTACATTCTGGTTTCAAAATGAATGAGGCAGACAAGTCTTTCAGGGGGTCAGAGAAGGAGGAGAGAGAAGGATTGAGAAGGTTTATAGTCACAAGCCTGGAATACCAGGTAAATTAAAGTTGGGGGAGACTGCTGACTCTATTGTCACATAACTGGAGCTAAGGAGACCACTGACATCCACACCACCATTGCACTCATCCCCTCCACCTCTTTGGTACATAAGTCTCCAAAATCCTCTCTCATCCTCACCTCCATGGTCACCTCCACCACCCATTCTCGCACCAACAACCCCACCACCGTCATTTCCACTGTCATCTCTAAACACCATGGCAACAACTCCTTCAGGATCACCCCCACCCCCACCACCATGGATCAGTGGAGAACACCTTTTGTCCCCCAACTCATGTGCGCCTCCCGTGGTTCCTAAAATAATTTTATAGCTTGCAAGTTGCTATTTTATAATTTGATTGCAAAGGAGCCTCAATGTTCACAGCAGCAGCGTCCACAATAGCCAAACTGTGAAAAGAGCCTAGATGTCCATCAACAGATGAATGGCTAAAGAAGATGTGGTATGGATACACAATGGAATATTACTCAGTCATGAGAAAGGATGAATATTTACCATTTGCATCAACATGGATGGAACTGGAGGGTATTATGCTGAGTGAAATAAGTCAATAAGAGAAAGACAACTGTCATATGGTTTCACTCATATGTAGAATGTAGGAAACAACACAGAGGACCATAGGGGAAGGGAGGGAAAGCTGAATGAGAGGAAATCAGAGAGGGAGAAAAACCATAAGAGACCTTTGACTCTGAGAAACAAACTGATGGTTGCTAGAAGGGAGGTGGATTAGGGGACGGGGTAACTGGGGGTAGGCATTAAGGAGGGCACATGATGTGACGAGCCCTGGATGTTATATGCAACGGATAAATCATTGAACACTACATCTGAAACTAATGATGTACTGTACGTTGGCTAATTGAATTTAAATTTAAAAAAAAGGAAATGAGCCTAATATCAAGCTTCTCCAGTTACCTTTATTTTATGGTTTAACTATCAGGGAAATAGAGTACAAGAAATAGTTGGAGTATACAGTCTCATAACTCATCTTGCTTCACTGCTGGAAATCATGATGATTGTGGAGATGTTGACCCTAACTAGATAACTTAGATCCTCCCACACACCTTGGCTCAGCTGTACATTAACTAGAAAAGCTAGGCAGGAAGAATGTGGGGATTTCATCTGCTAAATTCCAGGAACCTCCCCCCTGAGTCCCTGTGGTAAAATCAATTTATTGACCTCTAATGTTGCCTTGTCCATTTATATGCCATTCTCATCCACATTCTAATTAAAATGATTAAATCTAGTGTATGTGGGAAAATGAAAATAAGTAGATAAATACAAATATGATCATGGTGACCATGTCATCTAAGGCTCTTTATCCACAGCATTGAGAGCAGTTGTACTGAGCTGCTTCTTGCCAATTGTCCTGGTAACCAAATGTGAGCATTTCTAATATTGTTGGCAGGGCTAATGGTGCAGTTGGTGGTCATGGAAATAAATGATGTTAACTGGACGGGTCTGGGATTATGCCCATGGTCTTATTCTCATAAACACAATGCGCTAACCAACTGTTGCTCAGTCAAAGCCAACTGTGGAGTGAAGCCTTCTCCAAATTTCCTTTGCCCACCACGACAGACTTGGCTGGAGACCTGCTTTCACGCTTGGTTAAGTTGGTGAAGGTTGGCCAAGTCAGTGTCTCACCACTGACCTTACCATTATGGCTTTACCCTGCCCATGGCGGTCATCCCCAGTAAAAATATTCAGAGACTCTTTTGTCATTTTCACGCTGTTGGTCTACCTCTTATGAGGTAGTGTCTCCAAGGTCAGAATTAAACACATATTAACTGAAAAGTACATCAGGTGGAATCCACATTGTGAAATCATCATCTGGGTTAATAAATGTCTTCTGAAAGATTAATTATGCTTTCTTTTGAGGCAAGGCAGAAACAGACACTTTGTCACTGTCACTGGTCTTTATGCTATTTTAAAAAAAGTATAAACAACAATGCTAGCTTTTTAAATTATTAAGCTTTTCATATGAACGCATCAAAAGTTATTTATGTAAATAAATAAATACATACACGCACGCGTGCACATGCGTGCGCGCGCGCGCACACACACACACACACACACACACACACACACACGCGTGCCCCCCCCACCTCATTCACAGCTTATAGAATTCCAACCACACTGACTACCAATCTTTGGTAAAAAATAGGTTACTATGAACTCAAATATTTGGTATGTTAAGTGTGAGTTGAAATTAAATTGACTTTTAATGGCTCTGTACCCAGGAAGAAGTTTATACTTACAAGAAAATAAGCTTCAAAAAACGTCTATGACTCTCCAAGGGAAATGGGACCATTTGCCCATAAATACACATATCGTCCCTATTTAAAAATAAATACCCTAAATATTGCCTGCCACAACTCAAATCCTATCATTAGCAAGCAATTCTTGTAAAGAGGCATTTCATTAAATTAATAGATGGGAGAAGGCAATTAGGCATGTACCATACTGTAGGGAAGAAAAAAAGACATAAATAAATGCACGGGAAGGGATGTTTTGCATCAAATGTTGTATATTCCAAGATTTTCCCCAATATGAAAATAACTTTTACCACTTGACTGATGAAAAACTGGACCTAAGTAAATACGGCTAGACCCTGAACAGTTGTGCTCAACACATGGGTGGCAAAACCAGAAGCAAAACGAAACAAAACAAATAGTGGCTACTTAAGTTTTAAAGAAATGGCATGTTGACTAAGTCAGGAAAATGATTTAAAACAAAATGAAAATATAAATAATAATTAAACATAATTATGTAAGGAAATAGGTAATTTACTATAAATAGAAGGTTTACCATTTCGAAAAAAAATAAAAACATTATCAGGTATCAATGAACCCTTTATCTGAATTTCCTTTTGAAAGCATTTGTCAACCATGTTGACTTTTTATTGTACCTTTTGCCTCATTTTGTGCTTGTCACATTGTGGTCACTTGTAATATAAAATTTCAAGTTCTGTCCTAGCAAACATTTTTGGTCATGTATCTTTGATAATTTACTTCCCTGAAATTATTCTTTTTCTTTTTTTTTTTTTCATAAGACCCATTAACTAGATGGTGGACCTCATGTACCCACTCTCTAATTTTCTTATTTTTCCTCTGTTATTGCTCATCATTTTTAATTTTTGTTGTATTATCTGACACTTGACTCAAAGGCATCTCCTCACCCAGCCACATGTTTTTTAAAAAGTATAGTTTTCATCTTTTTAGTTGCAAAACCTCTTTGTTTTTCTCTATTTCTTACATCCTGCTCTTGTATATAGATTCAGTGTTTTATATTCTCTTATCGATTTAACTTTATTAGTTACATTTTCAAAGTTTTATTCTAACCCCCTTGAGTTCTTTTCCAGTTATTTCTTTTCCTTCTTTTGTTCTGTTTTAGTTCTAGTTAGTTAACATACAGTGTATGTTGGTTTCAGGTGTACAACGCAGTGATTCGACACTTGCATACATCATCCAGTGCTCATCACACTCTAAATCCCCAACCCCTCTTTCATCCCTCCCCACTCCCACCTCCCCTCTTCCAGTTATTTTTCTCTCCGTTTCAGGGGTTCAGGCTTTCTTCCAGTGTCTGATGAAAAAATAACTTCCCATTATGTTTAAGGATGAAAAATCGAAAAGATGATCAGAAGTTCAATGTTTGGGACAGGGACTTATCACCTGGTGGGTTTTATTTTGTGGTAACTAGTAGGGTTTTGATGTATTGCTGGGGGACTCCAAACAATAGAGTCCCGTGTATTTCTCTCTCTCTCTCTCTTTCTCTGTGTGTGTGTTTTCCTGGAAAGAATCAGCCTCTTGCCTGTATTTACAAATAGATAACCCTGGATGACATATGCTTGAGTAGAGAGTCAAAAGGAGGCTGATAGTCTTCTGAGCTGATGCATGAATTTTCATCTAACCCTCCTGTTTTCGGATCGGCACCCCCCACTGACTATCTACCAAGGCTGTTCCCACAGTCTGAAGCTTTCTTGGTTTGCTTTCTCCAAAGAACATATCTTCTTTCTCTCATTTAGGGAGCAGGTATAATATTGGGATCTGTTTCTTATATGTACTTGCACAGGTGCAAGTTCTGTTTTTACTCCCTTGCCCTACTGTCACTTTGCTATCTTGTGACCAATTGCCAAGTCTTATGAAGTTTCATGGCATGAGTTGGTTGTTCTTCATTGGCGTCTCCTCCCACAAACATCCACATTCTCCTTAATTTCTTTTTTTTAAAATATTTTATTTATTTATTTGACACAGAGAGAGAGAGAGATTACAAGTAGGCAGAGAGTCAGGCAGAGAGAGAGGAGGAAGCAGGCTCCCTGCTGAGCAGAGAGCCCAATGCGGGGCTCGATCCCAGGACCCTGAGATCATGACCTGAGCTGAAGGCAGAGGCTTTAACCCACTGAGCCGCCCAGGCGCCCCCTTAATTTCTTTATCAACCGTCTGGGGACCATACTCCTGATCTCTTTCTCATTGCAGATGTATGTGTTAGTTATCTAGTGTTGTGTAACAAAGTACCCTATGCTCAACTGATGAAAACAAGAAACGTTTCTTGTACCTCACAGGGGTGAGGCTCAGGAATCTGGGTGTAGCTTAGTTGGGTGGTATTAGGTCAGGGGCTCTCATGGGATTTCTATCAAGCTTTCTGCTAGGGCTGCTACCATCTAAAGGCTCACACAGGGCTGAAAAATCCATTCCAATATCACTCATACAGTAGTAGACCTCTTTCTCACTGGTTGTTGACCAGAAAGTTCAAATTGTCCCCATGTGAATATGGATCTCTCCATTGGGATGTTTACAATACAATAGTTAGTTTCCCCTGCAGTGAGAGATAAGAGAGAGAGAGGGAGAGGGAGAAGCCTTATTTTATAACCTAATATCAGAAATAACACTTCTGCCCTATGATATTGGTCAAATGGACCAACCTTGGTACAATATGTGGAGACTACCCAGGTTGTGAACACCAAGAGGCAGCGATCATTGTAAACTATACAGGGTAGCCTCCACAGTTGATGTCTTTTTTATTCTTTTACTTTTATTTGTGGAGTTTTTGAGAAGAAGAAAATATAAATGTGTGTGTTCAGTTCACCGTATGTAACCAGAAATATGTTGTAGTTTTTAAAAGCAAGACTTGAGGGAGACAGGGGGCTTAGGTCATCGATGGGGGAAAATGAACTAAATGGTTCTTAGATTCAGGGCCATCTCCACAATGGCAGGGAAAAACACAACAAAAAAAACCTTGAAATACCAAGCGGTCAAAGATATAGCCAAATGTATTCCATGCCAATTTAATTACTCATAGAAATTTGACAGTTATAGCCACATACTACCTGCTATTCTAAAACCCTGACTAATACAGATGAAATTCTACCTGCAATTTCTGTTAAAGGAATGCTGAGCATTTAAACTGAATTTTCTGGGACTAGCTGTTTTCTGCATTTTTTACTTTTTATGTTGTTAAGAAGAAAGCTTTGGCCAGAGGCAATGTTCTGGAATGAGAACATGATATACAGATGCTTTTTTTCAATGGTATGAAGAGAATATGTTCTTAATAATGCAAAAATTGCAAATTGATTGGTTAAGTCAGTCTTTTATAAGGTTGGGACTAAGGATAACAGGAGGTATAATATTTGATGAAGCCCATTTGCAACCATTTCATTTTAGCAGTGGGTTGGGTGACTAATGTAATAAATGCAAAATAGATGCATGGATTTTATATAATCTTACCACAATGACCAATGTTATGCTACCAGACTATCAACTCTTGAACCTCTAGTTTTTATGCATCACGTTTCCATCAATTTCCAAGAATTCAAATCACATCCAATGTGTACCTCTGGCTGGTAAACTATCTATAATAGTGTTTCACCATGTTTATTTTACGTGCAAGCGGAATAATACATTTGTAGAAAAACTACCCAAATGACACAGTTTTTAGTGAAACTAGTTTGTATGGTTATCATCTGAAATTTTGTATTGTTTAAAATATTGACATGAATCACTGCATGATTCTCCCAGAGTCTTCTAAAGCTGAACACACGGATGTAATTGTATGGGGTATATTTCCTCCAACAAGTTTATTATTATACTACTGTTCTTAATAGAACAAGTCTATTATTATACTACTGTTCTTAGTAAATTAACAATCCCTTCACTAGTTGTACAACATTAGATAAATACACATACATAATTTATGCACATGTGGATGTTAAGTTAACATCAATGTAGACTAGACATATGCAAAGTAGACGAGGTCAAAGACTTCTGTAGGTATAGAGAGGATATCTTGATTAATCACTAATGCATTTGTTCAGGTAATTCTTAATGGTTCTCAGTTGCTCATGATTCACTTATATGATGGCTTTAATCGCTTTAAGAAAAAAGGGAAATAATGCTTAGAAAAAAAATTCTTTCTCAGTTTTAAGTTTTAACGTGTAATTTTAGCAGTGTCCCGAAGCTAAAAAAGGCTATTGACTTATATGGATCTTGACAGAGTAAAACATCTTCTAGTTATCCTATACATTTTGAGAGCAAAAGCTAGGATTGTCCTTTCATTAAAAAAAAAAAAAAGTATGACAACATGTCCCTAGAAAACTCTCTAATCATGCTTTGGAGAGGATCTAAGAGAATATGGTTAGTTTCCATGCAATGATGCTCTGAAGTGTCCCATCACCCTCAATCTTCTTGGGTTGAAACCCGATTGAAATTCTCTGGTTGTAAACAAAGAGAACAATGGCCTGGCATTCTAAGATCTTTCTGAAGAGATCTTTTACCCTGGAGCGAAGTTTGTAATCTGGCCTGAGTGGAATAGTGAACGTCTAGGTGGATGTGGCAAGGGAAACTCATCGCCAAAATTCCTACATGTCAAAGGATCACAGACATATCTAAGAATGCCAACAGATATAAAAGGTATGTGAGGAGGAGGCCTGGGTGGCTCAGCTGGTTAAGTGTTGGCCTTTGGCTCAGGTCATGATACCAGGGTCCTGGAATCGAGTCCCGCATCAGGCTCCCTGCACAGCACAAAGTCCGCTTCTGCTTCTGTCTGCCGCTCCCCCTTCTCGTGCTCTCTCTCTCTCTCTGACAAATAAATAAATAAAATCATTTTTTAAATTTTAAAAAATAATAAAAATAAAATGTGTGTGAGGCCAGGATGAGGAGGACACAGCAAACATGTTGACAACCTGAGGTGATAGGTAATCTGGAACATTAGCAGTTGGTCCCAGCTAATGACAAAGGAATTAGCTGGTGCTCTGACGGGCAACAGCCCTCTATGGCTTCATTTTTGTAAGGTTCAATTTGCTCGTTTGTACTGTGAATCTGATAATAAATAATTGATCGAGTTGAGAAAAAGTTACATAAATTTACATAAATTACACCATGCATAATTTACATAAATTGCACCATGCATAAATTACATAAAGTGACTGCCACAGTGGTGGTTGTGTGGGAAGCTGTGGGAACTGTCAATAATTGTCAGTTCCTCCTTTTCATTCCTGCATGCATGGAGTACTCAAAAACATGGCTACCGTGTTGTGGAACTGCTCCTTGTTGCTTTCCACTTTTTAATAGATTTACTAGAAATTGAGACGCTGAAGTCTCGGTGGAAGCCTTCAAGATGTGCTCCAGTCTCCACCATCCCGTGCCAAATCGTCCCACCAACTTCCATTATTGGTTTCCATTATAAAAGCTTGCCTGAAATATTTCTTCTGTTTATTTATTTATTTTATACTTAATCCTTCGTGATAAATTGTTTTGGTGTTTTGTTTTTTATAGTTGTTGTTTTAAGAAAGAGAAAGTACGTGTGTGTGAGTCAGGGGGAGGGGCAGAGGAAGAGGGAGAGAATCTCAAACAGGCTCCATGCTCAGTGTGGAGCCTGATGTGGGACTCGATTCCATGACCCTGAGATCAGGACCTAAGCTGAAACCCAGAGTCCGATGCTTAACCAACTGAGCCACCCAGGTGCCCCAGTGATAAATTGTCGAAAGCAAATTTATTTTGTGTATATTTGCAGTTCTGAAGTAAGATATCACCAAGGGGTGATAACTCTTTTAAGCAGATCCTCACAAGAAGAGAAGATATGCAAAGGATTAAGTGAAGAAGTATTAAAGAAGTATCTATTACTGGACCATAGGGTATTTAGGGTATTTATATTTTTAGTTTTTTGATTATTCACCATAGTGTTTCCCACAGTGGCTGTACCAATTTACATTCCTACCAACAGTACACAAGCATTATCTTTTCTCCGCACCCCTGGCAACACTGCCATATGGTCCAGGGGTCCCACTTCCTGAGTGTGTATACAAAGGAAATGACATCAGTATCTGCACTCACTCCCATATTCACTGCAGCAGTATTCATAATAGCTAACATATGGGAAAAAAAACTGTTTCCATCAGTGGATGAATGGAATATATATGATATGTATACCAAAATGGAATATTAGTCAACCATAAAAAAGAAGGAAATCCCACCATATGCAACAACACGGATGAACCTGGAGGACATTATGTTAAATGAAATAAACCAGACACAGAAAGACAAATACTGTATAATCTCACTTTTATGCAGAATCTAAAAATGTCAAAGTCTCAGAGGCAGAGAGCATGATAGTGGTTGTCTGGGGCTGGGAGGCGAGGGAAAGGAGAGATGTTGGTCAAAAGGTAATTATGTGCGATGATAATGTGTTCATGAAATTGATTGTGGTAACAATTTCACAGTGTGTACACATATCACATAGTCATGTGGTCCATCTTAAATGTGTACAATTTTAATTTGTCAATTATACCTCAAGAAGCATCTATTTACAGAGATGTGGGTAGACTGAGAGGAGGCATCAAAGAATGGTGAAGTGCTCATGGATGAGCAACCCTACACAGCTATTGCCATCCTGAAACTTGAGCAGGGCTCTACTTATACCTTGAGAGCTGTAGCCATAGCTAAGGGTCGCCCCTCAGAAACTGTGGCCACCGAAAAGGGATAGAGTCACCATCAATGTTGCAACCCAACTATGAAGAGCCAGAGAAATAAACATCCCTCTCTCTCTCTCTCTCTCTCTCTCTCTCTCTCTCTGCCCTCTCTTCTGTCTGTGCTTCCCACTGACCAAACCCAACCGGAAGCTCAAGATCCAAGGAGCCCAGGTAAAGCAATATGGCAAGAAAGGTATCCAAGGCAAAAAGGAGGAAAGGACAGAGAATGGAATCTAGGCACAGAGAGCAAAACCAGCACAGTAACCAGGCTGTGGGTGTGGAAATTCTCTCCCTATTTTAAGAGTCAGAGCATCTAAGACATAGAATAGCTCATTCACAAAACCAGAAATAGACGATTCATCTAATAATTTCTAGGACTTGGCTGTGTCCACTCTGACTGGGATGTGCTGCTTGGCATTTTGCTTTGTGGCCTTTTAATGGATGGGTGTATCTCAGAAGATCTGTATAAATGCCTTTGGTCTGGGTGGTCAATGAAACATTTAACCCAAGACTCACAAAACTCATCATATTTGTTTCTGGAAAATGGACATACTTTAAAATCGTGCTCATTCACACCAAGATTTGAAAATTTTTGTTGGGTTTTCAAGAGTGTCTTCAAAGTCACAAAATATCGACAGAATCTCTTTTTCTATGACCCTACCCCACCATCCACCACCACCCACCACCAAAAACTAGTTAATTAGTACTTACGAATAAATGGAAGAATCATACTTAAATGCAAGCATTTATCATAATATGTATTCTTATTTATTCACCTTTGTATTTCTATGGAATTCCATGGAATAATTTTAATATCATCAGAAAAATAAAAGTTCAAGTTCATGTTAGTAAAACTAAGTTTAAAAAATATAGGCCACAGTTATTTGGTGTGTCCTACGGATGCTCAGATAGTTTTATTGCCTAAATATGTGAAGGAAATAATTAATGTTCAAGAAGACAATCTGAAAGTAAATTATTTTTCTGCGGGATGTCTCGAGTGATACAATGTATCACTTTTCAGTGCAGTCCCTGGTTAAAAAAAAAAAGTGAAACTTGCTGTAGCCAAGTTGCATAAAGACAGTGATTATATAAGGGAAAGCCATTATCAGTAGGTATATCAACCCATTATTGTACAAATATGATGCATGATTTCTTTTACTTCTATTAGAGACAGGTTAATACCTTTTTAATAGGCCAAGCTGTGTTATATCAAATATTTATATTGTCTCTGCTTTGAGGAATGTGATTTGAGCCATACCAAGTTTTAATGTATGTGGAAACAAAATTGGTTATGTAATTAGGCACCAATATAATTTTATCATTCCCCAAGAATTTTTCTGAGCTGCGCAGTAGTTAAAATATCAGAACATTGAGCTACTGCTGGTGTTGAGTAGTAAGAGTCTACGGGACGCTAGATCATGCTTTTCACTTTGATTTCAACACTTTCCTGTCTATTTCAATTCCTTAGTCACAGAGTACTAATCTCTATCTGCAGCTAGAGATAAGGCATCCCAAATCCTCATGTCATTTAACCTCTCTATACCATATTTTTAGTGGAAGATGGTACCCGCCTGAACTGCTTATCCGTGTCTCCTCGTGACTTTTCTCTCATGATTTCAATCAGTTCAACATCTTCTGTGCATGTGCGAAATAGTTAACACCGATTCTACACTAAAACATACCTTCTATGACAGTTTTGAAAAATATTTGAATTCCATCGAGATTTGTTTAAAACCCTACAAAAATAATTACCTCTTATTAAAAACACCGAAGGAGTTTGGCTTTGGGGCAGAGATGAAGTGAGGGACTGAAATTCTGTAATAGGGTGAGGATTCAATAAAATGTTATCTCAAACTAACAGGCTCTGGCAACTTTTCTTTTCTTTCTGCAAATTCTGTCTGTGGCATTACTTCAATTAGGCCAAATAGGTGTCCTCTGCAATAACGATCAGGACGGTACAATGACAGGTGGCGCACCACTGGGACCCAGGGCACTGTCTGGAACGGAGCGTGAAATTTCAACTCAGTCTCCCTTTGTCTGCTAAGGCCTCAGTAGTCTTGACTTTCCTCCTCCTCCTTTTTTTTTTTTTTTTTTTTTAACATATGCCATGATCGTCTAGGTCAGGAGGTGGCAAACTTTTTCTGGAAAGCGCCAGACGGTAAATATTTTTGGCTCTGCAGACAGTCTCTGTTGAAACGACTCAATGCTGCTGCTGCCGAGTGAAAGTAGCCACGGAGGATTGCTAAATGAATGAGCCTCGCTGCTTTCCAATAAAACTTTATTTACAAAAACAGGCAAAGGGTCAGTCTGGCCTGTGGTCTACAGTGGCCAATTCCTGGTACAAGGTCCTTCCTATCGAAAGTATTAAGAATGCCGAGGAACAACTTTTTGGGGGGGGAAGTTAAAAAACCTCTTATATTTCATGAATGAATGAATGAGTTATTTTTTAAAGATTTTATTTACTCATTGGAGAGAGAGACAGAGATAGCGACAGAGCGAGCGAGCGAGAGAGAGCATGAATGGGGAGGAGAGGAGGAAGCAGACTCCCCGCTGAGCAGGGAGCCTGATGTGGGACCCGATCCCAAGACCCTGAGATCACGACCTGAGCCGAAAGCAGATAACTAACCCACTGAGCCTCCCAGGTGCCCCTAAAACCTCTCTTAATTATCTCTGAAAATTAAAGTGATGGATTTTGACCCCAGAGAAGCATATAAGAAGAGACCTAAAAATGGTCTTCATGTAGCATTTGCACAGTGGAATAAATGGTGGAAAGTTTTGTGGGTTTGTTCATTTGTGCCACTGTTCAGCTTTGCCACCATCTTTCACATTTGAAACGTCCGCTAGAAGTTTCTGGGTGTCTTGGATTTTTACCTCCCCTGGTAGTACCAGTTACCAGTATTTTTGGATCGAGATCCAAATCCCAAACCTGTTTCTATCATGGCAAAATCTGCAGACATTTTAATTTGGGAGATATTCAGGGTTTTGTATTTGGCCTTCCTGGAGATGGATGAAAAAGATTCACAACGATGTAACTTTTCGGTTGTTATTGGAGAAATAATTAACTCCTATACTATCTCTACTCTTTTTTGATGTGTCTGTTTTTCACACGTTGGAAAAGAGAATGGAAATCCTAGCCCCGCCCGCCATGACAAATTTTGCTGTCTTGTGCTATTTGCCTATTGTTTCTAAATAGTGTTCTTAGTTGGCACATGAGGAAAATAAGTTATTTTTACAATGTATCAATGAATTTTATATGTACAGTGCTTAGGAAAGTTATTTGCATGCAGTATGTTAAATACATTGCTATGGACATCTTTAATTGGCTAAAGAAAAATTGGTATCTCATTATCATGTGACAGCATCCTATTTTGTGATTAGAACATTTAAAAGTCAGAAATTTGTGGCATCATGTCCCTGAAATCTGATTAAAGAGAACTCCAATTCCTATCAATGAGGAGAAAATTAGAGACACAAATGTGTAAATTAGAGACACAAAAGTGTAAAACTTTTGACTTCTGGTATTTAGGTGGTTCGTGATGGTTCTCTCTACTTTGGTCTCTCTCTACTTTGACTATAATATTGGGGAAAGTTATAAGCCTGGCTCTGAGTCCCCTGTCGATCAAGTCACAGTCACCTGAAAATAAAGCTTTGCCTATGGAGGCGAAGCGCTCTCACAGTAAACAGTTACGTCTACGTACACTCTCACAGGCTTGTTCCAGAACCCGACCCCACCACCACCCGTGGAAATAAACAGACACAGGTGACTCCAGGGTATTTCTTAGCAGCTTGTGGGAATCATTACTTATTCTCTTCCCCCGAGTGCACGAGGGACACGGACAGTTTGGATTAAAGGCGGTGCAAAGGCTGTCTGTGCCACGAAGTGTCCCATTCACAATTTTGACAAGGAATTTCCTCAAGGGTTACTGGTTGTTTTGTCCCTAATGCATTGCAGTTTACCTTTTTTGGCATTTATGTTTTGTAGGTAATTTTGAGCTGGAGAGTCTTGAAACCATTTGACTTGTGGAAGAAAATTGCTTGAAGCACTATGAAAATATCATTGAGACCATGTGGTTTTTAAACTCTTTTGCACTGGACTCTGTTTCCCAATTATTTCCAGCTGTGTCTAGCCACTAAGCGTACCTTCACAATCTGACTCCTTTTTTTCCCCCCTAAACAGTTGTGAAGCGCCATTATTCGTTTATTTGTTCAAGTGAATGTCTAGCGTTGAGTAGAGGTGGATTCAGTTCTAGGGAGAGCTATCTTCATTTTTTCCCCTGGAACTTCACGCCTCTCTGTTTTTCCTGATTTTCTATTCTGACAAGAGTTGGAGGTGAAAATAGGAAGAAGTCCCATTAATTCTTAACTCCATTCATTTACGCTTTGACAATATAGGCGGGGGTAAAGTTTCTCTTACACTCCCTGTGGAAAAAAGGATGCATTTCACAAATGAACATTCATAGTTAAATAAATACATTAACCTCCTGTTGGGATCATTACTTGCCCAACTCATTACCAGCATCAATTCGCCCATGAGTCATACGCATGGATTTCTTACCCGACCCACGTATAAAATTGTTAATCAGTAATTTGGGTGGCTTGCCCTTCCATCTATTTTCCTTAAAAGTCTTCTGAAACCTACCCCTCTAATCTGTTTTGCAGTGCTCTGAACCATTTCCCCCTCCATCCTTGAACTGACTAAACATACCTTCACTCATTCCAGGTCTGGCAAAGGTAACCCTCTCCGGTACATGAGTGAGAGGTGTAAGTATCAAGAGTACAGCATGGTGACCTGTTCCCAGGACTGATGTTGAAAATATTTAATGACTGGGAGAACATGGGCAACTACCAATCAGAAACAGATGCCCTGTCCAATCAAAAGGAACACCAGCCATAATCACCAGCACAACCCAACAGGTGCTTACCAGCTGCCAGTCACCCTCGCTTGTTCCCGGGTGGGGGGGGGGGGGGGGTCCGCAGCTGCTCTCAGACCAAGGAGATTAGCAAGGGACAGAGAATACAAGTAATCATGTACCTTCTCTGTGACTTGATTTTGTCAACATCTCTTTATACTTCACGTAGTCTTGGTTTAACTAACTATGGCGTTCCCATAAAACCCAGACCTTTTTATTGACTTCCTAATCCCAAGAAGAATTTGAGTCCTAATTTGACGCTCTGTAATATTTCTGAGGGGAAAAAGATTCTCCCTGTTCCCAACTTAGAACAGGTTGAGATATTTAGAGGCAAGGTGTGGGGAGCTTTACAATCATTAGCTCTACCTGGAATTAGGCCCTCGGTGTGACTTTATCACTTTGTTTAGAGCTGGTTTCAGAAGTAGCACAAACATCTAAAAACTAAGGCTTAAAAAGGCATTCCAAAGAACATCACGGATCGTTTTAAAATTATCTCTGCTTCTGCTCCATTAGTGAAAATAATAGAGGTTTAGCCACATGAAAAGATACCCGGCGTTAAGTACGTGAATATATGCACACAAGCCATTTATTTTTACACACACATGAATGAAGCCTACACATAATTCTGTATGTTCTTTCTCTAAATTTAGTTTCAGCTCTAACAGAAAATTCTATATGGTGCAGAAAATAACATTTATCCCTGATGACAAATTTAGTAACCAAAACTTGGCAGAATATTAATAGATGCTAGAGGTCATTGCTTTCTTGCAACCACTAAAAGCATGTTCTCTGTTATAAACATTTGAACAAGGTTTAAATTTGGTAGATTATTTATAAAATGAGAGCTTTACAGACATTCCTCTCTGACATCCTAGGAGAATGGTCATCTCTTCCATCTTCTGTATTCTAAGAGATGTATAATGTGCTAGAAGCATGTCTCTTAATGCATGCTGGGAAAGCATGAGCAAATCCCCTTTCTAGCCAGGCACCCTGCAAACCCACGCATTCCACAAATCACAGTAAAATGACCCGTTTATTCATTCCTTTGCTCATTCATCCCACAAAATTTTATCGAGTGTCCTCCCTGTGCCGGGGGATCTTCATGCTATTTTGATGACTACAGCCTCACCCCTGTCTCCTAGAAGCAAATACTCGAGAGGTAAAGGCAAAACACATGTAAATAAAAATTAACATACATGGAAATGTCTGCTAGGATTGCAATCAGGACAAGAAGCTATTCAAGGGCGAAGAAAGAGAAGCTAAATGTTTTAGGGAGGTGGGGAGGTCTACGGTCATCTGCTGAGGGTTCCTAAGGAGATCATTCTGAAGTGATAAAACAAGTACCCAGAAGAGCCTGGGTAGCGCAGTCGCTTAAGCCTGTGACTCTTGGTTTCGGCCCTGGGGGTGGTCTCTGGGCTGTGAGAACGAGCCCCGCCTCCAGCTCCGTGCTCAACCAGGAGTCTGCTTGAGACCCTGTCTCCCTCTCCCTCAGCCCCGCCCCCCCAATTAAATAGATAAATCTTAAAAAAAAAAAAAAAGAGCCAAGACATTGGATGAGTGAGAGCCTGTCATGCAACCCACATGGACATAATTTAATATTTTGTTATACTTTAAAATGAAAATAAAGCCTCTCTGAAGTAGTTATGCACATGAAGAAGAAGAGGATTGAATTCACAAAAAAATTATCTTAAAGTCCAGGGATACATTATTTCCTTACCCAGGATACCATCCGTCCCTTTGGGGGGACCAGCGCAAACGTGGGCCTTCCACGGAGAGGGTCCTTGGCTTGTGTACCCTGCAATACGCAGCTCCCTTCGGTCCCTTTCCCCTTCCTAATGTGTTCCTTCCCCTTCCTCAGCTTCCATCTTCGTCTTAGACGTAAATATGCAAATTCAACCCATGGAGTTATCTTCCTTTATATTTAGTTTGCAGGAAAATATGTTGCAGTGAAATTTCCCATTTATCACTTCAATATTTTCATAAGCATTAGATGGCCTGGGAATGTATTCCCAATCCTGGAATCCCAAGTACCGATAGCCTGGCTTTGGAGGAAAGAAGTAAGAGAATAAATTGTCATGATGATTTACTTACTATCAGTGTTTGTGTTTCCACACACACACACACACAGTTAAACTATTCGGCAGTGTAATATGTATGTAAGGTTTATAACACACTGGTATACTGACTGACTGTAATAGAAGGTTGCTGTTTTAATTATTACAACCCTCAGAGCTTAACATCATGCAAGATGACTTGAAAGTGATTGCTTTTCACATAGAAAAAGCCCGTTTCTTCCATTTTATTTCAGAACTCCCAACTGTTTAGAAGAAAATTAAACACAGCAAAAAATTTCTGTCAAATCCTCCAGAGGGGCCTCCAATTCTTTTCTCTTCTGGTTACGCTGCACAATTTCAGTGAGCACTTTTTGGAAAATGGGGGGAGCGGAAACTTTGAACACAGTGGAAGACAGACACAAAATGTCTCAAGCACTCTAATTGTTTTTCTGGGAAATTTAGTAATTATAGAGAAGTTCTGTTTATTTTAATGGCTTCTTATCACCACATGCAACTCGCTTAATGACCACATTTTCTCAAGGGACCTCCATGACATCATTGAGTAGCCCCCGAGCTTCCTGATACTTTAAAATACTGTCACAGCCAATTTTCAGCAGTGCAGAGGATTGTGGGATTCCTGGGAAGGCTCACAAAGCTCCCTTGCAGGCACACATGTAAATGCACGTCCGCACGGGACGATGTAGAGTATTTTAAAAAACAACACACAACATGTAGAAATAAAACATGCGCATTTATTTATCATTCCCAGGGCAGTAAGATGAAGGTTGGGATAGTTTGAAATCATCGTATCTGGAGAGCCTGAGAGGTGGCTTTCCCAGCAGAGCCTGAGCTGAATGAGGAACTTGAGCTAGAAGTGATACCAGCCACGTGATTTGTCCGGTGCCCTGCAAATGTTTGGCATGCAGGAGTGAATACATGCATGAATGCCCGATTGAGTAAATGTTGACTTCTCAGATGACGGGGAGCAGGGAAGATGCACAGATAGTATCAGTCTGTGCCCTTCTTGAGGACTACTGCACAGGCGGCTTATCCTGTGTCTCTGGAGCTGGTTCCATTTTTACCAATCCTTTCTGCCACTCAAAGTCTAAATCCCAGGGCGTCTGGGGGGCTCAGTCGGTTAACCATCTAACGTCGGCAGAAGTCATGATCTCAGGGTCCTGGGATCAAGCCCCACGGGAGGCTCCCCAGTCAGCGGGAAGTCTGCTTTTCCCTCCCTCGCTCCCCCTCCTTGTGTGCTCTCTCTCTCTGATAAATAAAATCATAAAAACAAAAACAAAAACAAAAACAAAAAAACACAACAGTTTTATCCCAAGAGAATAATATCTCTCACGACGAGGACTTGCAGCACTGGGACCCACAGATTGGAGAGATTTGAAGGTTCGGGGAATGGAGAAACAATTTACTGCATTGAAATCCCAAAACACCTCTGGCCTCTTATTTCTCAACTTTGAAAGAAGAACCCTAGATTCTCCTTAAGTAAATGAAAATTACTCTGTGCACAACAGAGATCATTGCCTTTACACTGGGGGTCTCCGTTTCCCCGTGGCTCTTCATTCATGGGCTTTTACCTTGGGTCATGCCTGCCAATGTGCACTTTTCAGCAGGGAGATATGGAACCCAGCCAGACCAGCCAGAGGCAGCCTGGGCGGCGGGTGTTGGGCTGAGAGGTCAGCGCTGGTTGTGGCTTTGGAACCTTGACCCTGGGCACAATGTACAGCACAGTGTCAGTGATTTTCTCATTTCCACTGAAAGCCCTGGCCCGCTTGCGACGGGGATATCAAGTGTTAGCACGGCTTGCTGCAGCTGTGAGCCATTATTTCCAGTGGCAATGGAAATCCATTGAGAGATCTCCTGGGAGATTGTGCAAAATGGTGTGGTGGGTTTAATATTAACCCTTGCCACCGCTGTAGCTAAGACTTCCGGCAAAGACCAAATTTTACTGGTCAGCTGCTGCCAAGTTTTAGAAAAAACAGACTTCATCACATGCACGCTCGAGTCTGAGATGGAAAGCAAGTGCCTTCTAATGCAACACTAGCCCCTTGGAAGCCTTTTGTCTCCATTTGACAGTTTCACACCCCACAATGTCTGTTTCAGAGAGGTCTAGAAAGCTTTCTCGGAGGGGAGAGCCTATGATGGAGAACACAGCACAACTCGGACGATTCCAATGCCTTTTTCTTTTATAGTTCGATATGTGCCTTAAAAAAATACAACACTTTATTACATTACCAGGCACACTTACTTTTTATTTTTCCAGCTTTTTTTCCTGTTTTTTTTTCTTACTTAATATGAAATGTCTCTATTATTTTGTTGCTATTATTGTTTGGGGAAAGTTGCATTCTAGACACTCTGTTTACAGTTTTCTCTTTGAGGCACACATTTTTAAGTGAATAACAGAGTCCTCAAAACCACACAAACAGGACCAACACAAGAATTGGTCTGCCAGGTCAGTGTGTTGATTAGAGGCCACGTGGTTCCATTCTGACATCATTTCTACAATCAATTAGCTGCAATTAATGAGCAGACTTAGTCGTATGATCTGAAAAGTGGATTTAAAGCAGGGTCTCTCAGCTTTGGCATGGTGACATTTGGGGCGGGGTAATTCTTTGTTACAAAGGGCTGTCCTGTCCATTGAAGGATGTTTGGAACATCCTTGGTCTCAACCCACTTTGGGGGGGTGGCATCAAAATGTCTCCCAACATTTCCCCTCCCTCTCCCATGGGGGGGGCACCAAAAAGTTTCCCAACTTGTCCCCCCCTCCCTCATGGAGGGGGCATCAAAATATCTCCCAACATTTCCAGCTGTCTCTTGGGAGCAAAAGCATCCCAGATGGAGAACCACTGGCTTAGAACATCGGTCCGAAGAAAAGAACGTCACACATTTCTTAAACTATAAAAGACATCCTTGTAGTGTAGGATATTTTATACTAGGGGTCTAAATCCCCGACCGCAAAACCTTACTTGTTCTGATTCCTGCACCGTCTTCACTCTCTTTTTGGCCTCCTGTTGGTGGACTTCAAAGAAAAACATCCTGAGCTCTTTCCCTTACCTATTGACTGTTGAAATCTTCAGGTGGTCCCCAGCTTGGCTTTTCATTTTCACTTAGAATGAAAGCCTTCAACACCGTAACTCAGCTCCCAGCTGTGGGCTAACTCTATCTCTCTTGCCCGCTGCTATCCAGGGAAGCACCGGGCGGGGGCAGATGGAGAGCACAGGCTCCCCAGAAGTCACCAGAACGTTGCTACCCCTTCCTCAGCCGCAGAAGCAGAAAGAGGCCAACACCGTCAGCGGGCACACCCTGTGATCAGCCGCAGGAGACCCAGTCCCTGTTCCTGTCAACTAGAAAAGCATTTCCATGCACTGACGAATTCTTATTTTGAGAGAAATCATCTTGGTTCCAGTCAACCACGTGTCTTTAAACAATGTGATCCCGCGGTCGTGGGATCGAGCCCCACCTCGGGCTCCTTGCTCAGCGGGGAGCCTGCTTCTCCCTCTCCCTCTTTCTGCAGCTCCCCCTGCTTGTGCTCTCTCTCTCTGTGTCAAAAAAATAAATACAACCTAAATAAATAAACAAACAAACGAATAAATAAATAAAAGTCAATGGTCCTTCAAACGGGAGACACTCCCACCAACTAGCCTTGCTTCTACCCCGTTCGAGATTTCTGTGGGAATCGAGTTCCTCAAAACTGCTTTCTGTAAGATTCTGTATTCCCACAAGAACATAACATTGTTAAACAGCAATTTCAGCTGAAAGTTAACAAGGTTTTAGGGTAGTTAAAAAACTGTGAAAGCCTGACTCCCAGTGTGAAATACAAAACCTGCGCAATTCAGACAGACAGGAACGCTTTCATTTACTCAGAGTGTGATTAAGGCTGAAAATGTTTCTTTGGTTGGTTTGTTTGTTTGTTTTCTGATTTTTGTTTTGTTTTGGTTTGTTTTTAAACCCATAGGCCAGGATGTAAAGAAATGTAGGATCCTTGAAGTTGCTATTTCTTTTTTTCTTTTTTGAATTATGAGCTGAAAATAGCTCAGGGTAAATAGCGAGAGGTGTGTTTATTTGTGGATCCTTTCTGTGTACTCTCTTTGCGTTCTAACCCTCTCTATATATATTTATACATATATCTTATACCGTTATATTAAGTATAGTTTATGCACTCGCACATATGAGAAGATCTCCTCAGCAGGATAAAGGAATACATTATTTTTTTTTAAGGAACATGTGATTATGCTGTGATGGAATGAATATGCGAATTTGCATCAAAAAAGCAGGATTAGTTGTCAGCTTGTTCTGGGAATAATAACTACCACTATTTTATCAATATGTCGGGTAATGCTCTGCTTTTTCGTCCCTAATATTAGAATACTAATTCCTTCACGTTCTCTGCCTACTCCCCAAACCTAAAAGGCCTGTAAAGCTGCAAGGTATATAAAATACACAGAAATAGATATTTATATGGATCTACAGCTAGATGAACTAAATATTTTAAAAATTTGTAAGGGCAACGGCTACATGAAATGAATTCTGTATTCATTCTGTATAGGGTGTCAAGTATACAGTTATTTTATAAGCTGTGCAAAGGTTTTTATATCAATGTGATAAAGCACATCAGCACAGAGCTGTTTGAAAATTAGGATTTATGGAAAGTGAGGTAGGGAGAGAAACAGAGCTGTTTCCACCACCAAGACTTTCCCTTAATATGAGCTTCTCTCAACTTTGTAAGATTTTCAAGTTTTATGTACCTAGCATTCAAATTTAGTTATTAGAAGTATGATTTTGAAGGATATGAAATACCTAATTTATCATTCGAATTTTATACAGTCATAGAAAGAGTATTTCAGAATGCTTGTGGGTAATGAATATTGATAAAAATGCTATGTATTCTTTCCTTAACAAAAAGGATCAAAATAGTTTTATTATGCACAAAAGTATTCATCTGTAGCAAATAGTTATATGAAGGAAAAGACACAAATTTCACTTTTCTTTATTCATGTTACCAAAATATAGTCTTTAAAATATTTATCTCATCCCTAAAAACATGCAAATTTTTCCTTCGCTTTTATGATTTTTTTTATTGCAGTCGCTGTTGATTTAGACTTGTAATGAATATTGTTTAAAAGATACAGAACTCTCAAATCAAAAGACTTAGAATTGGGATTGTAAAATCTTTTTTGACTTTGGAATCAATTTACTAAAGTGTTAGATAAATCACTGTTCTACAAGGCAAAGGTAAATAAGTTAAGTCCGTAGGATATGATAGTAGTTATTTAAGATCACACAATCATAAACTAAGCTCTGGGAAAGTCTTCAAAGCATGTTAGGTGAAGTGAGAAACTTACAAAATTCTGTAGCTGGTATAATCCAATGTTATTAAATATATCTCTTTAGATGATAGATAGCTCTAAATATAAAGGCATGTATATATACACACGCATATGTGAAATATGTATTGATACATGTAAAAAATACACATCAAAACATGTGAAATGTATATGTGTTTTATGTGCACATGTATGAAAAGGATGAGATGGGAAAACATCACTCTGACAGTATATTCCTGGAAGATAGCACTATGGGCAATTTTAATTTGATTTTATATTGGTGTCTCTATTTTCTACATGCTCTGCAATTATTGTTGATTATTTTATAATCAGAAATTACTGGATGTTTTAGATAATATCTATAATCTTAAAAATTATGAAGAAAAAAATCCAATTTATTTATAGCAGAATTAAAATCTGGAAAAATCCAGATTTGAGATGTTAATTTCAGAACAAATTGAAATGTGAAAGGAATATGTATTCTACCTCTAAGTGTGTGTGCTTTGAAGAGTGTGAAGTAAAAACTCAATCTGAAAGCAAAAAAGGACAAGAAAAGTGGTCTCACGAATAAAAGGAATAAAGAAGAGAAAGTATTAAAAATGCTTTTTAAAGTCAGCTGCTTTGGTATATATTCCCTTTTCAAAGAGTTTAATTGAGATTAATTTTTTAATAGGTCTCCAAGTCATGAGGAAAAGGTTTCATTTTCAAAAGTAATGGACGAATTCTCTTCAAAGATCAAGGAATTTAAGGTGTATGGAGAATCAGACACATAAAATGATTATTTCTATTTCTATCTACGTGGCGTAAAATATTCCAATATTTAGATTCAGTTTATTGGCAAAATACTTGAAGCTTTTTTGTGTTTTGGAATTGTTCAAAATATTACATAAGAACATACAAACTGTCATTAAAAGAATGGTATTTAAAAGCAGTCCAGTGATGTTTCTTCGAGTTATGGAGATAATTAATATAAATTGTCTCATTTTAAAGGCTTCTGTTTGCTAACTAGCTTTTTGTGTATGCATAATTTTTATAGCATTAATGTTTAGGGGTTAAGTCACAGATGCTGTCGGAATACTGGCCGTACTAGACTCTGATTTTTTTTTTTAATCATTAATGAATCCAAAAAGTAGAGGTGGAGAGGTGGGGACACATATGTTGTCAATACACTTTAATTAAGTGCAATAATTCCCCTTTTCCTGAGGTAGCTGTGTTAAAACAGATTTCTCTTCAGAGATTTACCTTCTGGGGAATCTATTTTTCAGCACGGCCATCGGATTCATCTGTGGAATTGCACTGCCCTCTGTCGGATCACCGGGGAACTTCAGATGACTTCCCATCCTGAAGATGAGAAATTTGGGGTTCCGTCTCTTCGTTTTTGGTATTTTCCGCTCTTACTATAAATCCTCTGAGCACAAAATAGTGTGAAGAATCATGAGGTTAAAGGAAGTCTGCTTCACTTCCTAACAGGCAAACTCCATTCAGAAGCATATCTTTATATCTGGAAAATAAGCTTAGACTTGCATCACCTTCTATTTATATGTAAATACAATTTATAAAATTCATGAAAGCTTTTGCTTGCTAAGACAGAACGAAAGACTTTCAAATAAATGCCTTTGAAGTGTGGCGACATCATTTTGTTTTTCCTCTCTGGGGAACCAGATAGAAAATATGGTAATTTAGGCAAATTGATTACAATAGCCCAGTATTATTCTATTTTCATTTCTTTAGCTAACTATCCTAGAGACTAGATTCTTTTAAGAATTAAAACTCATTAGTGTCTGCAATTCATTTTTTGAGTGGCTTTCACTGAATTAAGTTTCCCAACATTGACCCTTGTTTCGGTGAGGAGCTCTGGAGATGGATGGATGCCTTTGATCTGTGGAGCAGACGGTGGTCTGCACGCTTCTAGCACAAATCCTCCACAAATATACAATAAGAAGTGACCTGGAAAAGTCACCTCACCGAGGAGAAAAGAAGTGACCAGAGGTGGACTCCAAAGGCTCATCGCTATCTGGCTGGAGGCATTATTACCGATTGGATGTCAGTTTTTAATTCTTTGGATAGTGCTTTTCAGCTAGAATTTGAAAATCTCTCCTCCCTGTTCAACATCTGGTTTAGCAATTCCTAGAGAGACAAAACAGCCCTTTCTCTCTCATCCCATCTATTAAAATGTACCTAGGTCCTGAGACAGGAACGAATGACCATGTCAGAACTGAATAGTTCTCCTCCGGCATTCTGTTAGAAATAAGTCCTAATGCCCTAAAACCAAAATATTACAGTAGGACAATCTTCGACAGTGCAACTGATGGGAAATTAGCTTGGTTTCCTGCTTGATCCCATGAAGTCATTTGTTACATCAAAACGCATGAAATATTACAATCAGTTCAATTTATTTTTTTATTTGAAGAACAAAATGATCATTTAAGTCCCTCTATTGGATCCCTTAGTGGCTGTTAATATTTTAATTTATAATGATCTATTCCAAACAGTTTTTTCATAAAGCATTTCTAAACGGTACTGAACATATTAAGTATGCAAGAAGACCTGAACTAGCATGTATTTGTCATGCTTTAGTGTTACAAGAGGGGTGGCCATTTATGAGGACACTTGCATTCTAACTGTAAAGAATTCTTTAAAAGTTAGTTATTCTATGCCTCTTGTATCAGAGCAAAATTTCCTAAACGAATCAAAACCCTTTTGGTAATATGAAATCTTGGTCTAAAGGACAATTTTCCATCTATTTTTTTCTTTGACCCTCCCCCATTTAACTGAAATACCACAAAACAGAACAAACTGAGAATAGCAAAACTCTATTTATGTCTGTAAGTTGTTATCTGCCATATGCTCAATGTTTACTCATGCTTCTTTCATTTACCAAGGCTGGTACGCTTGAAGCTATAACGTAATTGACATATCATATGTAAGTATCATCATTATTAGAGGAAAGAGATACTGAAGTATTTAGTGTTTTTTTTTAAAGACTAAAAACTAAGTTGTTGAATTGCAATGTTGTTTACTCTGTGTCTCCACAAATATATGCCTTGACTAATACGGGTAATGGTGTCAAAATATGGATCGAGACATTGTCGATAGTCTTATATAAGTTGTAAAAATTTATCACCCTGTGTGCAATTTTAAGTAAAGTGTTTATTATTATAGGGATTAATCATTACTCTAAAGGTGATCAAATTGTTTAAAATACAAAAGTGTGATTGTTGAAAAACGCGTGAGGTCAGAATTCTTGAATATTCCAAAATTTTTTTATGCAGACCCTGAAATTTATCTAAATCGTCTTTGTTTAAAATCAAACTTGCTGCCATCTGTAGTTAAAGCATGTTATTTGGTGACTTACGAAGCAGAGTAGGAAAAAAACGCATTCATCAAAGGTTTCTAAGATCTCTGATAGTTATTAAAGGTAGAAGAAGAATCATATATTTCTTTAATCTACAGGTTGTCTTGCTAAGTTGTCTCGGCAAGGGGTATTCTCTGTATAAAACACAGTGTTCTCTTACAACTGTAGAGTCAGGATTTACGGAGCCAGGATGGAGCAGGGATGCCTGCATTTCTAACTTTTCACCACCTTTTAGGACTCTCCTCCATATAACAATTAATTCATGGAAAGTTTTGATCTGCCTTTAACGTGGAAAGCTAGATCTAAATGTAAGACTTTTACCTTTGTCCCCGCCCTTTTGGTCTTCTGTACCAAAGGCTTGTCGAAACATCCTCCTACTGCTGTGACCTCCACCCATGTACTGAAGGCACTTGATAATAACTCATCTACTAGAGTGATTATTCATACCTCTGAGGAGTTACTGGATATAGAGATTCAGAGTGCCGCCAGTTCTTACAAAAACCAGGAATTTCTGCTGGTGGGAAGACTGCTCTCTCTAGAGCTGACCTGGGCCATTTTCTGTCTCCCCCTCTTTGTTCTTCTTTGTCTTACCAGCACAAAACTCCTCCCCTGAGGTCCATGCTGTTTCCCACTTAAATTTTAACCAAAACAGACAATAAGAAAGCAATACAAAAATTCCTCTTCCTTTGTTTCAGTCAAGACAGGTTAGGAGTTTTCTGAAGGAACTTTATGAAACAAATTTTTCGTTTACTGTGTTCCAGACATTACATTTGGCCCTTTGTAGACATCATCTCCTATGATCCTGTCAGAGGTTCTGTGTCATTATCATTCTTCCCATCTCACACACGAAGAACCTGAGATACACACAGAGGAAGTGATTTACCAAAGAAATCATGCAGCAGTCTTCAGCTTTTTTCTACTGCAAACTTCTCACTGCATTGTCTTCTACTTTCCCACCAAAATCTCTTCTCCCTTCTGTATCAAAAATGCCTAAAGTTCGTTAGGCAAAATTTTAGACCTTTAAAGAAAGGACTATGTCCCTTAGTAGAGTTATATGTCCTCAGTAGGAAGCTAGTTCTTGTAAGTAGAATTCCAAGAAAGAATTTCTGTCTAGACAGGTTAAACATGGCACCTCCTAACCTTACATAGTTATTGACATCAATGTCTCTGGACTATAAAGAAATGACCCTGACTCTTGATGTATTTGCTACCTCACGACTAGTTTACTCTTCAGTTTCAAAAGACCTTCAAGTCACCATATTCACCTTTAAGCTCTGGCATCCTTCAAAACTTTAACATTACTCTGAGTCATTTCTGGTACTGCATATAAGTGAGTTATGTTATGACTCCCTTTTGTATGAGCTACACTTAGCCGCTAGTGAATTCATAACTTTTTCTGGTAACTTTACTAGAGCCCTGGGTAGAGTGAGGCTGAGGACACAGCAATCTGATGAAAGGCATCATCTTTAAACTGTTGATTTGGAAACAATTCTTCTGCTCTCTGTTTCTAAGGCATCCTCTCTTGTACTTTTATGCTACCTGATAAATTTCTGTTTCCTGGTAGAGAGATAATGCTAATACTCTGTTCAGCGGAAGAACAGCCATGACTTGGATTTACTAAATAATCAAGTGCTTTTTTTCCAACCCCAGCTACTTCTTTCAGTTCTTTCATACCTTCTCCTGAGGGAAGGATGAAGGATAACCCTTTTCCATAAGTCCTTGATGTCTACCCTCATGACATATATGATTTAAATGATTAAATATGCATAACATGTCATTGTAATTACCCACAGTAACAGAATATTATTTTACAAACTTTAACATAATTTTAAATTGGTTGGTATCAGAAGGACAGGCAACTATGTTTGCAGGGGCTGATTTCAAACAACATACTTAGCGCAATTTTCAATAGTTGGGTATTGTTACTGCTAATATTCTCACCTCCATCTTTTTACATGGGCTTATATTAGAGGCCATTACAATTTTTTAACTTAAAAATTATTATTAAAATATATTCTTACTTGGTAATATCTTAAAAGTGATTATAATTTAATAACGCACTGTGCAATTTATAAAACCTTAACTTGTATAGCCCTCTGAGTGCATATGAGGGGTTCAAAGTTACATTTTCTAATATGAAGTAGCCCTATTTTATTGTCTTGTTGCTTATAAACACTATGAATCCATATACAGAAAAGATAAAAGTGAAGCTGAAAACACAGTATTCAGGTTCATAATTGAAGCAAAAAATAGGTTATTCTGTTACGATAAATGTTCATGAGCCATGTATGTGTATTGCTAATAGATTTTTCAGACAAATATATCTTATGCCTAATATTACTGAATCGAGGTTTAGTAGACAAATTCCCATGCTGGCAGACTCTGCCCCCTGCCAAGGAGATTTCTTATTAATTTATATTATTGGCCACAAATAGGATAAAGAAATGAGCAGAGAAGGAAAGAATACTGTATCAGTCCTTACAAACGGAAGAGGTTATTACTTCCAAAAGAAGTTTTTCTATTATACTGACAACTTATTTTCCATATTCTACCATTGGTAGGTTGGTAGCAGCATATTTGTGGACAAGCTATAGTCAATTATAGTAAATACAAAGCCATTAAGATGCTTTTATGAACTCTCAGAGAAATTGGGAAGACCGTCAGCTAGCAGGAATAGCCTGCTTAATAAAAAGTAGCTGTTTATTTCCCCACGATTGCCAAGCATCCATTAGTATTTACAAGAGAGATTTTTTTTTAAGGGAGATCTTATTTTCTAAATGATTTCCATGGTTTTATTTTGTTTGTTGTATATTTTCTTGGCACACCGATGAAATTATCTGAGAGTAGAGAAGACGAAGATGTGACAATCCAAGAATCCTCTTCAGCAAAGAGTATTTAAAATTCAGAAACCATCCAAGGTTTCATTTGTTCCTCATTAGAACCAGGAGAGCAGAGAGATGGGGCAGGGGGCTGATTTAGGAGCGTTGCAGCTCATTCTTAAACATCATGGTATTTTTCTTGAAACAGAAGGTAGTAATCAATGAGAAGTTTTTCAGTGTGGTTCAGCTCATATAATACTTTCCTGGTGTTAGGCTAACCACTATTGCTTTGCACCTTTTTTTTTTTTTTAAACCTTAGTAGACTCTTTAAGGTCACATCTGCTAGGGCACATAATGGTTTTTAATCACACTTTTCTAAATGACTAGAATACAAGTATGTGAGGGGAGCAGCACTTAAACCGAAGCCTGATCCCTGTTGTAGGATATTTGGGTGGTGATTTTCTGGAGGATTGAATGCAGAATGGCAGAGACTCTGGTTGATACACAGCTGAACAATCAAATGCAGGCAAATTCTCGCTCTGAATAAGTCTCCTTTCCCAAAGGAGGATCGTGGAACACACTTTCAATTTTCGGGAAGCCAGGAAGGCTAGAATAATATATTATCTTTACAGACCCTTGTCTTCAATTCCAAACTCCTCTAATGCACCTTAAGTCCACATCACATCAGTTTCAACCAAATTATAGTAAGTATTCAAGTGCAGTGCTTTTTTCCTAAATTTGAATTAGGTGTTAAAAATAAAGTTTTCTTCCTTTTCAACCTATATTTAGCCAGATCCTTGATGATGTGCTACTGACTTTTGCAGTATGATTTGGAATAAAATCATATACTATATTATATGCTGTATACTATAGATATACTTAATATCTAAGTGTACCACATACATTCTCAGTAGTCACTTATATTCTAGAGACATAGACAAAAAGAACTGACACTTATTTAGAAATCCATTTCATTCAATAAATTAACAGTGTTCTGGGTAGTGAAGAAACACCAGGTATACAGAATAAGGACCCTGTTCTCATGGAGCCTCTAATCTATCTATCTATCTATCTATCTATCTATCTATCTATCTATCTATCTATCTACACATTCCATTGGACCAGAAAATAAAAACAAACTACATAATTTTGGATGATAAATGTGATAAGGCAAATAACACTAAGTGATGGAATAAAGAAAGACAGAGGAAGCTACTTATGTTTATCTTCAGGGAAGATATTTTGAAGACATATTCACACTGAGACTTAGATGACAGCAAAACAAATCAACTTTGAGAAGATTTGAGGGCGAAAGTAAGAACAGAAACTTTAGGGCAGAAACAACCACGCTAGAGAAACAATACAAAAGGCCTCTGGGGCTGAACCATAATGAGTAAGAGAAAGGATATTAATTGGTGAACTAAAATACTTGACGAAGACCTTTGAAGGCCAGAGTGAGTTTTTCCCAGGAAACACTAACTGGTTGAACAGGGCTCTACTTACCATTCAACATTCTAGATTGTCATAGTAGTTTCTGTTTTAACCAAGACAACCTGAGGTCTCTATAGCCAAATCCATCCTTAGTTAGTAATATTACATATCTAAATAATGCAGACCACAGTTTTTCAAAGAGGCCTGAGAATCTTCTTCTAACGGAGAAATATACTACTCATGACAGTAGTAATCTTGAAAAGTCATGCTACTTGTTTATTAAGTCAGTAAAGATTTCAATCACAGTAACAGTGTGCTATCAACTGAGGATATAGGAATGAAGAAAATATTTTCAGTCCATAAGGAGCTTATGATAAACACATGTTATGTTTACTACATAACGTTGAGGTCGAAAGAATAGAAAACTTGGTTTAATCTTTTTATTTCCTCCTTCTAAAAAGGAGACCTTTGATTGACTGGACAAATGACCACAGTCATAACATTTGACATTTGAAGCTCTAAGAAGGAAACACTGATTTCCTATTTGTATATGTCTACAGCAATTACACCAAGAGTATCAGTAAGTTCACCTGGCCATGACAAGGAAAAAAAAGTCTGAATTACTAGAGTCATAAACTCAAATTTAAATTCTGAAATACCATCCCAATGATTGGGTGACAAATCAATGCGATGATTATTTATTTATTTATCTATTTATTTATTTGCTTATTTATGCAGATAGTATTCTGCATAGAATGATTCTAAGAAGATATTCTAAAGAACTCTGCAAGGGGTAAAGACAAGTTGGCCATTAGAAGGTAGTGTTACAAGTGCTTTTAGTAATAAAAGATTATAGGAGTCTCAATAAGTTCAACGAGCAAGGAGAAGGAATTTCTAAAAGCCTGGCAAGAGTAGGAAAAATGCAGGAAGGAGCCTTCCTGAAGGATATTGGTCTGAGCCCTGAACAAGAGGACTCTAAGTCAAACTGGCAGTCTTGGTGAGAACAGAGTGAACATGGGTAACAGAAGAAAAATCACAGGCAGATGGAACAGCAGAAGCGGTCATAAAGATGAGATGGTAGAACATTTAAGGAAATGCATATAGATATAATATGAGCTTATATTTCCATTTGTTACCTAATAAAGAAAAAATTGGACAATTTGGTATAGCATTTTCTTTAATGCAATGCACATATTCAAAATCATTTTTCAAGATTATATACATAGATATTTAAAGGTTTATTTATTTATTTTAGAGAGAGAGAGAGAGCATGTGAGGAATCTTGGAGGTGGAGGGGCAGAGGGAGAGAGTGAGAGAGAATCTCAAGCATACTCCCCATTGAGTGTGGAGCCACGCATGGGGCTCGATCTCATGACGTCGAGTTCGTGACCTGAGTCCAAGACAAGAGTTGGATGCTTAACTGACTGAGCCACCCAGGCGCTCCCAAGATGATGTATTTCCCCACTTGGGTAAGCTTTTTCCACAGTGCCAAGATGTATGGCTATAGCAAGATTCTTTTTCCACTACTTATTTCAGTGTCCATTTACACTTGCAGCAGATGTTAAATGGGAGAAACAAAGGAAATGAAACTTAGATCCATTTTCCTGATTCCTGCTTAACAGATTGACCTGCTGGGGATTTTGGTCATCAGTTTAAATCCTATTATAAAGTAAAATGATAGATATTCCAGTCCCCTAAAAGACTCAGGGTCCTAAACAATCCTTTAAAAAATTCTCTAAAGAGTAGCTTTGCTTTGGAGAGATAATAAGTTACCTAGCCAGAAAATGCAATAACTCATACTAATTACCACCAAAGAACTTATTTTTGAAGGCTTAACATTTTACTAGTTCTATAAAAAGGAGTAAAGTGTCATCCCTAGCTTTAGTACTTCTTGTCTTAAAGGCAAATACCTAATAATTTTGGTGCCAATTGATCTGAAATAGGTACAGTAATTCTGATTACCTTATTTAAATTGACTGCAAAAGTCCTTCCTTTGAGGGGTATCTTCAGTAGCAGGCCACCTGTAAATGGGAACTCTGCAATCATTTTTTTTTGAACTTTGAAGATAAAAATCACTAATCAAAGAAAGAGAGGGATCCAAACTCTCAGCCAGTAAGTGGTTCTGTTTCCTATAAGATACGCAGTCTATTTAATTGAACACTATGCACTTGTCTGGGCATATTCAAAATAATCCCGCATTTCCCCTAAATACATGGAAAATATCTGTAAGAATCTAATTTATTAAAAAACCCAAAAGGGGAGAAATGGGATATATTTGTTTAAAAGTGTGATTTGGTTTTTGAGATGAAGCCATACAATTTGTATGAAGGAAGCAGAAAAAACAAACAAACAAAAACACGGGTGCTTCTTAACCAGGAAATTGAAGGTAGGTCCACTTGAATGGAGTGACTTAAAGGGAAGGCAAGTGACAGATTAATGGTCCGAGGAACGGCCCTGGTAGCAGGATTTATTTCCAAAATCTTATGGGTGCCTTTTTCAACTGATACCCTTTAAATAACCTTTAATTTTTCTGTGTTAAAATCTCTATTATAACAGGGAAAATTGAGGAAGACACTTATTAAAAAGAAGCAGCAACACATGTGGTATTATTTTTACAGCCATTTGGTGTGTTGATATAAAGTAATGCATTTGAGTCAAACATCATCTGTGTGAGTAGTTAAAGTGAAAACCGATCTGACTTTGCACTGTGGCCCAACTGGCTGTCCGATTAGCAAAATGATTAGCCAGGCTAATATCAACAGACCTGTTCCTGTGTCAATGTGACGGTTATATCACCGCACAGATTTCAGCTTTCCCTGGGGTCTCCCACCATGATCCATATATCCTTTAAAGAAGCACCATTCACAGGGTTTCCATCAGAGGCACGAGTGTTTTTGCTACCACTCAAAAATCCCTCCACGTTTTCCCCCCAAAGCTTGCAAGTTTTGGCTTTTTGAAATATATAATTAATTCAGCCTTCTTCCAAATGAACCTGGAAGAATTTGTAATAGAAGAGTTGGTCCTATAACAAATGACTTTGAATGTGAAGTCTGTCTTTGACTTGTCGCCACTGCTAATTAGAATAGTTTGAATAGAAACCATTTAAATACTGTTCTTTGCATATACGCCCTCACTTAAAACTCTTAAATTCTACAAATGTATTTTAAAATCAATAGTTGCAAACCATTTCCATATTGATGTGATTGCCAAATGTGAATTTATTCACAAGAGTATCCTCTTGATTGCCCGTATGTTTTCCAGACAATCGATGGGCTCAGAGGCCACAAAGTTAGATTAAAAAACCTCCTTTATGTATATGTATACATATGTATCTTACACACCCGTATAAGTATGTGAATGCATAATTTTAGATCAATAATTGTTCTCAACACACAAACTAATTGCCATATCTAACTCTTGTTAAATCTATGTGTGTATCTGAGTTGCATTTGATATTTAGGGGAGTTCTTCTAAAGAGTATGAAACTCACTAGAGTATTTCAAAATCATACTTTAATATAGAACTTGCTTTTAAAATGTTCTTTTTTATATCTTTAAAGTATCCTTTTATTAGAAATACTTATTGAGTTATATTGACAAAACTGTAATTCTGGATTTTAGGGTTGTGAGATATATACAGATGAAAATGGCAATGTTTCAAACCACATATAATTTCCTTAAAGATTTTGTTAAGTGATCTCTATACCCAAAGTGGGCTCAAACTCAACCTCAAGATAGCCAGGTATTCCCAGTCCATATATTCTTGCATCGGCTCTTCACTGAGCCTGATAAATTAAATAGACTTTCTTTTTGGGGGGCATGGGAGACGTTACACATATTTACAATCTCACAATTCTGTGGATCAGGAGACTAATAAGGAAGGATCTCACTAGACTAAAATCAAGATGTCAACAGGGACATCCCTTCTGTGGAGTTTAAGAGACAAATAATATCTTTTTTTTTTAAGATTTTATTTATTTATTTCACAGGGGGAGAGAGATCACAAGTAGGCTGAGAGGCAAGCAGAGCAGGGAGCCCGATGCGGGCCTCGATCCCAGGACCCTGAGATCATGACCTGAGCCAAAGACAGAGGCTTTAACCCACTGAGCCACCCAGGCGCCTGACAAATAGTATCTTTAATAAAGATTCCTGCCAAGTGGTTTACAAAATGTCTTCTAAGAAGAGCTTAAATCATAAGGATTTGGATATGTGAAGCAATTGCCCTGAAAAATTGACCTTGTTCAGTGGGAATTTATTATTATGGATCAATCAAACCTCTTTTTAGTCTCAATATGAAGGGAATAGGTTAATGTTTTTCTTCCTAAGATTTTCTTAAGATGGAGATACAGTCAATCATTGTGGTATCAACATAATAACTGTATCAGTCAGCTTTTATTTCTAGAATTCCTTTTATATCCTTGTTACTTATTTTACCTAATGAATATCCCACAAGATAGGCTCCGGGAAGCATTTTTGCCCTTTGAGTTGATATATTACCTTTTCACGTTACATTAAGAAATATCCAGACATCACTTTACAGCATTTTTTTCTCCAACCTTAAACTTGATTTCTCTGTTTTACAAAATTTACTGTCAAGTATATTTAAATTCAAGCTAAATAAATAAGATGCCTCCTTGTTAAGCAAATAGAAAGGACAAGAGTTGTCATCTGTGTTAATCAAAACTATTCTGGTACAAATGCTATTTGTATCGTATCAGACACTGGGCGATCAGTAGCTGGTTTTCTGTTAATGATCTGTGTGCAAATGTATGGGCTCACATAAAGTTAGATATCGTATTAGATGCATCTCAATCCTTTTAAAATAATATTTCCTTCTAAAGTAGCTTTCCTTTGGGCTAGGTCAGCGAAGATGATTCTTTATGCCTTAGCTTGCTAAGACAGGAATCAAAATATACTCTAAGATTAGGCATAAGATAGAAATTGTCCATAACTCATTGCCTTGGTCTAATTTAGAAAGCAGCGTGGTATATTTCATTGTTAAGAAACAAAAGTCTGTAATGCTTAAAATGTCTGTGATTTGAGTTCTCTCTACCCCCCCGACCCACCCCACAAAGTGACATTGACTGAATCTCTCCATAAAGAGAATTAAGCTCTTGCTTCTAGTTCAAATGCATACCCCTTCATTTCCTCTAATTTTATACAATGTAAATAAATACTCTGTGGTATTCAGAGGCTACTGGAAAGCTCTGAATGCCTATCATGTGTTCTAAATAAGGCCTCTTGAATAAAGAATTACCTTTGAGCTAAGGAAAGTAATAGTTGCTAAGGAGAAAGGTCAAGAAGAGCAAGTGGGCTTTTTCCTGTATTTGTCTGTGAGAATAAACATATGGAGGAAAATGTCCTTCTATAAAAGAATTCAAACAAAGCAAAAGTCTCCAGAAAATAGATGGCCATGGAAAGTTTATTTAAACTTAAGACTCCCGCATGGAATTAGCCATGTTAGACTGCACTGCAGTGCATGAATAATTCCATCCCAATCTGGTCTACTTTCCTTTAATTTCTGTGAGTCATGTTCGGAATATTTGTGCCCAGTAGAATATGAGACATTTCAACATCAGCAAATTGAACCCAAGAAATAGGATGCTGAAGGAATGGACCCACAACTTCAGTGCTGGTCAGACAGGTACAAACTCCAATCAGTGTAGAAGGTGGGTAATGTCTGAGGTTAAGACACAACCACAACAGCTAGATTTCAACTGTATAGCATTCATTAGAATCTTATGAATTCTATAATTCAAATTCACAATTTCAGATTTGTTTCTGTAGGGAAACGTTTTACCCAATTTCCATAGTATTTCACAGGTACATGAAAAGCAACAAGAAATAGCTAGGTTATTAATTAGATCAGGAATATGTAGATGTTTACCTCCAGAAAAGAAGAAACAATTTCTTTTCCTGAAAGAGCAAACTTTACCCTTCCTTCTATTGATCCGTTCTCAACAATCTGTATTAGTTCTTTGTTCCTAACACGTGATAAGGTCCTTTGTGAGTTTTGGACCAACCATTATAATAAGCCAGGCAAGGCTCTCTGGGTAAATTTTCTCAATTTACCCATAAAAAATTAACCATAATTTAAAAATGTTGAAAACGTCAAACCCTACTACAAATTAAAACCAAAAGTTAACCTACTGCCAGAATCCGTATTGATTTTCATGTTTTTAAAAGAGCAGAATTTTTTAAAGTGATATACAGACACAATACCTAAGGAGAAACATGGAAAAGGAAGGCAGGCAATTTAATTTCTTCCCTTCTCTTTTTCCAATCTGCTCTTTTTCTTAAAGAAGGGGAATCTGGATTAGTTAGGAAATAGGGAGCCATCACTGACTTCTGTGGCCATCGGGGATCTGCTGGAGAGTAGGGGTGACGAACCAGTAACAATGCATCTAAAACTTGTAGTCATCATAATTACAAAGGGAGAGAGACTTATCCGAGCAGATCCTAAAGCATGCTATTAAACTATATTAATTTTAAATGGGTGCTCCTCAAGTAAGAATATATGATCTGATCAATCACACAGAAGAGACAGCTCATAAATAATTCATGTAGATATTTGAATTTAGTTAATTTTTGGAGGCGGAATGACAAAATCTGGAGTGAAAGAAATGATTAAACAATAATCTTATGGGATTTGGAATATTTTGGACATGTTGTCAGAGCATCACCAAGTACCATATACCAAGATAAATTCTGCATTGATTCCACAATTAAATATATAAAAGAACAGCAACAACAAAACCCACAAAGAAAATATAGCTAAATAGCTACTTGATCTTAGGATGAAGGAAGCCTCTGTCAGTTTTAAAACAAAGGGGAAAATATCACAGTGAAGATATTTGCACACTTGAAAGTTTAAGGGCAAATGGTAAAACTATCTTAATTAAATCAGAAATCCAAACTATAGACTGAGGAAATATGTGCAAATAAGGGAAAATTACACCCCAATAGAAGGAATAATGGGAAAAAGACATACAAGGGTATTTACATATGAAAATTCCCATCTGAAAAAAAAAAAGCATGAGGCACTAATGCCTAATACATAATGCATTTCTTATCAATAAAATTGACAAATATTGAAAATGATTTAGATGAGAGGTACATTCTCATCTACTTTTGGAAATGTACATTTAGGATGCCATTCCTTAAGTAATCAACTTCAAGTTACCTATCAACTCTCTCTCCAGGAGCCCATCCTAAAAAACTGAACCGAGATGCTGTCAAATACTTAGGTAAAGGGAGGTTAGTAGCACAGCTTTTTTCATAACAGCAATATATGGACATAAATAATAAAAATTAAAAACCTGGTTAAGTTTTAAAGATACATTTGATGAAAAGTTATGTAGCTATTATAATGACAAATAGAATATTTGAATGCAAAGATGAAGGGGAGCTTACTTTTTTATAATTTATGTTAAGCATCAGGCATTTTGAACATCATCAAGCCCCAGGCATCCTGAGTCTTCTAACCTCCCCTTCCATCCCATGCATTTGGAATTATTGGCTTATTACAACAAGGTAGAATGTCAGCTTCACAGAGACAGTGTCTTGCCTTATTATTATTATTATTTTGGTTATTTTTGTTTTGTTTTGTTCTTTGTTGTTCCCCTCCCTCCCAGTCCCTCCACAGAGAAACACAATATCTTAACACCAGCACCGGGGCTCGGCATGTGGTCGACACTTGATAAGATCTGTAGAATGAAGGAAGAAATACATTCAGTAGTATAGGCAACATTTTGAGTCATCATCGGATGACTTCAGTCTGCAAAAGACTGCACTTCTGGGTGCTTATATTTGACAATTCAAAAGAAAAACATCCTTCCAGAAAAAATGTTTTTTGAATAAATTGACAATAGGAGTTTGTATGTGTATTTGTTGATGGAATGGGGATTGTCTAATAAAGCATTTTTCTCCTGTTGTCTTATAAAACATCTTTTATCCTTAGTGTAAAAAATGGAGACACACTTAAAAACGTTCTATTCCTATCACTTTCTCCACCTCTAGTGTTTCGTTTTTTTTAAAATAAAAGACCACAATACACAATAAAATGTTATATCTAATTCTAGATATTCTAGAATATTTAGGAGGATGTAGTGGCCTCCTATATCAGATACTTATTTTGTGCAAATTCTGGCCTTCTCTTTTTCTTTAAATATTTTGTTTATTTATTTTAGAAGGGGAGGGGCAGAGGGAGAGAGAGAATGAATCCTTAAGCAGAGTACATGCTGAACATGGAGCCCAACTCAGGGCCCCATCCCAGGACCTTGATATCATGATGTGACCTGAAATCAAGAGTCTGCTACCCAACCGACTGAGCCATCCAGGCGCCCCTCTGGCCTTCCCTTAATATGATCTTTTGTAAAAAAACAAAACAAAACAAAAAACAATCTTTTGTCAGTTAACTATAGAGAATGATTTTTAAATCTTAAGCAAGCAAGCAAAGAAGGAAACAAAATGGTCACCTCAGGGTACAGTTGCATATATTAATCTAACCCAAAGATCTCTGTTCATTTTAGTCTAATGAGTAGGACTTACTAACTATGGATGTGATTTTTATAAGACATTATACAGCAAAATAAAATAAAATGAAGGAAGATAAGATAAAATAAAGTAAATAAAAACACACTACTTCTGCCTGTTAAGATTTTCAAGTCTAATAGTAGCTCAACATCACTCATCATCAGGGAAACACAAATAAAAACCACAATGAGATGTCACCTCGCACATGTCAGAATGGCTAAAATGAACAACACGGAAAACAACAGATGTTGGTGAGGATGCAGAGAACCCTCTGTTGGTGGGAACACAAGCAGGTGCACCTGCTGTGGAAAAGAGTATGGAGGTTCCTCAAAAAGTTAAAAATAGAGCTACCCTATGATCCAGCAATGGCACTACTAGGTATTCACCCAAAGAATACAAAAACACTAATTCAAAGAAATACCTATAAACATGCACCGATGTTTATAGCAGCGTTATCAATAATAGCCAAATTACAGAAAGAGCCCAAATGTCCATCAATTGATGAATGGGTAAAGAAGAAGTGGTGTAAATGTACAATAGAATATTACTCATCCATCAAAAAGAAAGAAATCTTGCCATTTGCAATGACATGGATAGAGCTAGAGAGTATTATGCTGAGTGAAATAATTCAATCCAACAAAGACAAATACCATATGACTTCACTCATATGTAGAATTTAAGAAACCAAAACAAATGAACATAGGGAGAAAAAAAGACTCTTAACTATAGAGAACAAAGTGATGGTTCCCAGAGGGGTGGTGAGTGGGGGATGAGTGACATAGTTGATGGGGATTAAGGAGGGGACTTATGATGAGCACTGGGTGTTGTATGTAAGTGAAGAAGCACTAAATTCTGCTCCTGAAACTAATTATTATGCTGTATGTTAACTAAGTGGAATTTAAATAAAACCTTGGAAAGAAATAGAATAACAGTCAAACTCAAACCAGAGTAAGTACTACAATCATGAAAAGACCAAAGGATAAATGAATGCAATAATAAAGTGCAGTTAAGATGCCAAAGTATTCTAGAGGAGAGAACAAAACAGAATGAGACAAACAGGGGACTCTGGGTGGCTCAGTTTGTTTAGGGTCTGCCTTTGGCTCAGTTCATGATCCCAGGGTCCTGGGATCGAATCTTGCATCAGGCTTCCCGCTCAACAGGGAGTCTGCTTCTCTCTCTACTGCTCCTCCCTGCTCATGCTCTCTCTCTCTCTCTCTCTCTCTCTCTCTCTCTCTCTCTCTGTCTCACTCTCTCTCAAATAAATATATAAAATCTTAAAAAACAAAACAAAACAGAATGAGATAAACAGGGAGTGTCATGAAACCATGCATATGCCCAAGTTGTCTTATTCCTGAACTATTGCTGTTACCAAACAGACAAAGGGGCCAGGTTGTTGAGGGAAGGGAAAATAATGATTCTTAACCCAGGCAGGAAGAAGAGTAAGTGGTGAAGACAAGTAGGTATTACCTGAGCATGTTGTCTCTAAGCAAATACAAGCAGCTTGGTGTTGTGAGATCATGGCATGCAGGGGTCCAAGAAAGGTAAATAGTAGATGAAAAAATTAGAAATCATCAAACCCATTGTCCCCAAAGCTAAGATCTTAGCTCAAACTTTATACTCCATGGGCTAGAAGGATCTGATAAGTTTTCAGCGGAGGATTGACATGTTCACATCTAACTTGTTTAAAGATATTAGCAGTAGGAATGCAGGTGAAGTTCTTTTCAGGGGTGCTACCAGGGGCAAGAGGGCAAGTTAGGAGGAAGTTGTCTGTAGGAGTGATCCCGACAACCTGAACTAAGCATACAAATGAAATAAGGAAGTGTCCATCTCTAGTATAAGAGATGTGCTCATGAAATTGACTGATCCTTCATTTATATCCATCATACACTTGATGACTTACACATCCCCTGAATGTGATTTTATACTGCAAAGCATCCAAGAATTTTACCACATCCTTAAGGCATTAAAATTTTTCTAGAGCCCCTCTCGTTGAATAGAAAAGTCAGTATCATTGAATAACTTCCTTTTTAAAGTGAAAATGAGATCAGCTGTTATAGAAAGCAAATTCATTTGCAGCTGTTGTGTTTTACCTTGATATTTTACCTTGTTTCCTAGGAGGATGCATCTTTCTGACACATCTACACATTTTGAATTCTAGAAGTAAAAGCATTTGAAGTATCATTGATCATGGCTGCATCTTTGGAGAGATTTTTGCCCTGCTTATCAAGGTAGATATAAATCTATGGTGTGGATTATTTCTCTGTTCCTACCTTATGTGGTTTTGTCTATCAGTGTAAAACCAGGCTCAGTGTTGGTTATCTTAAATCCCCTCTTCATTTTTTTGTTGTGTTGGATACCAGAGAGAGTCCCATTGGCTTGAGGTACTGATATTCCATGTTGAAAATCAGAGTCTTCAATAAATTTATCATCTCTCAATTTGATTGTGAGGTTGTAACCCCAATCTTTCCAGTGAGAATGAAAAATATTGAAATAATGTGGGTAACAGAGATTTGGGCCAAGAGTATTTGTCATCTATCTAAACGAGACAGAGTCTATGTGTAGCTAGTAGGGGCTAAAACAGCAATAGTCTTTCCTAAATCCTGTTTCTGTCCAAGAGCAGGGAACATGTAGCATTCTAATGGCTGAAATGGAAAAGATAGTGAACTTAAGGCAGTTGCTTTTATGATAAGGAAAGAGCGTGAGTGTCCAGAATGTTGTACACAGGTCGCTGGCAGGGATCAGCATGGTGATCAGAAGTGCATCAAAAGATATTTATAGTTAGTTTTGATACAATATGCAGTTGTCTGAACCTTTGCCCAGATGTAGAAACCAAATAGGCTCTATGCCTTCCTTTGGAGAGCTCATTTCTGCGTTTCTGCATTGGAACGTTCCCTTGCACTCATGGAACATTAAGAACTGTGGTTAACTCAAGATGAAAATTCAGAGTGGCTACCGCTTGGATAAAATGATTTTCTCGTGTTTTCATATAATCACTTAACGAGCTGTGTCCCACGAGACATTGGAGACCCACAACAAGCTAAATGTAGATAGCCACCTGAAGCCCGTGCTTTTATCAAGAATATTATTATTTTTTTTAAAAAGCTCCATTTGCTCCATTCACTTTCCCGCCTACCCCGACTCGGTAGGGTAACGTATTTGGCTCTATGTTTAAAACCAGAAACGGAAAGTTGTTTTGGTTTTCCTTAATAAAATCTTCACAAATTTGATTTTTAACGTATGGAAGAGAGTTTTTCCATAAGCTCTTTTTCCATTTAAAGAAGGCAGCCACATCAGCCACGCAAGAAATCTGTAATTGAAAACAAAGCTTCTCTCGTTTCTCCACTTGTTCATATACATGTTATGCTTCTTGATTATTGCATTTGAAAACTTCTCTCGATGAGCTGTACTTGGCGTAATAGGATACAACTTGGCGTGAGGGTGAAGTCCTCCCTGAAAGCGAAGACGATATTTAAATGTGGTGGGAGGGGTCTGCTAAGTTATAGAATTACGTGAGTCTTGGACTTGGAAGTGAAACATCACATCTTTATTCGTTTCTTCTTTTTTTCTGTTGTTGTTTTGCTTTTCTTCATCCATAGGGGCAGATTTTGAGGAAGAGTGTCTGGGATTTAGGAGAAAGTGCTGGATTTGGATTCAGGAATGATATGCCTCAGGTAGCTGCTGCCGCCTTTACATAAGTTTCAGCTCCTTTCATCTATGATTTCATTTAGTCATCGACAACTATCGTCTGTGGCACTTAATGTCACCTCCATTTTATAAGTAAGGAAGTTGAGGTTTAGAGAATATAAGTAAGCCCCCGGCAGACCTCAGAACCTGCCGGTGGAGGAACTGGTGAAGCTAAGTGTGACTTCAGAGCCCATGCTCTTTGCTACTTCCGCAGACAGGAGCTCCTGCTGGCCCCGGCCCATTCCCCACACTTGGTTGATTTTGTTTTATTTTTTTTTAATTTCCCTGAGCCCTCTATTTGTTATATGCAAACTGGCAACAATAATCTTTCTTTCCCAGGGTGCCATGCACACCTGAATGACTTGATATGTGTGAAAATATTGCTATGGACTCAATGTCGGCCCTCCCTCCCCCTCCCCCCTCCCTGTCAAGTTTATATGTCGAAACTTAATCCCCGATGTGATATTTGGAGGTGGGACCTTTGGAGATGGTAGGATCATGAAGGCAGAGGGGTTTGTGCCCTGTCAGAGACCCAAGGGAGACTCCTTGCTTCTTCAGCCATGTGAGGTTACAGTAAGACCGTGGTCAACACAGACATTCTCATCAGACACTGAGACCGTCTGCAACTTGATCTTGCACTTGCCACCCTCTTAGGACTGTGAGAATCCACGTTAGCTGTTTATAGGCTGCCCATTTTATAGTGTTTTTGTCACAGCCGCCTGGGAAGATTAAGACAAGTATGTAACAGAATGCTTTATGACACATGTAGGAAGTTAAGCAATGTTTGCTTAGTTTAAAGAAATATGGAATGTATCTCTGACTTGAAAAGATTAAAACTTGCTGAAGGGAGGCGATGACTTTTACTGAACAATCTAGACAATTAATGGGGGAACAATAAGTAAAGGTACATTTGGACCCGAAAGTCTACGAAATAAGAAGAACGTGGACTTTCTTTCCTTTTGGCCCAAGAAAGTATTGGTGTACCCTGCGGAGACAGGAAAAGAAAGAGAGGTCCACTGTTTTTCACAATATGCATTGATTTACTGGATGAGAAGGTGTCTTTCAACATACAAAATGAATAGCGTCAGCCTTTAAAATGGATTAGTGGCCCAGGAATTCAACAACTGGACATTATTTCATTCTGAAGAACGAAATTAGAAGTTCCCATTAATATGCTCTTTGCAGACGGGAGAATATATAAAGAATACGCACAGTAGAGTTTTGTAATGAATTTACGATGTTTTCCTTTGCTGTACATTTTGGCCCTCTCTGAAAGCCACAAATGTGAACGTGGTTTATAACGGAGTTTAGAAGAAGATGAAGCAGAAGGAATAGGAAGAGGAGGGATGAAAAATCATACCTGAAAATATGATACCATCGTAAAAGTAGTTAATTTTGAAGGCCAAATGGGGGAAACGGAGCCCAATAATAAACTATTATACAAAACATCTAAAAACAAGTTGAAGAAGTTAAAAACATACAAAAATAACTATGGAAATGGATATTTGCATGCCAAGAATGATTTTTTCCTAGGAATAAAATTTATATCACAATATTGCAGAAGGAAGATGCTGTGTGTACCTACACATGGGTGTGTGCATATGTATAGATAAGATGGTATATGTATTAATTCTCATTAAATTTTTATGTCAGAAAGGAAATCTTTATCTTATTTTATTTTTTTCAAATTTGTCTTTGAATTCTATTTAGTTAACATATAGTGGAATATTGGTTTCAGGAATAGAATTTAGTGAGTCATCATTTACACACAACCCCCAGTGCTCATCACAACAAGTGCTCTCCTAATACCCATCCCCCATCTAGCCCACCCCC